>VXAL01006433.1:93889-134264 GCA_013399475.1 Chauna torquata
CTAAATGATTGATGAAGCCTGGGGCAAGGCTGAGCTTTTTCCGGATAAAGCCCCATACATCCCGTCATAATGGCTGGATAGTGGCAGGGCTGGGCTCCCTCAAAAGCCGTGGCCCAGGCGCATTGAGGGAGAACAGGAGGGAAGGTGCTCTCTTGTCACCTAATCGCTGCGTGCGCCGAGCCACCAGCCGCCTGAGGCAGGAGAGTGCGGCGGAGGAAGCGGGGCGGGTGCAAGGGGCACGGCCGGCACCCTCACGCCCGCCCGCCCGGGCATCCCCGCCGAGCACCGCCGGCCCCGGCCCACGCAGCTGCCGCCGANGCCCGAGCCACCCGCTGCCTGGGGAGAGCCTCGGTGATGGAGCAAAGCCCGGCCGTCTCTCGGCCAGCTTACGCCAACCCCCTCGGATGTGACAGCGCACCCGTGGCACCCGGGAGACGCACCCAGACGCCCGCAGGCATACACGTGGCAGGAGAAATGTGAGCCGGGAACGGTAACAAAACAGCAGATAAAGACATACATAAATACCAAAGCAGCAATAAAAAGCAGATTTGAGTAAAGTCTGTTTAAAGATCCCTTGTGTCCAGTGTCCCAGTGGTGGAGGAGGGTCTGCAAATCCACCGTCATATTCCCTGGAGTTTTGAGCTCCTGCAGGCTCCTCAGCTGAGCCAGCCAGGCTTCCTTTGGCTGGGAGAAATATAAGCCAAACTCAGACGCTAGGGAAGGCAACAGTTGTGGCAGTCTTCCCTTGCGGCCCCAGCAGGATGGGTGATGCTGGTGGAAAGCCATTCTGGCAGGCAGGGCGTAAAACTGAATCCTTGGTCCTCACTTGCAAGGAGCGACAAATGTAAACCATCCTCAGGTTAAGGCCTTCCCCCCCCCTCCGCTCCCCACACCAGTGCCACATAATGACTAGATGGAAAAGCCCGTATTTTATAAAACCCGATTTGCAAACAAGTCCCGTTGAGCATAACACTCTACAGTGAAGGAACTTGAATTCAAGTCCCACAGAAGTAAGCAAAACACTGATTAAAATGTACAAGCTGGTGCCTCAAGTATATGAGAACAGACATTCCGTGTGCCCGAATTTTGTATAAAATCAGTGGTAGGAAAAAAAGTCCTATATAAAAATATATCCTCTTAAGTCTTGATCCTCTAAACCTTGCCTACACCTTTCCCCTTAACAATCAAACACAGCTGGATTGCAAACAAAATTGCTGGATGAGAACATTATGAGAACCTGCTGTTAGGGCTCCTGGGATGGATAAAAAGTCCTCTACAATATCTTGCATGTTTCATTATAGCAAAGTACCAGAAACAATCTTTCCCCCCTTTGTACTACTTGAAAGTGCATCATGAGAAGAGGCTGTTTGAATTATTTGTACTGCGATAAAATTTAATAAAACAATGCGAACACGTTGGAGGAGAAAAGGGATGACTATTCATTTTTTCACTTCATCTCTATCACTTTGGCTTTGATCATTCACCTTTGGGACTAATAGCTCAATCCCGAATCAGATAAAACTCTTACCGTAGTCAGCAAAACTAAAATCTTTTTCACCTTACTCATGAAATCCCACGGACTTCCAAGGAACTATTTACACCAGCAGAAAGAGCAGATTTGCGACCAAAGTAGCAACCTTTATGGGTGTAAAGTGCCTCTTCCTCACCAACTGCCTTGGGTTGGGAGTACTCACACTGGCAAGGAAAAAAAAGCCTCTCGAATAGAATAATCCCACTAATTCTACACCATGCAAAATTTCCTGAGTGCAAAGAAGCTGAGAAAGAATACTAGAACAACTTTATTAAGAAATGAACATAAAGGGTGAGTCATGATTGTTGTTGTTTTGCAAAAGCAATAGTGAAGTGCTTTGAAAAAAAAAAGGACAAAGGAAATCAGTGAGTTAAATGAAATTATTAGTACACTGTGATTCGTCTCTGAAAAGTAAACAAAGACATTTGGGACAATGGAAAGAGAAACTGCTGTTTGTCTCTTCCTAGACAAGAACTCTATTACATCTATCAATCTCCTTTTATCTCTAAATTATCCCTATTTTATCATTAACAATAACGTTACAACATACTTTATCCTACTCTGCATCCAGTGGTCTCAAGGCATTTTACAATTATTAATGAATGAGCAGGGCATAAAGCAAACCCGGTATTTTATACTCAGATACCACCTTCTTCCTGGAGATCTGAAAGCACGCAAAGTTTCACAGCTTGGCAACATCAGGGCAAATATTATTTCCCTACATTTCGTAAGGACAAGAGGTGCCATGAGAGAATACTGTGACTTGGAAAGCAGGGCTCTCCAGTATTAAACAAAGAAGAGAACCCTGTTGATTTCTGAACTGATTTCTTATCAGTGAATGCACGTCTTTCCTCTATCACTGCTAATACTGAACTTTCCCCTGGTCGGGAAGACCACCGTTTGCTAGCTGTATGGGGAAGGTGTATCCAAGCGTCCCACCCTGCTCCACAACACCTTTCCTTTCCAGGTGGCTCCACAGAAAATACTGCACAGCTACTCGGCAGTGGGGGGCTAGGAAGTTCATGAGCAATGTGGTTACTCTCTTGACAATTTTAACTCCCTGTCCTGCATGGAATCGGTGGTGTGGCTTAACTACATTGCCTCACACGTGGTGTCTTCGTTCTGAGTGTTTTCTTCCCCCTTCCAAATATGCAAGGAGGAAGAGAAGAGGTTAAGAGAACCCAGAAAGTTAGGGGTAGGTAGAACCCAGCCTAGGCTTCTGCAGGTACGGCACCCATGGGAGCACAGCAGCCAGAGGCACGGAAAGCACAAAGGCCTGGAGCCTGCCAGCTCTCATTTCTTTCTGAGGTGAAAAATCTAAGTTCAAAAGTCTGATCTCTTCCTCATGCAGTAATTTGGTGGGAACTGCTCACAGGAAGTCATAAATTTCCTCCTTCCGCAGGGATTTGATGCAAGCGGAGGAACAGTAGGTTGATCTGATCTTTTAATTCACAAGGTGTTTTCTTCCTCATCAGCAATAACAAAACTCCACACTGAAATGGGGACTTCTTCTGCTCATGTCAACAGAGACTTCTTTACACCACAATTATCCATGTATGTGTGTGTGTAGCCCGAATTTTCCCCTGATGAAGTGCAGGGTCAAGTGACAAACTGCATTTAGCACGTACTTGCCTGTTTAACCAGTATCACTCATCCGTAAACTGGTGCTAGTTTAGAAAAGTCCAGCAAAAGCATCTGGTTTCCTCTGAATGTAGAATTTCCTCCATCAAAATCAACCCAACCTGATGCCGGCAGAGATATATCCTGTGAGGAACATGTTTAATAACCAGCGTTTTATGAGCTGAGGTAGAAGTGGCTTCCCCTGAGAAAGTCAACCATGTGCCTAGCTTTTTCGATATGAAGTCAAACAGATAATTCTCTCTCTCTCTCTCTCTCAGCAGAGATTTATGCCTACAAACTTTGCAGAACTTGGCCCTGTCTCTTAGACTTGCAGCTAGGTTTCTTTTCCTAGTTAACGTATTTGAAAGGCCTCATGGATTCTCTGTTTCACATGAGCTGAACTCAAACTGATTTTTTCTTTAGTAGGAAAAGTCCAGCTCTTACCCATTTCTTGGGACTGCAAGGAACATATTACCCACTGTCTCACTGCCCTTTTGTTTCAGACTGTTCTCTGGGTGCCAACAGTAGGGGAAAAGCTTGGGCAAACACATGCACAGACATGAACATACACTCAGAGGGTGGGATAAAACTCTCTTAAAGATTTCCTAAATATTTTTGGGATTTTTTGCTGATAAATCCGTGGATCATCTACTTAAACGCCTTTTTTTTTTTTTTTTAAACAGGGAAATACTGGCCTTGCTACTTACAGGTGAAGTCGCCACTAAAAGACTAAAGAGTATAAAATCTTTACAGCTATTACTTTGAAGACAGCTATTCAAAATGAAGTGTGCAGGAACTTCTGCCAGTGTCCTCAAGGCTAGACACTGGGTTAGCTCTCTATATCTAAATACAAAATGACTTTTTGTATTCAGAGGTGCTGAGCTGTCACTGTTAGGTATCTTATTATGGTATTATTCTCAAGTTTTCTACATAGTGCCTCTCCCTGTGGAGGAAATGCTGGATCTTTGATCAGAATTTGCACTTTTATTTAGAATATTTTCTTTGTGGCCAGACAGTCTTTTCTCTACTGGCGCTGCCACGCACGGGCATTTGAAAGCTTCTCAGCCCTTTAGATCGCTACAACAACAGAAGCAGAGGCAGTGAAACAAGCAACAAAGCTCAGCGGCAGCGTGTCCCCGTTGGGTTTTCGCAGGGGCTGCTCCTGCCAGTGGTCAGTTATTATAAGAGAAGAACAAAGTGCCGAAGCTGCCTGCCGCTCCATTCAGCCGCGCGGTTGCCCAGGCAGGCAGGCCAGCAGCCAGAAGCCAGCAGGCAAAATTTAACAGCCACGCTTCAAAACGCTGGTAACAGCGATCAATGGATCCATAACTCCCAGCTCTCCAGATATGGGGTCATCTTTAAATACTACCCCACTGTCATATACAACATTTGTCTTGTCCCGCTTTCAACTACTTGTGTCAATCTACGGGGAGACTCTATAATACACATATACAATAGCACAATGAAAGCAATAATCTCCTGCCCAGTTTCTTTATTTATTTAAGTGCTATTACAAAGTTTCCTGCAGCAAAAAGAAGCTGGGAGGCTACAACCTATTCCATCCATGCAACAGCTATCCAGATGAAAGGAAGAACATGGTGACTTAAATAAATTACATGTTTCTGTGACTTTTTTTTTTTTTTTCGTCCTGACAACTCTACCAAATGGTCTGGAGTAGGGGAGGGGAGGTGACTTCATTGATATTTCAAAATGTGTAACACGAAAAGAAGCAGAAATCCTAATAAACACAATTCGTGATTCCAAGGTAATTATTTTTCCTTCTGACATTTTTTAAATGGAATTTTCTCAATTTATATTTATTACAACTAAAATGCAAACGCGAGTCATACAAAATAGCTCGGAGCTTTCTCAGTTTAATGATTTTGTGGCTCTAGTTTTTGAAGTCCTAATATCATTATGTATCTTTAACATAAATAACTTCCATAGCAGCAAAATGACTCCTTCTTAGTTCAAAAATCTGTCCAGAGGATTGCCATAAAGTACTAGATATTGCTGTTCTAAGCATCACTGCATTAATTGCACAGATGATTGCATTTGGCTAATGTTCACAAGCCTCATAATCAATCAGGGTTCATTCTTGCTCTGCTATCACCCCAACACACTGCCAATTACCCTTTACAAGTACTCACGCCTCTTGGGCCCAGGCATAAATAGATGTTTCAGGGGCCTCCTGCAATGAATGCATTTCCTCCACTGCCTGAATCAACCAGAAACTTCTGGGTCTGTTTGCCAGAATCAAGGTCTCTCCCTGACCTCTGCAAGTTTATCTCTGCAGGTCACTGAGCTCTATCCACTGACTATGAAGTTCTTGCAAATAACCCATGCCAGCATGCCTTATTCCCATGTGCTTATTACAGTGAGCGATGGTTCTGCTAGCGAGGATGGAGGCCTTTCCCAAGGCAGAGACAACTACCCTGAGATCAATGAACCATTTGTATTTTACATCCTGTCCCAAATAGTGTGCACCCTACAAACAGTCCCACCATATTTGACCTCCACTGGGAGGCTGAATACAGACTGAGAAGGCAGATGGGGAAAAGTCTCCTCATCTACACAGAGGACTAGATTAAGCAGCAAGGCAAAGGTATCTATCAGGAAGTTCAATACATCACAAAACCTGTCAAGTACTCCAGAATGGAAAGTTTTCTGATCAATATCACACATTTGACTAACGTCATGAAAGTTATCACAGTCCAGGCAGCGCCCACCGCCTCTCCTGCAGGTTAACTGCAAGCCCCTGGAGAGGAAGGGCCCACAGACCGTTGTGTCCGTGGCAGAGCACCTTCTCCGTGAGCACTGGGCAGGCTTCTGGCAAAGTCAAAGGAGGGGCCCTCAAAGCAGGACACTGGCCGTCTCACAGGATGGGCTCTGAGCAAGCCTGTGTGGGTATGTGTTATTTGTTAAAATGAGCTCTGCTCGCTTTGCTGCAGTGTTGTGAAAGATTTTTCAAACCCAGTTCTCTTTCAAGAAAATAAAAATACCAGAGTCCTAAATGCACTTGTCTGTAAAGGAATGGCTATGGCAGATCTGAGCCTTTCCTCAGTGCTTAATAACCCCACTGAATAACAAAAGAGAATTTATGTGATCCTGAAAAAAAAAACAGCTCTGCCCTCTGTTCTCCTACAGCTCTTGGTCTGTAAAGGTTGCAACAAAGCTTTTCGTGAGAAATTCATAGGCCGTGAATAATGAAGGGATCAGGGCTACAGTGCTGGAATAGATTAGAAATTAGCTAAAGGGTATCTGTGTGATGAGATATAAAAGGCAGTTAAAAAAACTTTAATATGATCAGTCTTGTATGGAGAACTGAGACTGTTTGCAATTGAATGCTTCTTAAAACAAAGACAGTAACTCATCACATTCTCAGTGAAGTCCTCCAAACCTTCTTCCTCATCGGGCAGGTCTTCTCAGAAGGACCAAAGCCAAGAATTTTAGATTCTTAACATTGACCATAATCGAAGAAGAAAAACAGTCCCAGTGGTGCATTGGCCTGGTTCACTATGGCAGCTCGTACCCTTAGAAATGGTTGTTACCTGGGAGTCCAGTCACCCTGGTGAGATAAACTAAGGGCGCAACTTCACACCAGATCTACCTCTTGTAAAATCTTTCTTCCAGAGAGTATTTCTGATGTTAAACAACCATAAAGTTGCAGTATCAGTATCCTAGTAACAGGGTTAAGCAACTAGAAAACATAGATACTGAGCACATCATTTAGCTCATAGTCCTAATTTAGGCAAAATTCGCCTGAGAGCAATGAAGTGAGGACTTCAGGATAGGTCCCATCACTCGCCTTTCCATTTTCTTGCATGTCAGATCCTACTTCCATTCTCAGCACAAAAAAGAGGTGGGAAGTGTGCTAGATGTGAGCACGGTGGTAATGGAGACAGCGCGTTCGTTACAGAATGTAATTTGAAGTAAATAACAACTGGAGATGTCTCACATGGGGCCAGACCATACACGAATTACATATGCACAGACAGAACTCCTAATTGTGATAACTGCAAAGAGCAGACTCTGAGTCACTGGGAAGTGAGCTGTTTTCTGTAGATGACTCCTTTCAGAAAGTAAATGCATTGAAAAAAAGACCATCTTCAGGAAATAACCTCTCTATAGATATGTGGCAACCCTCTACATAAATGCAGTTGTTTGAAATATGTAGGATTTTCAGAAATGCTATAATATTTTTATATACATAGTCACTATCTATTCCATATACACAAACATCCGCCTACCCAGAAAATAATTGTGGATAATTCAATGTTCAGATTCGATAATGGATGCTCAAATAAATATGAGAATTCCAAGCAAATTTGTGCAAATGAAAAAAGATTTCCTCTGACATAATGGCATGGTGCAAGGCTGTCTGTAATGAGCTGTAATTTGTCTGGAAGAGCATTTTAAAGGGGTTGATCCATCCACTGGAAGACCAGCAACTGCTCTGAGACTAGAAGCAATGAGCCAGCCTGCCTCGTCTCAGAGGAAATTACACCACAAGCAGGCCAAATTTCTGACAACTTCCATAAATTATTTCAGATTTTCATATTTCAAATTTCATCTGCATTCATCATGTGAGTTTGACTGGGGAAAAATGTCTAGGAGGAGCTCTGCTAGCATTCAGTGCAGCAGTCCCAGGAGCCTGCCCTGGGACTAGATAATTTAATTTAGTTTTGATTAGATTATTCTTGCTGCAGTCTACTGCCAATCTGAAGTATTGTGCCTTCTCTTCTACTTAACCTTCCTGCCCCATGCCTGCTCCAGCCTGCATGCAGCTCTCTGTATTGCAGAATATATTTGAACAATCAAACTTAGGAGTTATTATTTTGCTTTCCATTGTCCATCCTTATAAAAGCACACATCTTTCACTGGGTTCCCTCTTCCCTGAAATCAGATTACTTCTTTTTTTTAAGTTTGTAATATTGTTTACCATTTTCAGTGGAAAGTGCCCTGTAATTTAGGTGGAAAATCTAAAATCATTACTACATCTCTGGATGATGCAACATACCATAAATAAGGATCATTTCTAAAACAGCTATAATCATCACTGGGCAATACACACGAGGATAAGAACAGGTAAATAATGAATTCATCCATCTATTTAACTAAAAATCTATTGTTAGCCAAAGTTATTAATCAAATCTTTAGCTAGTGGTCAATAGAAATACAAAAAAAACACCCCCTGAACTGGCTCCACACTGTTTCTCTGAAAGCAATCTATTAGAAATGCAGAATATTAACTCTTAGCAGAAAAATTCAACCACACAAACAAAATACCTTTATGGAAGAAGTGTGGCAGAACAAGAACAAAAATCCCCTTCGTGTGAAATGCATCTGAATGTATATAACATTTACTAGCAGTAACAATAAGCAGTAAATATTTCTTAATGTATAGGCATTATTTTTCCCCATTTACAGGATGTGACTGAATTTATACTTGTTTCAGGAGCAAAATATTTGTAACTCTCCAAGTTGCAGCCTGGATTATTAGAAACACAGATAACGTAAGCAAAGCTAATGCTGTTCTTTAAGTAATATCTATCACTTCCCAGTTATTGAGTTATTTCTTTTAACAATATAGGGGTTTTTGATGCTATGTGTCTGAACTGAAGATTTTAGATTCTTTATTGTTCTCCATTTTGATGAAAAAAATTGAATTGGGGGCTGTTATATTGAGTTTTGTTCCGTAAATATACTGAAATCATATTTTTGTTAGAAACTATCAATAAATCCAGTATAAGAAAAGTAATAAGATACAAATATGAGCAGGACCTTTGCAAAGGAAATATTGCAAAGAGAGTGTACCCATAAAACATATTAGGGAATGTGCTTTCTCCCTTGTGTTTGAAGAAAATGCAGAAGGAACTACAGGGAATTGCGGTATTTTTAATACAGATACGACACATGAAATCAGATGACTTTACCTGCTAGGTGATAACATTCAAGAAAACAATCAGACATGAACAGCTAATACATAGGTTGTCTTAAAAGGACATTATTCATCAGCTTGAAGATTTATTCCTCATTAACACAAATTGGCAACACAAGGCATCTCTCTCCAAAAAATGAATATATGTGTACACATACACCTAGACACATCCCCTATGTGTATATATGTCGTTGTATGTGTATATACATGCACATACAGGCAGTTATTTTATTTGCATATATATATACATAAATACACAGATGGGTCTGTATTTTTTACATGATTTTTGTTAATCAGAGGAAGAACTCTCCACCGACAGGATCTGGGGAAAAGAAATGCTGACGAGAGGAAGGGAAAAATTAAACACAGCAAATTAAATGTGGAACATCCCACAAGGCACAGCTGAAGGTAGAAAGAAAACAGCCCTGTGTTTGCTGTCTATGAGCCTCAGCCCACAGACCCAGTACCTTGCATTTTTACATAAGCAGCCCTGCTGGAAGCAACGAATTGGGTATGCAAGAAAGGGCCTCCAGGATCAGGTCACATGTACAGATGCAATGGGCATGACACACACAGAAACGTTCCCCAAAATGTATGCATTTCTTGCAGTTTATTGAACAATCTCCAGGGTGGCACAAGGGAGGAATTCTTCTGACATCATCTGTTTTTGTCTTCATTTTATTAAAAAACAATTTACATTCAGCAAGGGAAGCTGTCTTAAAGACCTATTGTTTTCCCTTGTTTCAAGCAGCATCAATGGCTCATTCCTGCTCTTCCTGAACTTAACAACCTCGGGCTCCGTCATTGTATAACCCGCTCAGGGCTGCTAAGGGTGTGTGAGGGAGCATTCAGAAATCTGCACCTGATGCACAGACCGCAGGAGGCAGCAGCAGGACTTGTTTCAGACACTCTGTCTCAGGTTCTCTGTCCAACTTTTGGCATTTTATTGTCATTTAGGTTTTTCTTACATCTTACATGTGAGCCTTATGGCACAGGCGGTATTTCTTGCTTTGCAGTGGACGGGAAAGCCCCTGTTTTCCCTGATGCATGCAGTCAGAAGTAATATTGACTTCAAAGCTTTAAAAACATGACAAATAGCAGATTTGCAGTGCGATTTGTGCTTCATTTGAAAGACTGATGGGAATATACATTAGTATTTAAAACCAGACTAAATTAAACCGTTTCTATAATGCAAAAGAATATTATTGTAAGCACATTTAACTAAGAAGAGTTGTCATGACCATGCTTTGTTAATTATAATTTCTAGGTATCAAAACGAACAGGCTGTTTATAGTTTTCAAGTTGTGCACAATATTGGTCACCATCAAGCAGTACAGGTTCAGACCATGCCCCGTTGTTGGTAATGACCGTTCTTGCCTCCTCTCTCTGCTGCCCCTCCCTTCTCTTCCCCCTGTGCCCTTTTTCCCAGTGTCCAGATTTGGGTTAGTCTTCAGCTGCTTTTCATTTTTTTGCTTGATAACAGAAATAGGACCATAATGGTCCTCTTCCTATTTTCCAAAGTAGAAGCACAGTTCTTGCCTCTTTTTCAGAAGAGCTCTAGCTTCTTGAATGAAGTTGCCTTCAATTTCTTAACTAATGCTAAAACTGAAAAAAGAAGCAGCAGCAGCAGCAGCAGCAGCAGAAGAAGAAAAAGAAGAAGAAGAAGAAGAAGAAGAAGAAGAAGAAGAAGAAGAAGGAGAAAAGATGTACATCAGCTGTCAGCTTGCGGTCAAATGTCAGGTAGAGCTGATCACGACCTGGCTTTAAGAAGTACTTTAAAGTAATTTGTTTGTTCCTGATACCAAGTGCTCTGAGCAAGGGAGATGTCCCAGGGTAGGGCTTACCACAGGGGCTCCCAAGCATAAACCTGCCCAGGTGGTGAAAAGAAAGAGCCAGACACCCAGAAGGACTTGAATCCCAGGAAAAAAAAGCTGTAACCAGGAGAAGAGCTTGATACAGGTGTTTTTTAAGAGCTTCTTCGGGAACCAGTCATGATGGTAACAGGCATTTTCATTGAATCATCTGAAGGCCCTGTCCTTTATAATACAAGGAATGAATAAGTAATTCAATTAATGGGAAAAAATCCTGTATTTACATGAAACCAAGACTCTAAGAATGACATATGTAATGCCTGTGTAACAGAGCTGATTTTATAACACAAAGTCAGAACTTTGGAAGGAGGTAATGTTGCTCGCAATTTCAAAAGATGGGGTTATTTTTTTAAACCTAGGGAGAATTGTTTCAAAATATGGAGAAAAAGATGGGGGTTCTGTTTGAAAATAATTTTCTATTGAAGCAATAATTTTTCAAAATCATTAATAACCCTCCCACATCAGCCTATGCACTGCCAGTCACTAAGCTGCCTCCGTACAGCATCACTTGAAGACAGCAAAGGATTTCAGAGGAGCTAGCTAAAGGCAAACCTTTCTTTTCCTCCAGGATTAAATATGGAGTATATGCAAAAGAGGCTAAAAACCAGCTCTTTTGGGGCAGCTCAGGTTTTCCCCATGCTGGGCTGGTCCTTCTTATTGGTTAGAAAAGGACCCTAAACCATCTGGAGTTCCAGAGAGAGAGCAGCCGATGCCCAGGACGCTGCTCTCCTCCTCTAGAGCATGTGCTTTGCAACAGACCTGGGTCACTAAAGCCATTCTGTCACATCAGTCTGGCTTTAGCCATTTTGTAGCTAATAATTTGCAAGCAACTTATTTTTTAGTATCAGCTGTGTAGCTGATTCTCCTCTTTCTGAAACTAAAAGGTCCCAAATCACACTGAGATCAAAGTAACGATCATTTCAGTTGCCTGCAATTTTGAAACATTAAAATTTGAACTGAACCCAACTTTTGCATCTTTCTCGAATCAAACTAGAGGTCAAATTTTATGGAAATTTTTGAATTGTTGGGTTGCTGGTTTTTTTTATATGTGCACTTCTGGGTTTTCTCAGTGACTGGAAGTGAAGCAGACATATTGTCATGGGAAGGCTCGTGTCTTAGTATCTGTTACCTTACTGGAAATTGAGATAAGGACATCTCACCAAAAAAATAAAAAAATTAAATAATAAAATCTTTACTAATTAGATTTCTGGCTAAATTTTGCACACTGAAGAGGAACTGATTTTCCACACATAAATCCAAACTTTGTGGTTCTGGGTCTCCCTTCCTCTCCGTAATGTCAGCACTTGCCCCTGGATGAGCCCATTTAATACAGCTCCAAGGCAGCAGCCTCCCTCCTTCATTTTCTTAGCATAAAGACCAAAATAGCAGTGAGACAAGTGTGTCCTCTGACCAGCACAGAGCAGGAACTCCTCCAGCCCCCAGCACCTTCCTTCCAGTGCCTTAACCCCCAGCCTTACAGCATGTCAGCAGTGCTTATGGTGCCAATCTCACCTCGTGGGGTCTACGCGAACAGGCCTGCGCTCCTCATGTTCAACAAAACTGGTTATTAGTGGGAAACTGCAAACAGTCTTTGTTTTAATGCCATTTCTTTTTTTTTTTTTTTTAATTTTCCTGTGTGATGGAAACATGATAAGCCTGCTTAAGAAAAGGGTGGCTGCAAGTGCTCCAGAGCATTTCCCCTGGCCACTGACAGACTGCAAAGGCAACAGCTACACAGGGCAGCTCCAGACTTGGACTCAGCAGCAGTGTTGCTGCTCCAGTTACGTCCCAGCTGCATGCAAGGGCAGCTCACTCTAGGCACAGTCAGGAGAGAGGCATTATTCCACTGGCCAAAAGGGCTTTCTTTAGTGTTAAGCTGTACTACTGGATGCTGGTCTTTTATTTTAGAATTCAGGCACCCATTTTTTTTAAATGCTTGATTAAGAAAATTTCCACAAAGGCCTTGTTCTATGGAACTCTGCATATAGTGTAGTTTGGATACCACAGGGCAGCGACCACATTGACGGGTGCAGGTAGACGGAGCTCAGGACCCCCTCAGCAGGAGCAGCATCGCTCCATTCATCTCACCCGTCTCACCCATAAGCATCCACTCAAAGCTGGTGGGCCAGCATCAGCCAAGCCGAACACCTGATGCAGGAAGAAGGTAGGTGGGGCTTTGAACATTTTGTTGTGCTTGTAGCTCTAGGCTGTCTGCTAAGCGAATTGCACGGAGTGTGGTGCACCAGGGATCCTGTGCTTCTTATTTCAAGGGACTCTCTCTGCATCCAACCAACTTTCATTCTCTCCCACTATAGTTGTGCCTGCAGGAAAACACTTCTTTGAGGAAAAGAAAGCACCAAGCAAACCAGCGGAGTTGTCAGCAGACTGCTGTTCCTCACGAGGAAGAGCTGTATGTGCCACGACGGGTGTTTCAGATGGCCCTTTACTGCCTAGGAGGAAGTTCTACTGAAGGATTTAACAAAGCATGCGGTCAAGGTAACCTCTGTTCTATGAATCCCTTAAGAACACCCTTAGCTTTCAGTTCATGTTTAAATCCCAGCAATATGTTCCCAGTAGCGTACGCGTAGTGCTGACAGGCACGGCGTGTTGATCAGGCTCCCTGCCGCCTGCCGGGGTGGGCTTTCTGTGGTGTGGTTGACCTGCCGCATGTGTGGGGGCTACAGCCACATCCCACAACATGCTTGACAGCTGTCAGGCAATTAAATTCAATCTTTGGTTCTGAACACTGACGTTGGTATGCCCTATCATCAGGCCATGAAGTCTGAAAAACATTGAACTCATTTGACGTAGATAATAAAGGCAATAATGCCACATAATCTGGGCAATTCTCATTTTTTCGCACACAGTAGCAGAAACAGGGCTGACTCAAGGCTTCCCAGTAAGCACAAGCAGAATTCAATTTTCCAGTCGCAGCAGAGCAGCTCCTTGGCACCAGCCTTCTTGGATGACTCAGAGCACCAAGGCTGAGCGTATTCCCATGGCCCCACGCTCTGCATGTCCACCTCTGCTCTCTGCCTGCCTTTGCTCCTACGCTGTTCCCAGCCCCAAGCATCAGCATCCAGCCAGTATCAGATGCTTCTGACCGCAGGTCTCAGGTAGCTTTCTGTTGTATGTGCATATATGCTAGCATTTCTCATCACTAATTATCCAGATAAAATTAAGAGGAGGCACAGAGTGCTAGCTCAGGGCCATCTTCTAGCACCCTGATACCCAGGAGATCGTTGCCTTATCCTTAGCGTGTGGCACTTTCTCAGGCTTTCTGCTGGAGAAGGGAGGAGTTAGGGGTACCTTACCTCCAGACAAGAGCTGGGGACGGTCTCATGTGCAGATGGCACCCAGAGGGCAGGATAAGTGGGCTGCAGTGACACACAGTAATTACTCAGCCTATATTGCATCATTTCCTGCAAGAACCCGTTCCCTCCAGCAGACACCATTGGTAAGTTTTGTTCCGAAGGAGTTTAGCTAAATGAGGGTTATTTCAAGCCTGCAACAGTGTTTCCAGATTTGAGTCAGTGAAATGTGTTATCAAATATGAAAGGTTAAATGGCTGCTTATGTTTCCTCTCGTGAGACGAAAACAAGCGGAGGTACCACACTCATTCTTCTTCCCCAAGCCCCGTGTGTTTTCTGAGGACCGCAACAATCACCAAATGAATGCTGCCAGACATTGGAAGGGGCAACAGGGATATCACACTAGTTTTCTTTTACTTTCCTCACCTTTCCTTCCCTGCCCTTTCTATACGTGCAATCAGTCACAGCCTGGGCTGAAAGGGATGGCTGGGTGGCCCCGCGCTGCTCCATGGGTGCTCCCATTGGAGCACCCTGAGCATTTCTGGGAGGGGAGCAGAGGGTTGAAGGGCTGATGGTCTCCTTAGCTCCATTCTTGCCTCCTCAGGAAATCTTTGTTTCTTACCAGCTGAATTTTTTTCCTTCTAGTTTGGGAATGTAGGTCTCGTTAATGAGATTAATGGGAGTTGACTGTATGTACAAAGAGGACAATAGGTCCCTAAGACGAGTCACGTCTCCTCTGGGGAATCTGTCATTACAAATGGGGAAGACACGTAGATTTGTTGTGGTCTCTTTAGATGCCAGAATACTACGAGAACAACAGCGTGCTGTGGAGACTGCTGGCAGCCCTTGTAATGGGAGGTAATTACCAATGGCCAGTGATTTGCACAAATGTCTGAGAGTAAAGGCTGGTCCTCCTGGCTACCCAGTTAACAGTACATTTGCAGGTAAGAAAGTTGATTTACAAATTTTGTGTTAACAAACAAAAGGCAAAAACAGAGTAGGTTTTATTTTTTTTTATTTTTTTTTATTTTTTATGGGTACCTTGAGTAGGCAGGTCAGATTCAAGCCTCTTATTTAGTTATATGGCCAGAGGAAGAAGTGGCTTACTGAGTCCCAGCTTGCATCTTCCTCAAAATCTCTCACGACCAACAGAGCAGTATCAGTTGCAGTACAAGTAAAACAAAACCCTAAAAGACAAACCTCCAATGGTCTTCACAGGTCCTGAATTTTCTCCCAGGGTTTGCAGTCTGCTCTTCCCTCCCAGCCTGCATGGTTGCCACTTCCCTGGAGCAGCCTGGAGGATCCCCTCCTCAGCGCTGGCTGTCATGCATGTCATGCAGATAACCAGTGCTTTCTGTAAAAAATATCCCGAGGAGGCTGTCACTAGTCTAACACAAAACCCATCCTTTACTTTTGCTTTTACACCATCAAAATACACCTGTCCTAGCCAGAGTATTAAATAAGACCTAACTTTGGTTAGCTGCATGTTTAAAGAAATACGATTTTCTACTTTAAGATGAAGTGAAATTTTGTTGTTTCAGGCTTACGCTGACCTGCATTTATTACAAAATGAAGTCCAAATTTGAATGAGAACCTATTACTTCTATTACTCCCTTCTGAGCCATCACAAGTAAATATTATATAGATTATCAGCAGAGATGAGGAGATCAGGCAGACTGGCTTCTTGATCAAGGTTACACTGTACTCATTATGCAGCAGCACATCTGGAATGGTCCACTAGTACCCTGAGAATTCCTAATACATTAATAAGACTTACACCTCCTATAATTGCATTTGGCTGATTAACTTTCGCCCAGCTGGTCTAAGCTGCCTAAAAAGGTATTTTATAAGCTTGTTATATAGAAGAAAATTCTGAACATCTTTGGCATATATCTTGCCAACTTTTATTGTGACCTGAATAACTCACTTTCTGGCAGCATTTAGCACAGATGAATTTAAAATATCCATCACAAACATTAGCCCCCTTGAGCCTGAAACTTCCAGATGTATAGTCATGACCATATGCCATGGAGAAAGATTATGTATCATTTTGTTATTAGCCATTTTAATATTCAGCCCTAGCTGTCCCTCCTTACTTGTGATGGAAGTTTAGCTCTTAAAAGCTTATGAAAGTATCAAGGCAAGGTTTTTGGCTTTCTAAAGGCCATAGCTTTAGACCTCTAGTTTAGATGCTTTTGTTCCTGCAGCTGAATGCTTTCCAGATCAGAGCAGAGTCTGTTTGCTCTTTGAGGAGAGAGGAAAGAATCCATACATTCCCCGCTAGCTTAAAATGCAAAAACCCCTTTGTTCAATAGCAAACAAGGCGGCTGGAGATCAATTCTTCTTCTCCTACCATTAGGTGTCACTGCAGTAAATGGAAATTACAGACAAATGGTTTGAAAAGAGAAACCATTACCAAAGATTATTCTGTGAGAAAAGAAATAAATATGTTTATAAAGTAAATGATGGTTGTATTCTAACAGCACCCCATCTATACATCATTGCAAGCTGTTTTTCTAAACAACAAGCAGTTTTTTTTTTTTAACTTGCTTGTGTCCTGAATGATTTGTAAAGGCAGTTAGTCTAAACACTTCCAGAAATTATTTAGGGATCTCATTGCAAAGGTATAACCAAAGTAGGCTCAAAATGTGCAACCAGTATTCCCTTATTGGTTTCACATGATGTAGTTACTTTATTGGAGGTGGAAATACAGGGAGATACATTCTGTATTCAGGAATCAGTAGACAGGAAAAGAAAGAGCAGATAGAGCAGTCAAAGTACTTCAGAATAGACCAGTTCTCCAACTTCAGCTTTAACAAACCATTTCATTTTACTTCTACACAGAGATTTACAGTTTTAGTGGTCAAAGAACCAAAATAAACTGCAGTGTTCACGTAGTTGTTTTTTTTTTTTTAATTTTGCAAGTTATTGCCAGCAAAATCACCTTAATATTTCTTTATATGTTTTCAAAACCATATTCAGTGCTGAATATCTACTGTGGTGTTAAGAGGAGGTATTTATGCTTTTAACATCTGTAGTTTTGTGCTACTTGTGATTCCCTCTCACAGGGGCTGATTTTACACCTGGAATTCTTGGACATCAAATCCCTCCAAAAGCCACATTTTGCTCTCTCCCTCCACCCCTGCTTTGAAGCACAAAACCAACATCCACTGAGTCCATTAAAAATCACTTTTAATCTACACACAAGAATCAGGCCCCAGCCGGCATCAGGGAAAGCTTCTGGATTCACAGAGAACATTAAATGTGGTGTGCAGCACTGGATCGCTGCTCCACGCACTGTCAGCCAGCTGTCAAGCAAGCACAACCAATGCAGTTCTGAAGAACTAAACCTAGAAGTTTTCAAATTATTTCATCTTAACGTACTTAGCTTTTCCACTTGTGGTAAAATGGAACATGGTGAGTTTACACTATTGAGTATACTTTACCTGTGTATTTAGCAACTAAAGTAGTTTGTCATGAAATTAATCCTCCCGTAAATAATCCTTTCCCCTTATCCACTCACCCTGTGTGCCAAAAAATCAACCAGTGCCGACTGCAGCATACTGCTAAATACTGGAGACCAGGTCTCTGCTTGCTCTGCTCACTGCAACTCTTGGTCTGGTAGGACCACATCAACCTTCTCCGTTAAACTGTCCGGACACATTTTAATTACTACAGTCATTTGCAACTCTATATCCAGTGATTTAATTTGTTTGATTGCTCAAGATGCATGTACAGGTAAGAAGGTTAACGTATATACTTTAAATCATGGTTTTACTTTTGGACCTGTGGGATGAAATAGAAAACAAAAGTCTATGGCTCACTCTCTCTCCATTCCTGCCGCTGGAACAGGATTGATCTTCATAACCTGCTTGATTCACGTGATCTAATTCAGTGCCTAGAAAGTTTCACTAAGACCTGAAATGTTTCTCTTCTTCCAAAGAGTTCCTGTAACAGCTAAATGTAAAACAAAAATTAAGCAGATTTGTAAAAAAGTCAGAATATTAAATATATGCTGTAGCATAGGAATCTATGCATATTTTTGTATGCATATATATGTATATATGTTATGTGTATATGTATATGCTTTATATGTGTTTATATAATACGAACCACATGCATAGACTATATATATATACCCGAGCATATATATACATATGCATATATATGTATATATTTTGCACCCAAAATCAAATTTATTTCTGCGTTAAATAATTTAGTTACTCTCCTATCGTAGTGGCTTATATTTTGGTAGATGAAAACAAACCGCTTAGACCTTGAAAACACATGGGCTACTCAGATAGATGGCATCTGGGAGGACTCCGAACTCCCTCAACATTCTATAGGGAAAAACAGAGCCAGGTGCATTTCTTCCTAAATCAAATTAGCTGGAAGATGCCACATCCAATTGTAGTAAATTGATGTGAGAGTTTGTGATGTCTATAGCAGATCTTACAACAAAGGTCAATGTGCAGAGACGTAGACAACAGGCTGGTATACAGCAACTTGTAGTGGAGCTGCTCTAACAAAAGCAAGGAAGACATAAAGTGCAATCAATTTTTTAATATAGGAAAATACAGTCTTAATGATATATTTTAATTAACTCAGCCCAATTGTTTATATCCTTAAAAATGTTAATATAAAATGGTGTTCGATGGAGGCATTTCAAGACACATGATTAGAAGATAGTTTTTACTTTTAAAAATAAGAACGAGTTTGTTGTAATCAAGCTCCAGAATAAAGCAGACCTGGTTTATGTGGACAGGGAAGCTTGGAAAAGAAAACAAATGTGGTTATCTATTACACAAACTTATGGAAAAACTACTGACATATGTCAAATCTACCTGTCATTGTCATTGTTTTTAAACATCCCCCTTGACATCAGCAAGTTTATATCATGTTTTATGACACTTAATTATCCCTAATTTTATCTAATTAACTTCATAAGACATCTAAAGCAATTCAAATATTTTCTTAAATAAATGATGAGAAAGCAGCAGTTAAAGGGAGGGCACATGTATATTCCATGTAGAAAACTACAGTTGTAGGAATGGTGAGGGGAAAAAGCCAAACACCTAGATTTTGGATGAAGGCTGCCTGTGTAACTGTAAATGAAATCTTAAGCCTATCCAAAGAGAGCTTTTTTATTACTTAATTGAGCAGTGTTTTCTCCACAGGATTTTTGCCTTATTCATTGAGCAAAATAAATACTTACTACAAACTATGTATATATATATATTTTACTTCTTAATCCCCAAGTGTTTTTACCTTGTATCATTCAAAATCTGAACTGAAGACCTCCATTTCTTTGTAGGTGTTCTTGCATAGCTTTCAACCCAGTACCTCAGTGCTTTAGAAAATATCTATCAATTTGTCTTCTCTACATCTGAAAAAAAACAGATGATATTATTCCCATTTTACAGATGGAAACTGAGGAATAGGGAGATCGAGGTCAAAACTACTAGCCATAGGGCTAGTACTACTACCAACCTGCAGAGATTCAGGCCAGTTTTTTAGGGTTTTGTAGCATTTTCAGTGCACACTGTCCAGTCAACTGCCATTATATTTGTGACCCATCCATAAAGTTCACAACACCAGTATATGAGTCACCACCAAACAAATGGGCAGCTGCCTGGCTGCTCCACTCCCCTGCACAGCATGTGCTTCCTTCATCTGATGGGGTGGTCTGCAGCAGCAGTGGGGTCTTCATGGGCATCTTTACACTTGTCAGAGTTCAGATGTGTAGCTTGTGGGTCAATAGAAGTTTAGTGAGTCTGCAGGCAGAGCAACTGGGGACAGGCTGCAGTGCATCCCCACAGGGCTCAATCTCATCACCTTTGAAGGGTCCAGCATGATCAGATGAGCTTCTTCAAGGAAACATCCAGCTCTTACCCACCCACATCAACAGCCATGTGAATCCACTGCTTCTTGAAAACTCCAAGAGTTTTGGAGTAAAAGAGTCATAGAATCATAGAATTATGTAGGTTGGAAAACTCCCTTGAGATCATCAAGTCCAACCATTCACCTAACACTGCCAAGTCCACCACTAAACCATGTCCCTAAATGCCACATCCACATGTCTCTTAAATACCTCCAGGGACAGCAACTCCACCACTTCCCAATGCTTGACCACACTTTCTGTGAAGAAATTCTTCCTAACGTCCAAGCTAAACCTTCTGTGGCACAACTTGAGGCTATTTCCTCACATCCTATCACTTGTCTTGGAGAAAAGAGACTGAAACCCACTTCACTACAAGCTCCTTTCAGGAAGAAGATTCAAGACACAGCCACTGGGTATTTTGAAAAATAACATACATGTTTGAAGCTGAATTATCAGCAACTCTGGAGGCAACTTTTTATATCAATTCCTTGGCTGGACTGGTGGAGAAACTGGCAGCAATGATCAGAGCAGCGTAACACTTTCAGACCAGAACACCATTTACATACACCACCGGTATTTAACCAGGCTGATCTTTTTCACTTATTCTGGAGTAAGGCTGGCTATGGTAGGCTGGTAATTCCAGTATATTTTTGACTTGTGTATTCAGAGAGTTTAACTACATATGTGCTTTAGATAATGTTGCTACAACAAATACTGAAGAAGTGCACTTTGCATTTCAAAAAACCCCTTAGGGGACTGGACAGCTTAGAGGACTGGGACCAGGATCCGTGTTCTCTCACCTGTTCCCCACCAATTCTGGTTCAGGCAGGCCAGCAGTGGACAAGAAGTCCCTCTGAATGCCATCCAGGCAGTGTAAAGTGCTGCGGGGACACCTTCCTCGCCCCTGATGGCCGCGCGCTGCTATCGCATCCTCCTGCGCCCACCGCCGTTATATTCAGAGCAGCAACGTGGAGGCCAAGAGGTGAACGAGCCCGAGAGTTAAATTACCTCTCAGCTGCAGAGAGTAATTCCCCTAGACAAGAGGGAGTGCGCTGATGTGGTAATAGCACCTCGAGCCCTCCCCACTTCTAGTTTTCCTCCTGGAGGTAGATATTCCCTTGTTTTTCTGTTCGGTGTAGGAAATGTGCCATTTATCTACTTGGGGACAGCAGCGACAGCTCAGTGCACACTACTGCAAAGCAGAGGGTGCATCCACTGCGGCATCTCCAGAGGGAGTGACCTGCATCTGCCAAGGAATGAAAACATAGACGAAAACCAGTATTTTTCTGATGGACAGAGCCTTAGAGGCAGGCAAGGCCCAGGCGAATGGAGGAGTCCATGGACATGGCAGGATACCCCGCAGATAGCTTCTGCAAGCCTGTGGTGCAGTGCTGCTGCTCGCCCATGAACTGAGCGTCCGGGAACCATGCCTGGACCTGGGTGCTCTGAAAAATCAAATTTGCTTGTAAGAGAGCCAGAAGCCTCTGCAGTAGCTGGGAAGCAGCTCCTGCCTGACATGAAGAGCATCCTGTTGTGTGCAGCCCACATAAAGGTGCGGGTGTCATCCAAGACTGCGTGCGTGCGGTGGGTAATCGGCACAACCCGGCCGTCGGCAGCCAGTTGTGTCATCGCCAGATTCACACCTGCACAGATTAAGTCAAAACTACAAGTCATGGATTTTTAGCCCATCCGACGTATTTTTAGCACACCGTTTCAGTAGAATTGTCACAGATCACTTCATTTGACACAAGTGGCCATTTTTTGCAGCTGAACTGCAGAAAGCATAGGATGAAGGTACCTATGGACAAGGCAAGCCCTGCAGTCTTATAAGATCACTCATACACTGGGCTGGTTCTTCACAGGGTTGCTGAGGCTGTGTTAGAAACAGATCGTGGCAGCTGTGGAAGGCAAACCGTTTGTGTTACACCAGATGTTTTGCCCTGACAGCTCCCACACGTACTAATAATGCCGTCCTCATGCATGCTGAGGAGGAGGAACGACGTTGAGAGGGACTGGTCTGGAACAGCGTGCTGGAATTTCTTCCGCCTGTCAGCAGAGCCTCTATGTTAGTTGTAATTTTTATGCATTAGGGTTCTGGTATCTCTGTCCATGCAAAATTAGACCCAGTGGAAGAGTAATTTTTTGCCTGGCTTCCTAAGGAAATGAAGCTCATTGCAATCATGCTGTTTGTGTGTCTGCCTGGGTCCCTCTTTATCCTCTCTGTAATAACTTCTAAGCCCCTTGGCTGATTCCAACCAAGTTTGATCCCTAACAGGCTCAAAAATAATTATGTTTCCATGCATGGCATGACCACAGGCCGTCAAATTGAGAAGCCCAAATGATGGCTCCCACTGATAGAAAGATTCTAGCTTGAGCTCAAGCCAGAGAGCCCACGTCAACAGAAAACTGGCATAAGAAGGGAACAGGAGAGCTCATGGTGGGGTACGGGGCATGGGGAGAGGTGAGCTGGGGAGGATGGAGCCGGACCTTGCCCCGTCAACGCAAGCAAGTTGTTAGGTAGGTTCAGCCTAAGAGTATCGACAGCCGTAACTGCGTGTGTGATGGTAATTACAGAAACACAAAATAACCAGCTGTGAACGGGAGTGTTCCACACTGACTCCTTTGCACTTATTAGATTGTGCATGGAAATTAGCAGGTTGGTTTTTAACAATGTGGGGATCCAAGCCATGACAAACGGGACAAGAAGAGACACTGCAATGACTTCTCCTTGAAGGTGACTTTCTCAGAAGTGGTGACATTCAGGTGCTACAGGAGATGATATGATTTCTCCGGTGCCTTTCTGGGACTTGCACTTAAACTGAATTAGTCTGTCTATATCTACAAGTTACGCCAGCTCAAGTATATCCCACGATGGTTAAACCAGCAGTGCTCCATGCTCAGGGAAAACACAGCTATATATAAAAGACCTCCTGGAGGGCTTACGTAAAGAGTAGGTGAGAATAAATACAAGAGGCAAGAATACTTCTTATGCTGACACATCTAATATCCCACAGTCCTCACACAACCCTGGGTTTAGTGCCCTTTTACTGCTACTGAATATGCATGAATGTCCCAAAAATGTTTATGCTAGGACACACACTTATTGCTGAATCCTCTGAACTAAACACCTGCTAAATAAAATCAAATCAGTCTTACAGGGAGATTACAAGTTAATGGTAAGCATTTTTTGGTGAGCATTTTCCAGTAAAGCAAATCGCTGTCATTAAAAAAAGACTTTTCAATCAAAATATTCACCTGGCCACCCACAAGTTGTCCATGCCTTTATATATTTTTTAATGAAAAATGTCAGCTCTTGGAAACCAAAACTATTCACTTTGCCACTTTTATTAAAAACTGCAGAATGAAAATGACAAGGAAGACTTGTCCGTATACAGAAAGGACAACTGTTTATCCAGAACTTTTATTTAAACAAAAATTGTGATTATTCCTTGCTATTAATTTTAAGAATGTGTGTGTAGGCTTCATCTTGGCATCACTTGTGGCTCCTCAGCTTGTATCTGTGGCTCCCGTAACACTGGTTGCTGAACTCAAGGCTGCTCAGTGGAAGCATAGACTGACCCCCTGCTTGGCTGACAAACCAAAAAGCTGAGGCAGGACAGGGAATGCCAAGCAGCCCAGCTGGGATTTGACAAGAGGGCTTGATGGTGTAGGTGGTGATTTCACCCTCCTCCTTTCAAGCAATTGCAGCCTCCATAGGGGACAACAGTGTTTGCAGAGAACCAGAGCAGTCTAAAAACTGGGAAGTGGGGCAGGAAAAAAAATTGGAAAGAAAATTAAGCTGGGCAGACATAGTAATTGCTAGACAGAAAATTTTGCTTAGATTAACAGAAAATAAGGAGAACCTTACTTGATTTGATGTACATAGAAACATAGAATATCCCGAGTTGGAAGGGACCCATGAGGATCTTCGAGTCCAACTCCTGGTTGGACCACCCAAAAATCAGACCACATACAAGGAAAAGGATATTTAAAAATGCAGCTGTGGTTCTTAGTAGTCCTCATAGCTCCTGCTGGTTAGTCTGGTGAAAGGGATGAAATGTTAAACAAAAAAATGAAAAGGAGAAGAAAAAAAGAAAATAATAATTGTATCTTTCTGTTGTTATCAGACCAAGAAGTCAAATAAAGCTGTTCATACCCCTGTTGAAATTCTGAATGCTGCTTATAGAGCTTAAATTCTGCTTTTTTCTTTTTTTTTTCAGGATTTAGGCAGAATCCATCCCAGCAGGGGGTTAAAGATCTGTTCCCACTGAAGCCAATGGCAAAACTTCAATAGCAAAGCAGAAGCTGGACCTGAATCAATACAGGAAACACAACCCATTTTCAGGTTATTAAAGGAGTTGTGAATTTTACAGCATACAAATTTTCTGTAGGAACTTTTACTTTCTGCATTTTTAAAAATTCTGATCAATTCCCACCCCTCCTTGAAAATTCAGATGCATTGAGTGAAGTGCTGTGCTGAAACGGAGCATATTTATTGACAATGAAACGAGAGCAGTACACTTCCAAGCAATTTAAAAATAACTCTGTTCGATTAGTTTCAATGCAAGGATGATAGCACAGAGGATTATTTTTCTGTTGTAGTAAATTATTTATGTGAAAGTTGTTTTCCCTTTAACAAGTAAATCTTCCTCGACACAATTGCATTAGGTCTCTTGAATTTCATAATGGGGTTATCAATGAATGCACACAGAGTTTCAAGGTAAGCTAAGCTTGGGCCGTATAGAAAATCAGCCGCTATACTTCCATCGACACAAGTGCTCTTCCACATCTCTTCACATCGGGGGATCGAAAATCACGGGCTGCTGCTCAGCGTTTCTTTCTGTTTCTCACTTTCCCTTCATGGAAAATCATGTTTGATGGAGCAGTGGCAACGAGTTACAGCCCTGGCGGTGAAGACAGCACCCGCACCTCCACCGCAGACCTGCGCTGTGCTGCAGCTCGCCCAGAGCCCTTCCCAGGAGGCTCCCCAGCATGGCTCCGTGTCACCTCGCATGTGGGGACCCGGCCAGGACAGCATGGGAGAGGACACACGTGCAAAGAGGGGAAGGGGCAGTAAAACCACTACCTACAAGCATCCCTGTCCCTCAGGAGAGGTATATCACCATCTGCACCACGATATCAGTATCATCCCTCTTTCAGCACTGTTTTTTTTTTCCTCTGCACAGCATCAATTTTAATATTCTTCTTTTATTGCCACGTGAAAAAAAAAAAATCTTCCTCCTGCTGTTCCTTTCATCCTGCTATGGACAAGTACAGTGGTGACTGCTACCCACCAGATTTTGACTTTGGTCATCTGTAGGGTTTTATGTAGCAGAATACAAAGCAGCAGGATCCTCTGCAGAGTATTTTTTCAGAAGACGATGCAAAATCACGCACGGTCTGGTTTCATATCTTCCTTGGACATATTTACATGCACGTGCGCTCTCTATGCAGTGCAGGGATTAACTGAAACCTGTCCAGTTAATAAGGCATTTCTAAAACTCTTGCTTCTTGCTACATATAATAATGTGGCATCACAAACATATAGACACAGTAAGGAAGAGCCTTATCTAAAGCTGAACACGGTGAGGCCATTAAAGAGTATGGGTAAAAGGGGAAGCTGAGGCCAGTTTGGAGAGAGAGCTGGGAGATGTCTTTTGACTATATTTTTTTTAAGGATCAGCTTTTAAGAAAAATTGGGCTCCCTGATTGGAATGGAATGGAATGGAATGGAATGGAACGGAACAGAATAGAATAGAATAGAATAGAATAGAATAGAATAGAATAGAATAGAATAGAATAGAATAGAATAGTTCAGTTGGAAAAGACCTACAAAGATCATTCAGTCCAACTGCCTGACCACTTCGGGGCTAACCAAAAGTCAGAGCATATCATTGAGGGCATTGTCCAAATGCTTCTTGAACACTGACAGACATGGGGCATAATTAAGAAGAGCACTTTTTTGATTTGGGAGAGCACTTTCCCAGACACACAACTAGTGTACAGTGATGTTCTTCAGAGATGAGAACAGGGGGAAAAAGACCCGCCAAACACGAGTCTGCTTGAAGGAGCATAGCCCTACAAGTAACCACACCTAAGAGCAGGACACCTTATGGCACCAAATGCTATCAGTTTAGTAAAAGTAGATGAGCTGTTTTCTATGTGGAAAATACTATACTTGCTTGCCGTAAGGTCACCTTGAAACTTGCCCTTTTTCTATAAACACACATTGTATGCACAGCAGCCAAAATTCTTGCCCAAAACTCTATTTAAGCTTCGGAAGCTACACCTAGGACTCTGTATGAGCACTGTACCAGTCACGTCAAGCTTTCTGGCTATTTTCCCATTTGGCATTTCAGGGAAGTAAAAAAGTCTCGTAAGGCATTCGGAAAGGTGGCAGAGGGAGGCAAGAGGCACAACACTGCTTGGCTTTTGGTGAGCACGGGGAGCCAGAGCTGAGAATGTGACCGGGACCTGCCATGCGGGGTGCCTCCACGGCAGACCTCCTGCCGTGTCTCCTGCCTACCAAGAACAGCAGAGCCCAGCTGCTATTTTCCCATACCTCTTCTTACAGCTTCATAAAGTAGGAGGGGAGTGCTGCGTACATAGTTTACAAGTTTAGGAAAAACTGTGTTGGCTAGCTGAATAAGCAGGCATTTATTTCAGTTCTGCAGTGACAATGAACTGGTAAGATGTATCCTGAAGCCTGCAAAATGCAAACAGTTTGGAAATGCCTACCAAATATAAGAACCAACACCGTATTTTCTAGGAGAGAATATCTTTAATATAAAAAAAAAAATGGTAATTCATAAATAACACTGTATAAGAAGTAAGTCGGACATCAGACAATGTTTGTCTACAAATGATGCTCCGGGAGGCTTGTGAGAAGCTGGGGAGTTGCCACCTCCTCTCTCTCTCTGCTCAGCAGCCTCTCGCTCACCTTCCCGCTGACATTGCCACATGGCGATGCTTGGGATGCGGCTGCAGCAGCCAGGGGAGGAGCGCTGGGAGCATCACCTGGCCCCGCGGTGCAGCTGACCTCTGGCTCTGCCGCTCCGAAAGCTGGGATTCTAAGTAAATTTCCAGATCTGAATTTTTCTCAAGAACTGAGGTGTTTGGTGAACCCTGTAAACTGCCAACACAATGTATGTTTCTATTAAAAATATTGGCTTGATAAAAGTAAACAGTGACATACACTGCCCACAAGTGCTCCTCCTAATTCACCCTTGAAAATTTAAACTTTCAGATAATAACTTGGGAGTGTAATGTTTCTGGAGGCAATCACTGTTTACATTTTAAACCTTTGAATTGAGTATTTTGAGATCCTTTTCCTTTTTTTTTTTTTTCTTTTGTTCAAATGCAAGCCAGCAAATTCTCCTCTAGTAGCTTTCAGTACATTTGTTCAGGCTGATTTAATTTCCTCTGCAACTATTTGTATCTTCTATTTTTTTTTTTTTTGACCTTCTGAAAGCATACCTTCATTTTCTACTTTTTTTAAAAGCTGACTCCAAAAGAATTAAAAAAGATTAAACAAATGAAAAAGAAAATAAAATTAAAGAAAAATAAATGGCAGAAAACAAATTAGCATATTATACACAGTTCTGTTGTGGTTTTATAATAAAAATGCAACGCAATTAAACAAATTACTTTCTGTCATTCATAGTGGTTCATGCAATGAGATGATGTGTTAGGACAAGAGAGAAGTTCTTCTTCAATTCAGCTTCTTAATTACCTAAGCACAAACTTTAGGAGCTTTGGAGGAACAGACGAGAGCCTTGTACTTTCCAGATTGCATCAGTCACAACTCAGAAAAATTGTCCTGCTTTCTTTCTTGAAGAAGAACATTAAATAATTATTAATATATCACTGAACACCAAGAATTAGTGAAATACATTGCAAAAAGAGACATTGGTCTTTCTACACTATTTTTTCAGCAGTATCTGCAAAACAGCCTTCGCTTTGGATGGAACTGATCTAGATCACAGATGAGCCAAAACTGTTTGTCAGGGTCAGATTTTGCCTGATTTTAAAAAGCTTCTTATTGATTGAAAGCGGATCTGAAATCAGGCAGAGCTCAAAGAGGCCCAGCTATCAGCAGATCCCATTATGCCGTGCGGAGGGAGCTCCAGCCGGAGCTCGGCGGGGCCCCTGCAAGTTAAACATATGCTTTAGTGCTTTGCAGGACCTGTGCCAGAGATCTCCATCCTTTACAAGATGGAGTTACCAAGCTGATGGACATAGTCCAAAACAGGGCTCGGTAGCAGAAAAAGCAGCAAATTAAAATCCTTAACTGAAGGCTTCTTTTCTCCTGAATGGCCAAGAACAGAGGGGTGCTCTCAAAAGCACCCATGATTAAGATAAAGGGGAGTGCAGCACTGTCACTCAGTGCAGCCACATGCAGTGCATCCTTTCTAACATAAGAGAAAAGAGATTTGAAATGCTGATAGACCTTGCTAATAGATACAGGCTGAAAATAGACTGTTGCAGAGAAAAAGATTCTCTCATAACAGCCATTGCTGCTACCCCTCGCAAACTAAGAATCTGTAAAGGCAGCCAAATCTTTCTGAGGCGAAAAAATTTGGATATAAACAAGCATGCAACCATAGATTGCTTCAAAAAAAAAAAAAAAAAAAGAGTGCTGCACACACAAGAGCTTGGGGGTGATGAAGAGGACACAGGCAAACAATGCCAGTTCAGTCTTAGAAATCCTTGTAACAGATCCTGATGTGCTCATCTCCCCTGCTTTCATTTCTCTCCTGTCCTGGGTGAAGGGTTTGTGTTTAATAACATCATTTGCATCAGTGTGTCCCAACTGACCAAGGTACTAGGGCTGGGAGAGATTAGCATGGTAATCTCATTCTGATGGATAAAATTAGCAAAGATATTCCCCTGAATGGAGAGCTGCCATTGGCGAGCTGCCGTGCTTAGAATCAATTACTAAATTACTTTGAGCTCTAAGTCGACAGTAACAGAAAAATATTGGCATCGACCGAAATGAAATAAGATAAAAAATATGCGATCATTAAATCTCTCACTACTATTCGCGAATGTGACTCACAAGAACTGCACAAAAAATAAGGCAGAATTTAATTTTTGACAGTGGTCCCTGTCATCATTTCAACCAGAGCTGTGCAGTGCATGGAAGCACAGCCCAACCTTTCTGTTTGGCTTCCCGGAGGAGCTGCCACCCTGCGCAGATCGGGGCACATCATGGGGACTGAAAGTCAGAAGACCAGCTCCCGCATGTGCAAGCAGAGCAGGGTAGAGAAAGGCTGTGCCAAGGCATAAACCCTTCCTTCATGCTGTAATTATCTGCTCTCTGTGTAGCGTATTGTCTGTACTTACTGCTTTTCAAGCATTAGAAAAAGTTAGGTCCCTGCCCCAGAGGATGCAAAATCTGGGGCCTTTTCTGGGCACACACACAGTGTACAAAACTCACAGTAGTGCCGAAAGCCCCATGTGCTCATGTTGCTTGAATTGAAATGGGGGAATTTCTATTATTACAGCAAAAGGTACCTAAAGCACAACATCATGCTGTTTATAGCATAGTCATGGATTTGCCCAAAACATATGCTTAATCATAGGCCAAAACCTCTGATCTTCACTACAAGCAAAAATACAGAAAATATACCTTCACTACCCATTTGACCCACTGGGCAAGGCAGAAGTGCTCCACAGTGACGGAGCAGGTCAGAAGGACCAGCATGTGCGTTACTTTGGCTGAGCTTTTGGAAGTAACTACAGATTTCAGACTGCTGGTTTTTGACTGCCCCAGTCGCAAGCAATGGCCCACAGGCCTGGCGTTCAGACAACGCCAGACTTCCGAAGCTTGTCAAGTTGAACTCCTGCACCGAGAGACCCCTCACTTCACTAGCTGTTTTTGCAGGCATTTGGAACTTAATTCACAGAATCCGTAAATAAATGCTCGGTCCATCTTTGCTGGATTAGAGGAAATGGGAAAGAGAAAAACAAAAAGAAAAATTACCGTGTTACCCGTGGCTCATTCTGTCTTCAAACATTACCCACTATCTTAGCCGCAGTTACGGAGTACACGGCTTCAAAACGAAAAAAAAATCCAAGTAAAACACAACCGATTGGATAGCAGGGATGTAGAAAAAAAGAAATGTGAAAGAACCTTTTATCAGCTTTAAACAGTGGGAATCACAGTAGCATAAGTAATTGATAATATTATTAGCACAGTATACATATCAGCTGTCGGGATATTATGAGGACTGAATCCAATCTCTGTTGAGGGAGTCAGGGTCAACATCATTAACTATAGATCCTGTCCTGGTTTACATATAGAGCCCTCAGGCCAAGTGTCTGCCAGATACATCTCTATAGATGTGCATAGCTATAGGACATACAGGGGGCTAATCACACACATCAGTAATAGACAACAAGCTTTTGTTTATCTGAAGGTTTACTGGAATTAACTGATTAGTGTCAAGTTGACACAATAACTTTTGTCTACAATGTAGTAGATCATTTTGATGGTTTTATTGATGGAGTGTTGTCTAATGTAAATTGTAAGGGTAGTTGAATGAAGTAGGAAACATTTTAGTTAAACAGAAATTGAAAAAGCCACTAGTAAGCCTATCTTTAAAACATCACATTCTGCAGCCTTATAGATGCCATAATAATGGTAACAACGACGGCAACAACAGTAAGTAAGGGGAATTTAAAATGGAAATAGACACTGTCTATTCATAAATGTAACTCATATAAATACTCAGATGATATCTTGATGTTAAAACCAATGTAAGATAAATTTGACATCTCTCCTTCACGAAAATAAAGTCAACCTAATAAAATAAAAGGGAAAATGAAGTAAAATATATTTATTTACCTAAAACACAGAACGGTCCAATTTAGAATAAAAATGTGAATAATATTTAACAAAAAAACTCTGTTGTGGTAAGCAAATTAATTATTTGTGTGGATTCATAATATTATTTTCTGTTACTTGTTAGGTTTAATTACTTTCTTTCACAGATAATACGGAAAACACTGATTTACACTGATACACTGATATGTCAAATAGCTTTTATGAACTAGTCTAGGCTTTCTGTTCTCATGGCTTCACAACATGGTTAGGAGCTTATGGTTTACAACTACACATAATCATATTCATCTTCTAACATAAATAACAATGGACTTCTTTTCTGGCCCAGCTATTAGATTATTTGGTGCAACTGTTGGACTATCTCCTTTGGAAGTAAGCTCAGGGAATACAGTAACTATGTCATGAATGCTTCAAATATCAGAAAGATGCTATATGGTCTGTAATATTTATATTCTGCTATAAATAACAGAAAACTAATTCACATTCTTTTATAACTTCAAAATCACCTTCTTTTCCTTTCCAGGCACAAACTGTTCTCCCCACAATAGCACGTCAAAACAATTAGGCTAAGACAAGGGGGATACTGTGTGTCACAAAACGAAGTAATTAAATTTAGGCAGTATTATCAATGATGCCCAGTTCCAGCCATTGAAACAGCAGTTAGTAACCCCAGTCTGTCCCTCTATCAAAAAGCTATTTATTCTTCATTACTGGCTATCCCTGGCTTATAGGGATTCATTGTCATTAGAGTAACTTATAGGAGGAACAGTTAGTGCAGTGATATTATGGAAATAGCCATTTCACATTTGTGGGCAAGGTAGAATCCAGTCATAGCTTTCCAGCAGTTGTCAGCGATGGTGAAATCTTGTCTGTACCATTTATCACCCTTGAGGATTCATTACAATTGTTTGGCTTACAGCAATGTAATAGAGAGTGAAATCATGTTACCAGAGAAGACCTAGATTCTGGAGATCCCACCTATGTGATTCCTACAGAAATCTATACACAAGGTCTGCAAAACTGGAGACAAAGCGTGTTGTCCCATGAGGACACGAATTTCCCAGCTTAGATCAGAAATAACCAGACCAACACAGTTCCACTTTTGCCATAGGCACAAGGGTAGTCATGGCTTCCTCATCATATGTCTCAAAACTAATTCTGCCACTTTTTGCTCCCAAATCCAGAAACCATTGGGCTCTCTCTGCTTCCCACTTTGCATTCTGTGAAATATTTGCTGCAGAATTCTTGCTTCTCTCCAAACGATAGTTGTGGTTTGCTCTTGCTAATTATCATCACGCTGCAGAGAGTGCAACTGTCTGAGAGTGTGACTTCCAGTACTAAGCTTTCAAAAAGTGTTGTCTCACATGCCTTTAAATCTGAGGAAGTAGAAAATAACAAAAGCTTCTTACATGGAAGGCAATGAAAGTAAATGGATGTTTAGATAGGTTGTATCGTTCTTGAAGAAACACAAATCTAATTAAGCAATTCATTTTGTGTGCTTCCCTACCTGAGAGTACATTAATGCATCCAAGAAATCACAGCTCTTCTTCGGCAGCATCTGACTTAGCAGTTTTCTGAGAACTCTGCTTCTCCATTTGAAAGCGCACAGTGTTGTTAAACCCTAATATTTGGTCAGAGTCTGGTGTTACTTGTCTGTTTATTAGACACATATTAAATCTATGCTTGTTTGAAACTGGCCATATACATTATCAGTCCAGATTTCTGCCTAGTTACTACACAAATTAGCTTGAGACAGAGTTTAATTCAAGGCTAGCAAAAAAAGATCTCAGTTTTGGAAATGAAAACGTTTCATGTGGTTGGCTCTTAAATAGCTAACCCAAACACTTGGCTTTCATGCAAAGCAAGTCCTTTTTAGCCTGCTTTAAAAAGTAGCTCCCGCACAGTTACATAACCTTTCTGAAATATTTTTGTTTACTTTAACCCCAAGATGTTAAAATATCTAGCTATTGATTTTCTATGGACCTTACATGTAGTTATTTGCATCATAAAAGTTCCATTATTACAACATCAAGTCAGAAGTGGCTGATAAGATGCAAACACGATACATTGCAATTTATTCTTATGGAGTATCATCTTTCACAGAAAGCATAAAAGAACCTTTTACATGTAGCTATACATGTCAAGGATTCCCATTTGTGCCTGGCAGTGCACAGTTAAGCAGAAGTATGAAAAGAAAGAAGACCATTTGTGGTCTGCACATTAGCCAGGTACAACAGAGACTACAGCAGTCAGGAGAATGGCAGAGAATGATGGCCCTCTTCTCTATGGTGCCCCAGAAAGATGGGGGTGGACTAACTGAACTTCTTTTGAGTGAGGCTGTGACTCCTCCCTGACATCCCACAAAGAACAGGGAGGAAGGAGATGCTTGGCTGTACCCTCAATTTCCTGCACTGGACCATCAATATTGCAAGCCTAAGCTACAATCCAGAGAGATGCTGGAGATCTCTAGAAGATGCAGATGATGTTCTGTCAATGCAGGAATATACCTTAAAAGCACAACTGAGACAGATATCTCATGTGTATCTAAAATGCATTCACCAAAATATATCAATTCTACAGTGGAAAGGAGAAATCAGTTTAGAGTTCCTGCCATAGGAAGTATGGACATCCTCGCCATGAACTTCAGCACAACATCCCATTTCTACAGTAAATATCACAACTTCTTCTGCATCTATAGACAGAAGGGAGCATTTGAATTTTAAGTTCTCCTATGAGAGGGAGGTTGTTTTTCCACACATGCTTCCTCCTCAGACCTATTGTGAGTGCGGGGTGGCCTCCTCAGGTATCACTACTTGTCCTTTGTTCAGTCTCTGCTGTCTCCTTGCTTCTTTCTCTCTACACCCATCTTTTCCAGGAAATGTTTCAGCACACTGTTCTCTCCTGCCTACATTTCTTCTATCTTAACTTTTACTTAACTCTCCAGAATGACTTTGGCCACCTCTTTTCCCATTTCACCAACAGCGTAGTCATTGACAACTAGAAGGTGCTTGTTCTTACTCCCAGTCACCTTGGCTCTGAACACCACCAAGGAGTCTTCCTGTTTTCCTCTTCTCATGCGGCCTCTTCTGCCATCCCACTGGAGCACTGAAAAAAAAGGAGATACATAATAGTGGAAGATACTGCTATTTGTCACTGGGGTCACTGTGTAGAAGCAACACAAGGTCTCTTTGTGCCCAGTATCAACATCTCTAGTTCACAAGTTCAGCAAACTGAATAATATGAAATACATAGGTAATATCCCATTTATGTAATGAATTAATATGAAGCAGTAATCTTCATGGCAAAAATATTCTGTAATCATTAAGACCAAAGGATATATCTGAGACAAAATACTTTAAAACACTTTGCCCCACAATTCCATATTCAATAACAATCTTAAATTAATATAACAAATAAGAAGGAAAGCGTCAAAATTACAAATAGTAAGGCATTTAAAAGAATATTCTATCATTACGATTAAATGATTTTGGGGGTTGGCATAAATAGAGAAATAATCCTGAGAGATACATCTTCTATCTCAATGTAATATAGAGGCTGTGTATTATATAAAATGAGGGAGAACAAAAAATTTTGCTTATCCCAGGATTCTAATTGCTTTATCTTGCCAAAATTTTTCATTGGGTCAAACACAAAGACCTTCATTCAGTAGTTACCAAGGCTTTCTTCAGGAAAATTCCCCTTGGCCTCATCATTTTCTCTACAATTTTCACAGTCTTACAGGCATCTCACAGCTGCCTTATGGTACAATTTGTCAGTCATGATATACTGTTAGATATGTTATATGCGTGTGTGTGTATGTATGATGTAATGATGTGCAAAAAACAGAATATATATTATTTAAAATATAAGAGGAGAATGCTATTTCAATCACTGCTAATTTGTATTTCATATTCCCAAAATATCATAATAATATTATAAGGTATTGATCCAAGCATGACCATTTGATTTCACATCAATACTAATATGACTTTCCATGATCTGTTGACATGTGGGATTTTTCAGAGTGAAATACATACATACCAATGCCTAACTATTTTCACTGGTAAAACTGCATTCAGCTGTTCTGCATGAAAAGCTGTTGGTAACAACATAAATCACCCTGTCCCAAAACTTGAATGTAGATTTTTACTAGTAGACTTAATTTCTATTTTATTGCTTTCCCAACAATTGCTTTCCATTCCTTCTTTGATAAAATGGTGTCTTTCTGATCCTATGTGTTGTCTAGAGCCATATTCAGTATCCTACGCACAAAGCACAGGTAAAAAAAGTGATTATGCCATTGAGGAGCAAGAGTCCCTCAAAATCTCATTCCCATCCTCAGTGTGGTTGATCTGGACCTGACATAAAGACTGATGGAATAACAACCTTCTAGTGAGTCTCTCTGAATTATGTAAATAATGTAGTTTCTTATGAATCAGTTCTTGTTTTAATGGTTTTTGTGTACAGATGCCAAAATCATATGGGTCCAACAGCCCCATTTCTTCTGTCACATTAGATAGGCATACAGGATGATACTTAAATAGCCTTTCATTTTCTCAACACCGCGGGCGTACTTCTTCCTACTAAATCCCTGTGTCTATCAACATTACCCAAGAGTTTCAGCCTACACCATTTTGTTGATTTTTCCCGGTGGTTACCAACTTGAAGTCTATCCAGTGGTCGGGGATAATGACTCTGCTGCAGATATCCACATGGAGATCCCCCTCCCCATTTATATACACATATATACCACAGAGCCAACACAGGTTCTGCTAAAGACAACAACACTTCTGTTGATTTACTTGGAGCAGACCTGGATCTTACTGGCATAGAAAGCTTGAACAGCAGAATTCAGTATCTCTGAGAACTATGCTAAAAATTGGCCAATATTGGGTTCATCCCAGGTTCATTCCAAAACCAGCCATCCCAGTTTCCTCAGAGAAGCCAAGGGACACAAGGAATAGACAGAGGTTGCCACTTGCCTCAAGTGTGTCTTTTCCATTGTCTGCCAAGACCTGAAAATGGTTCACAACCTCAAAATCCAGCTACAGCCATGACTGCTCCTGGACCACGAAGTTACTGCAAGAGGCTCTCATGTCTTTCATGATGCATGGCAGACCCGTGACTCTTCTTTCCCAAATGAAGTTAAAGTTAACACTGAAGACTACCAAGAAGCTTAAGGAAGGTGGAGGAATCCAATCCCTGCGTAGGACAGGTCAATATCATCACAAAGTTCACCTTCAATCCCAGACACCATTTCTTGTACATTTTTGGATGGAGTCCATATGCAGGAAAACAAAGCCCTGAGAACTTCAGGCTCATCTGACTCTGTAACTTCCTTCCCATAAGCGGTGGTCGTCTAAAGCAACACTGTAATACCAGAAGCAATAAAAGCAAGGGTAACTGTGATGAGTTTATGGTACATAGAAACAGCATCTCCCCCCACCTCCACACACCCTCACCTCCTCCAACACAGTTACTGGGTAAAAACTTCACTGGGACAGGGGACAAACTCCAGTGGCTGATTCAAAGCAACTTAAATTATGCTGTGTGTTTGATAGAGCTCTATCATTTCCTTCTTGGTTCTCTTGGACTTTGCATAAACACAGTGTGTATTCTTCTGTGTCCTACCATCTACTCTCTTTCACACATCACTTTCTTTACTTTTGAAGATATCAGCGTATTGCAGTATACAATTACAGAATCTGAAAACTCAATTAATGTGCTATTTACATGAGTATTAACTAGAACAATGCCTATAAATGCATTAGGAAAAAAAAAATCTTCTTACAGATTGCAAATAAACTTTTAAGAACTGACCCAGTGCCAATCCTTTCAGCGCCTGTCTGGATATAGGCAATTATTTTAGTTAATGGCACAGCACAAGGTCCCAGAGTACACACATAAACCCACATTTTCCAAGAGACATTTAAGCAGGGATTACATAATAGGCTTTAGTAAAAACTGCAGTCTTGTTCTCATCTAGAGCTAATACCCATTCACATTATCTATTAACGTAAACAGATAATTTACCCTTAATTTAAGGACCCTTCACATCAAGCATAATCAGCTTAAGGAAGATATGTGGTCAGCATAAAAAAGATGTATTTTACATCTTATGTCTCCTGCTTTTCATTCAAGTTCAGCTCTGCATCCTGTTGTCTCCAACAAACGCAGGCTTCTATATTGCTCTTTCTCCTCAGCCAGCACTTGCCAGGCATTGTCTCTCATTTTCTGAAATCCTGATAGAGGGAGTCTGGGCTTGACCACTGCAGCCTGAGTGTCCCACCAGCACCTTTCTTGCACTCCCTTAGCAAAGGATGGACCATATATGACTTGAGCCTGTGATCTCATTTTGACTGCAATAAAATGAAAAGGCTGTTGTATGTGATTAGCAGGAAGGCATTGTTGTACTTTCCAAGTTAGCACATGGGGCTGGATGGTAATAATTTGATTGATTGATTGATTGATTGATTTGAATAATTTTTACTGGGAGGCTAAAAATGAACAGCTGCTGGTATTATGTTGCTTTTGCACAGGAGTCTGGGACCATCCATCACGCATCTCTTGCAAACAGGAGCGCTACTTCAGAAACAGCAGAGCACGTGCAGCCAGGCTTTGCTTGTAGAAATAACGTAGCTGCCGCAGTCAGAACAAGCAGAGGAGCCACAGAGCGATGTAGCCAGGGCTGGAGCAGCAGTGATGCCACCTGCTTCTGCGCCCCGACCAAGAGCAGTCATCTGGCCGTGGTGCCAGCAACAAGGGCTGCTACGTGCCCGGGGACTGTCCGCAGGAGTGGAGCTCTTGCTTCAGACCTCAGCAAACCGTCTGCATCTGAATCACCAAGGAGAAGGTCCCAGCCCATTTGTCAAGGTGTTTCTTGCTCATCGTTTAGGACTGGCTAATTACCATTAGTCTCTCAGGCATGCGGCCTTGCTTTGACCTGTTGCTCCTGTGAGCAGAACAGGGCATACTGCAATTTTATGTAGGAGCTGCTGTATACCTCAGCAGAGCCAACGTGGAGACCTTCGGTTAAACAGCTTAACAGCACTTCCTTCTGCTAGCCCCTTCCCTTGTGGGGGCTGAAAGCACCTTGCCTGAAGGCAGAGTCTGTCCTTACAGGCAGGAATTCAGGATTGCCAAGCCATGCCTCCTTGTCACTGGCTACTTATTCTGAGAAAAGAGGCCTTTTTAACTTGCCTATGACCTCTTGACTTAGAAATAGTTATCTTTCACTGTGGGAAGAACATACCTTTCCGTCTTTCTTACTGCCTCAATCAACCTCATTAGATTCTTTGACACAAACAGGCATAGAAACATAAAATTGCCATAATTGGGTCAGGCCATAGGTCTGGTCATGGCCAGTGACGATTGCTTAGAGGAAGAAGAGAAGAAATGCAGCACATACATAAGGACCCTTCCCTTGGCGAATCTGCCCAGCTACCAGCAGATTAAAGGCCATCAGAGAGCTGGAGTTGGTATCCATTACCTGATGACACAAATGCCAAAATAGCAGATACCAGCAAATACCAAAACCTTGAGTTTTTTTAAACTTATACACATACTTTTCATGAAACAAATATATATATCTGCAACTGTATGGGACATAGACCCTTATATGTGAGTCGTTAATGTCGTGTTTCACTGTGTTTCTGTACTTGCAAGGAAATAGATGGATTGGCACTTTCTGGCCATAATAAAGACAGAAAGTACTCTTTTATTTATTTATTTATTTATTCTGCCAATAGGATTTCCTTAATTCTCTTTTAAGCTGTTTTCACTGCAGTCTCTCTCCCTCCAGCTTACTCTGTGCATTTTATGGGGGGGCCTCTCAATTGCTGTGATCCAACCTTCTAGCTCTCAGCCCCATTTCTGACAAAGGTGTCACACTCCACACCTTCGTAACTACTTTCAGGATCAGCGTGCACAGGCAAGCTGCAGCCCAGCAGGCTGTTCAACACTAAGGGCCTAATCCAAACTCTGCTGAAATCATAGCCTTTGAAAGGTCCAGTAGGTTTTGACCAACTTCAATGAGCTTAGATGCAAGGCCCCATAAGAGGTGCTACTCAGTCTGTCCCTGCGCACAGCACATTACACTCTCTAACTTGCTGTCTTTGCAAAATTGCATATTGTTCCTACAGTTTGAAATATAATGAAGTCCGACTCTTTCTCCTGTGTGCTGCTCTGCAAGGGGCAGAAAGTATCCCTGGATATAAGAAGCGCCAGGGTTTGAAAAAGCAAACAAACAAACAAACCAGTATGATATTCAATAGCAATGCTTATATAACTGGAAAAAACATTGCTTACAAAACAGAAGGTAAAGGCTATACCATCTGAAATGCGTTGGGTGGTTTCTTTCCTGGTGAGCAGTGTAGGGCGATGCAAGTAGAGACTCTCCTGCGTGCAGCTGAACAGACAAGAACAGCTTCACTACGTGTTTCTGCTTTCACAAACATGCGCAAACTTAAAGCTGTCGTCCTTTTTTTTTTTTTTAATGGGACCAAAAGAGGGCAGTTCATAGGACAAGCAACAGCCAGGCCTTCTAGCTTTTGGTTTTAACCAAAATAAATACAGAGAATGTCCCTATATTTATTCCATTGGAGAACAAAGAAAAGAAATGTCCAGATCTGGACCTCTTTGGCTGGCTGATGCAAGGAGCATGGTTAGGAGCCATAGGAAGACAACTCTGATGGTGACTGAAGCACAGAGGTGCTCTCAGCTGTCCTTTGCTTGTAATGACAGAAAGCTTTGACCCGGACTCATCTCTGCTTCGAGAGGGAAAGCAAAGCCTTCTCTTAGGGCTATTTCAGCTCCCAGGACCCTTGTGCTGCCCTGGCTGTCCTAGCAGCTGCCCACTGAGCATTTCTGCCTTTCACATCCTCTTCCCCCGCTTGCACAGTATGCAGCTAGTATTTTGCTTTTTTTTTTTTTTTTTTAATCGCAGAAAGGCCTCCCCGCCTAATCTAATTCCCGCTCCTTTGTCACAAGCAGATGTCACTTTTACATCTGTGCGTCTGCTCAAGCTCCCCCTCTCCTCCAGCCCAGCAGATGTTGCCGCCGCCAAGGCAGCAGCGAGGGGGGAAAAAGCAAGGCGCAGATCCCTCTGCTGGCGGCGGCCTGAACGCCACGGCTCGGCCCTGCGGAACGAAAACAGAGAAAAACGGTGAAAAAGCCGGAACCGAAAATAACTGCGCATCTCCCCATCCCAAATGACCGCGCAGCAGCGGAGCCGCGGAGGGCTGCGACGGGCGGCCGCGCGGTGCCACCCGCGCGGTGCGGGGGAGCCGGGAAAGGTCCCCGCGCACCGATGCGCGGCGCGGGGGACACCCACGCGTGTCGCCGGCCCCGCGGGCCCCCCTGCGGTCCTGTCACCC
>VXAL01006433.1:140211-212918 GCA_013399475.1 Chauna torquata
TATTAATTATTATTATTCCACGGTTCACGCAGTTTTTAGGCATCTCCGTTAGGGTTTTCTAATTTTATTTTAAGAGGCACAAAGTATAGCTATTAGTTGAATGTCGACAGGTATGCTTTATCTTTTTCTGTGTCTTTCTACAACTGTGTTCTGTGACTCAACTGTATAGTGTTAATATCAGTACAGACTTGTCTAGTTGACCGTATAAATAATGTTTTCCCTTCTCGTAGTCTCTATGGCGTGTCTTTATGGAGAAATAAGGTTCTCACGGGTTCCGTTCCCTTTGCGTTTAGAGAGACCAAGTTCAGGCAATGATATATATTTTTGTTATCGGTTGCATGTCGTCTCATTTCTTTTCCCTACCTGTTGGAATATGTTTGTGAGCATAATCGTCATAAATTATGTTCAGGATTCTCAGATTTATTTATATGTGGTTAAAATGAATGCTTCTATTTAAAAGGGGAAATATTTCTACATGTGCATATAGTTTTCCAAGAGTGTACCATTAATTGATTGTTGATAATAAAAACCAAAAGCAAATAGAGCACCGTAGCTCTTCTGACTTATTGTTAGGGCTTTATCCGGGGGCGCGCTGGGGGCTTGTTTTTATTTGGACAGAGATCGAAGGCGCGAGTGGCAGAATCGGGACTGAGTCATCAGAATGAGAGGGGATCAGCAGCATTATTTTTAATCTGAGTTAACATCAGGAAGGCCATAACCGCGGTCCCATCATTACTGCCTGATTGTGCCGTTATTTATTATCGGCAACCAGGCCTGTCTGGGGGGTTGGGGCGGAAGGCGCGTCAGCTCTGACCTTTTGCAGCTACCTCGGCGATCGGAAATGGCCGATATTAAGCCATATCCGTTAAAATTAAAAATGGGGAACAAAGCACAGATCTGCTTTGTCAGCGGGTGAGCCCTTCCTGCTGGCCGGCTGCAGCCTTTCGCCGGTTTTACAGCAACCCGCGAAAGGCGAACTCCGCGTTAGACACCCGCGGCTGCCCGGGGGGGTCCCTGCCTCTCACCCCGGCCCCTGCCCGGCCAGGAGGCGCCCGGCGGCGCCGGCCCCGACGGAAGGGCTGGGGCGGCCCCGGTGCCACCCCCCGGCCGCCCAGGGGCACTTTCGGGTTAGCCGCGGGGACGCCGGGACGATGAACTCTGTCTGACTCCGGCTGAGTCAACGGGGGCGGAAAAAAGATTGGTTGGGGATCTGGCTGAGGAGCAGATACGGCACCGGCGTTCGCCTGCATTGCCAGAGAGCTTGGGGAGAGGGTCGGCAGCCAAGAGCACAATTAAAAGAGCCAGTAAAACGGGACGAGTGCTGTTTCGCTAAAGAAAATACTTCAATAATCGGTTTTAAAATGTTGCAATAAAATACACAGTCAATTTTCCAGAGAAAAAGAAAAAAAAAAACCCACCCTGTATGCATTTCTTGAATCTATGTTTTGTTATAATGTGGCTCGCTTTTGCCGTTTTACTTGTTCTTCCAAACATCTAAGAATGGTCTAAGAATATCTTTGTTCAAAGTAAACCGACTGTCTCTAGGGATGACCCAGCTTTGGCCCGCAGCGCAGCGCTGGTAGCGAATGACGCGTGACGAGTTTCCCACTGGAGAAGCTGCAGTGCTCAGTTCATCTGCTTTGCCATGGCTGAACTGACCCCCGAGCTTTTAGAGAAGGCGAGACCTGTTTTACCAGTACACCAGCCAACCAAGGGTGATTTAAAGATATCACACGGGTCAGGCCTTGCTGTGCAAAGATTATCAGCTTCCATTTGATGGCATGCACTCGTGATTTGGTAACATGAAGAGATGACAACGCACTACGTCTCTGGGTACTTTCTTGCCATCAGTTCATTACTTTGTCTGCTAAAACTTGGGGTTTGCTTCTAATATGGGGCTTCAGCTTCCAAGCACTGGATCTAGCGATGTGCCTGCTAGGCTGCAGACCTTTTCTCTCTCCTAATTTTACTACACTGTAAATTGATTTGCATCCTGATCTATCTTCTTCCAGATAAACCAAGTAGGCTGTGGCCTTAAAACCTTCCATACACCTTCAGGATCAAACCTTTAAAATCTTTTCCGCAGCTGGAACCAGTCGCTCCTGTTGGTGAGGACACTTTGCAGAAGGGGTATCAGGCCAGCCCCAAATGCTGCAGTGTCTCTCTCAGTAATGGTTCACACAGCACTAAGATCACCTCTCTATTACTGACCACGATTCTCTGTTTATGTATCTAAACTTCTCCTTAGTCCTTTCGCTGTGCCAGAACCTTCTGCCTGGCCGTTTATTCCCTCTGACCCATAAATCTGTTCCCCAGCCATTGCTTTCCATGTTCTGGTCAGCGCAGGGACCACGGGAGGCCCCAGACCATACAGGATGAGCCTTATGCAAGACCCAGCATGCCAATAAATTCATAAGCCTTAGTGATTGCTCTCAGTAGGGTAGAAATGGATGGTTTGAAAATACACGAAGCTTGTTGCTCCGGCCTTTCTGAAAAGGAGTATTAATTAAATAAGTAATCTACAGCGTTGCTGCTGACCCTTACCACCACAGAGGCTAGTAGGGTCATGGGGTACCCAGCACGCGAGCCCAGGGAAGAGGGAGATGCCAAATGGCTGCTGACCAGCGGTACCAGCAAAAGCCAAAGCGGCAAGCTGGTCTGTAACACCGAGAGACACCGTCCGCAAGGCAAGGAGCTCTGGGCAGAAGGACCTGGCAAAGGATGCTTCGGTACGGAAATGAGGGTAAGGTTTATGGCTGGTGTTTTGACCCACCTCATGTTATTCAAATAAAGAGTAATTTGTTTTAGAATCCAACATCAATCCAACATGAACGCATGTTGCTTCTTGAAGTGTTCAAAGGTAAATTCACATTGCCAGTACGGCGAGTTTTAACACAGTAGTGCTTGCAGCAGCTGCAGCGTGGTGTTGTCTGCTCTTTTAGACGCCGTGACTGGAATTCAGGCCTAATGTCCAACTTGGCTCTGGGGCAGCTCTTGCTCTCTCTCACTTTCTTCTCTCCAATACACAAATAAAATTTGTTTGCGACATGAACCTCTGAGATGGATGGATATTTGCATGACAATGCAAAAATGAATTTTGCTAGTAAAGAAAGTGTAGCATGCAGGAAAACTACAATTAATAAAAAAATCATTTTCACCAAGAAACAAGTGTGTCTAAATGGTTTAATCTTTAGAGATCAGCACCTTCTTAATAAAGCTATCGAACTGTTATCAACTCTTGGAGTTCGAAGAGTCAAACATTACACCCTCATCATCCGTAAAGCAGACCAGCACTATGAAGGACATATTGCAATGGGATCTGAATCCTGCTGCTTCAGTCACCAGTTCCATTTGGTCCTTCACATGTTGGCACCTGACAGCTGTTAGGAAATAAACTGGTGGCTTCATCCAGGCTGCTACTAGAATATGTCTCCATCTTAGAAAAACAACTTCGCGCTTTGTACTTTGCACAAGAGCTCATCAGATAGGCCAAGGAATGATTTGAGAGGAAGCCCATCTTCTCCCCGTGCGTGGGGATTTGTCCAGCAACAGCTCAAGAAACTTCAGGTGTGAAAGAAAGCTCATGCTCCCATTTCCTAGGTGGGAAATTTCCTCTGGAGAGAGGAAATCAGCTTGTGGGCCGATCCTTTTCATGACTGTCGTACTGACAGGAAGTTAAAATATTTGCCTGTGGAAAGGAATGTTATTTCACACTGTTGCGCAGTTCAAAGTCGTGCTTCTTCCCGTTCCTTTCTGAAATGGAGGTAGTAAGGGAATGCGGGCAACATCTCCTGCTGTCTCAGGTGGCTCAGAGGAAGAAGCTCGAACAGATAAAGTCTATCAACAGCATTAGATAAAACTTCACAGTAGTCCTGGGAGGCGTAAGTGAGAGGAGCTATGCCTTTCCAGCAGTCTGAAGTACAACAACAGCGTTAAGGCCTCTGTCACGGGGCTGAAACCATGGATGGGGCCTTCGGCAGCATTAACTTCCGTATCATTTCACAGAAAGACATTTATAGAAAACGAATCAGTATATTAGTTTTCCCTAAGGAGAAAATCTATCCAGGGAGCAAAGCACCAATTTCATGAGGTGGCTACTGAGCGCCTTCAGAAGTCAATCCACTTCTCGAAACCTTCTCCCAAGAGGGTGCCTGCAGCAGTCCCAGCCACAAGCGCCTGTGCTCTGGGGGCTGTTACAAACCCACCTCTGCTTTCAAAAGCGAAGGGAGGGGGCTCACCCCCTCGGCCAGGCCAGGAGCCTGCGGGTAAAAAAGCAGAGGTGGGTTTCCCCCTCTGCTACCCCCGTTGTGGTAACCGTGAGCATGCTGGTCTGGGCTCAGTTTTGGCGTCCCTTCCTTCCAACAGGCATGGCCTTTCCACCGCTGTGGCCTTTTTGGTGCGCAGGACCGTCTTGCAAGGAACGTGTGTGTAAGACAGTTCAGCTTCAGCCAGTCTTTGGTTGCCTGTCCCCTTGACTGCATGGGGGAGCAGGGGGAGAGCTGCTACATGGGGGAAGCTTTAATTCTCATTGAAGTTTATCGTCAGAGTGCTAATGGAGTTAAATACAATGTACAGTTACACATATATACTCTACAGACTGTCACAAAGTGCAGGATATTCTTACCTGCTTTTTTTTTTTTTTTTTACCTAAAGAGTCTGACATAGTAGTTCAAAATAATCTTCTTGAAGCAGTGCTGTCAGGAGAATTCAAAGGCTCCTGGCCCTGTTTTGCTTTCACAATATCAGACTGTTTCTGGAAAGAGCTATCAAAAATACTCTTGTTGTATTATCTTTGAAAGGCTTACCAAAAGGGCAGCTTGGGAATTTCCATGGGTAATACTGCAAATGAGATGCCAGCATCCAAGGAAGCCCCTCTCTCTGTAATTCCAGCGTTACATACCTTCTTTACAAATTGAATGTCTCCTCAGTTTTAACAACAAAATATTCTTACATCTGGAATAAATAGTGATAGCTAGAACTGCATCTACTGTCACGGCATGCAGTTGTGACACCTTGCTTCAGAGCGGTGAAGCTTTGAATGCACAGATCAAATTATCACCAGCTCTACAGAGACAAAAAGTTAGATCACAGTGGTGTGGGTGTTCTTGTCCTGCTGCAGAAAAAGCAGATGCGCTAGATGAACACCTAAGTCCTTCATTCCCATCACTGATTCTCTATCCAATCTGGTGGAATTCACAGAAAGGTGATGAGCACGATCAAGGGCACGTGTCATTCAGGACAGGAGGAGAAGTCATTGGTGTTAGCAAGGGAGTGTGCTGTAGTGTAAAGACTACATATGTGTGAATAGTGAAATACTGAATAGACTGGAGATGCTAGATTAAGGACTTTTGCTTTTTACCCGTTTAATCTCCCCTTTCAGTGAATACTTCACTCTCTTAACATTGGTGCTGCAGATACCCATGGCCAGCTTGTGGACAGCTGCCTGGTGGTAGCTAGATCAATGATGTTGAGTCAGGTTTATTTTAAAAACTATATCTTTATTCAATGACATATTTACAGAAGTAAAACCACATGCAGAGTGCCTCTTTCTTCGGGGGGGCCCCGTGCAGCTCTGAAGGACAGAGCTCCCGAGGACCAGCTGACAGCACACAGATGCTAACAGGGAAAGCAAACTCCTGTCTTTCCTGCACGACTCTTTCTTCCTGCAGAGATGCCTTCAGTCAGAATCTTGTACAGCTGAGAATAAGGCATGTTTTTCCAAGCACCTTGACCTGCTCATATCACAGGGGAAAAAAAATCTGTAGAATAACTTACAACAGTGCTGTCATTTGATTCCTGCCTTAGTGAGTAGCGAGTTTTGCATTGGTGAAAGGAGGTACTTCAGCCCCTAGATAATCAGACTGACACTCATTGCCACGAGATTTTGCTGAGGTCAAGATTTTAGCTAAATTCTGCAAACAGCTGAGCTATTAAGTAAGAATATCCAGCTAGTAGAGTCTGGGTTAATAAAAGCTTCTGAAAGTGATATAAACCCACCCATTTCAGGTTTTAAGCCAATCTCTACTTACTGAAGATGAGACTTTTAACAAATACTTTCCTCCTGAAAGATTTCTTCTGTGTTCTTCTAAATCATCCACTGTTGCTCAGTTCCAGAAAGGTGTTTACGAACTACAGATTACGCATTTTAGGCTGTACTATGTTTCTATGCCCTAACCACAAATCAAAGCGTGTCCCCCAAATTTGCTTCATTTACCTTTCTTCATTGTCTTTCTGAGTGGACAGTAGTCCCTGCCACCTTCCCGCCCTGTGAAGCACTTTCAGTCCTGGACTAAGTACATCACAGAGCTGAAATGAAATACTCATGCCTGCAAAACTGATTCATTTTTCCTATTATTACTGATTACTTTCATTGATCAATATTTTCGCTGGTGCATACCACTAATACATTTAAATGTCAATGTGAGAATTAATTATTCTTATTTATTTCCTTCCAAGGATCATGAAATAGAATTTGGGGGGGATTTGGGGATATATGTGTAGATTTATGGCCACAATTGTCTTTAAAATTGTCCAGAATATTTTGTACAAAACCTCATAAACTTAAAATAATTTTGAAGCATTTTACTTCTAAGGCATTTTTACAAAAATATTTAATAGTAATAAAAATGAAAATACATAATCACTTAAAAATAAGCATATCAAAAAACTTGTGATTTCTAAACACTGTTACATGTGAGTTCTGAACAAAAAGGGGTTTCTCTAAGCAATGAAAAATATTAACAATACAAGAGATGATTCAATTATATAACTGTGTATTGTAATTCTCAATGATTTATAAAAGGCAAAATTCAGATATGCTATACAATAAATTACCATTAAGACGAGACTACATTTTGGTCTAATAGAATCCCATTATTTAGAAATGGAAAAAGAAATCCTATTAGATTATATAGTTAATTCTCTGCCAGTGCTGAGGTCACTGCTCTTGCACTCTCGGGCTCGTCTACACGAAAATTGTTGGTGCAGTTGAATGGTTTTCTTGTGCAGACAGGGTTACAGAAGTAAAAGAGGAGTGTTTATGTTTTAAAGAAGAAAATTTGCTGCCGGTATGGGTGTAAATACCCCAATGGCAATACAACCCGGTCAGTCTCTCGTTGCAGGTGCGTGAGGACTGAAGACCAACCTGACCAAAGCCGCGGCTGGGCTCTGCCGTCAAGCCAGTCCTAGCACGGAGCAGTCACCGCGGCACGCTCCGTCACCTTACAAACACGGTGTGAAGGGTCTTGCCACGTATGCAGACACGAGGTTTTTGCTGGACCTGCAGCTACTGAGAAGATTCAGCTAATACTGGTTTCAGTGTAATGTAAGTAGCATACCACTTTTGAGAATAAAACCATAGCTTGGGAGACACTTTGTTCACATTGAAGCTGAGAGACTGTATGGGCAGAGAAAGGCTCTCTTACAGGTAGTCAGCCAGGGTGGCGGGGAAGGAAGATGGACCAGATGGATTCGTTCTTAAAAAGTCCCCAGCAACACTCTGCCTGCTGTGGGCAGAAGGGGTGACGGACCTCCAAGGCTCTGCTTTGCCATCCCTCATGCAGACGAGGAGGCATGCTGCTGCCTGTGCCGAGAGGGCTGCAGTCCCACCGGCATCAGGGCCGGCTGAAACCTCTCCTAAGCCCGTCAGCGTGGGCTCCGGAAACTCAGCTGGGTGTTTCATTCCTATTTCCCTGCACAGTTCAGATCATGTGGGTTGCCTGTTCCTGCCAGTGATAAATCAGCCACAACGGATGTGTTTTCTGAAGGGTGGCTCAGAGAGTCACATGGACTTTAGGCTCCCTCAGCACAGCAGTTTGGGGCCAAGAAGAGCACAGATTTCAGCTGGGAGTATCCTGTTACCCAAGAGGGAGCAGCATTCTCCCACCTCACTCTGATACGCCTCCCAGATTTTTCTGCAGAGAAGCAAAAGCTGAGGCATGTGTCCTTTGAAGTTTATTGAATTTTTCTCAGGGACAGGTGCACTAGAAATGTAACTTATTTTGCTCCATCATAACTAATTATTCTCTTATAGCAACTGTGTCATTTCCACCTAGAAATGGCTGTGAGGCTTCAGGTGGTGCTCCGCACCGCTTCTGCCCTGGCACCAAACTGCCGCACAGCTTGGGGAGTTGCAACGGCAGCTCTCAGAACGCCTGAGCCATCGATGCTGACACACGCGAGGTGCTGGCAGGGCCACCACCTTGTGCTTCAAGCAGCTGGGAAAGAAAAACTTGCTCTGGGTGAAGGTGCTTCTGTTTGTCTGTCCTGCACCGTTACACTGGAAAGTGTGTTCAACAAACTCAGTGACGGCTGCCAAACCACACTGATAGCTACCGCACAAGATACTAAAATTATTGCTTGCTTTCAGTGGCTATCTGCGAGAGAGTTGAGAAATAACTTTTGTGTGTTGCCATGTCAGGAGGCACAAATCTCTTCATCACTGGTGTTACGGAGTTAGACAAACAACAGCTATAAAAAAGTATTAGATACTGCTGATCAGTGTAGCTCCATGAGGACACCATATTTCAAAACCCATACCAAGCTGATGTTCTAAAGAAACAGCTTCAAAAGATGCCTTATTTTGCTGTCACAGTGTAATTTATTATTACCATTATTATTTGTAACAGAAGTCCTGGGCTGGATAGTTGTCTCACCAGCACACAACTCAAATGAAAGAGATGGCACGGATGTAAAACCAATGGAAAAGAAGATCTGAATAATTATACAAACCAGATAAGCCATTAACTTCTATTGGGATCTAATGATATGCTCTGCAGGACATTCAGGCTACAGCCGTAATTAAAGCGGGTCCTGAGTCATTCTGGTGTAGCACAAAACATTGACAATGAGGAAGAGAAAATCTCTGGTAGCTTCTGCGCAAGGGTAGACTGGGGTCAGGCTGGTGTCAGGTACAGATTGGGACTGAAATGTATTTGGGACACAAGGCTGTGAGAAAGAATTAGCACTTTATTACTATTTTATTTAACAGGCTACTGTCTGGAAGCATAATCACATTTGGCTAAAGCCCTCAACCTGCTTTTCTGCACTGTTACCTGTAGGAAGGATATTATTTTATTATCTAAAATGTTACATTACCCTATTAATCCTGTGCTTACATTACTCAGGTATTTAAGGAGTGAAAATACTCTTTCGTGGGAATGATCTGACGGATGACTTCTCGCAGCCAGATGCAGCAATTCTTCGCTTTGTACACCCCCCCCAAGAAATATGTCAAGCACCCAGCCCTGCCTTCGCCTCCCAAAAGAAGACACTGCCCAGGACTCCCTGCGCTTGTGCATTGCTGTAGATTTCACTTGTAAGATGCCAGCAGCTCCTGCAACGCGTGGTGTACGGACAGACCTGAGCTGCAGAAGAGGCAAAACACAAAGCCAGGCAGCTCAGCAGCAGCCTGAGCTTTTCTTTCCTGGGAAGAGACCAAAGACTCCACCAGAGACACCCCAACAGCATACCCTGCGCTGCAAGACCAGGAATAATTCGCCTGCAGGTGTTACTTTCTCTCTGTGAGCTGAATTTCTTGGGTTATTCACTTCTTTGCACTCCAAGGGAGGGTAGAAATGCACATAGCTATGCATGCACACAGATCGCTGCTGCGTGCACGTGTCGGGGCTGGGGCAGCCTGGAGAGTGCCAGGGAGGGGATGGGTCTTGTGGGGCCTCCCCCTGGACGTATTCCTGAAGTTCTGCCTGGAAAAGGGTAGTGACAAAGGCTGAAAAAACAAGGCCACGCTCTTAGAACATGTTGCTTTCATTAGCCAATAAATGCCATCTCCATTTTTAACCGTCTCTTGATGAGGGCACTGACAGCTGTATTTGCACTTTTTTTTTTCCCCCTGTGGAAAAATCACACTTTTGTAATAAATTAAGTCCAGAAAACAACCCACATGGCCAGTTTGTTCAATTAATCTGAAAAGCTCCTTGCAAGGTAAGAACGTCAGCTAGCTGACGCTGCCAAAAGGAAACCACTAAGACTCTTTATTGCTGTCCTGGGCCACTTTAAAATTACACAGGATTGCTTTTAAATAAGCACAGATGCAAAGTCGTTCCTGGCTGCAGGCTCGTTCCTTGCCCAGCGATACTGCCCATCATCTTGGAAAAAGGTTGCCTCCTTTCTGCCTACCTCTATGTTTTCGAGAAACAACCCTGCCTCTGTTGATAGGCAGCTAAAGATACACTTAGTAAAGCTCAGTCCTGGTTTTGGCCAAGTTGGTCAGGATTTTGCTTTAAGTGTTTCTATGTTCAGCCCAAAATTTCACTCTTAAATGGTTTTACCAATGGCTTTGCCTCTGCGAGGCAACTTCCTCACTCACAGTACTATACAAATATTACCGCCGTGGCTAGAGTTAAGAAAAAAATTACTTTTATGCTATTTTTTTCTATGTTTCCTAATAACAAATATTTAGCTTGTCAATGTCATCTGTTAACATGTAAAAAGCTGGATAAATAAACCTAATTCAGGCTAAATATATTCTGCAATCTAGTGTACTCCTTAGGGACTTTCTGTTATCTGTGAAGTGACTGGAAGGAGCGTGCAGCACAAACAAATGGTAAATGTGCAGAATTAATGGAATGGTTCCTCTTTTAAGACAGACATTTTAAGTGTTAACTAAGAATTTTAAAATACTTTGGTGAAAATATATGTTTTGTTTTATTTTTTACTCATCTATTTGAAATAATTCAACTGGTAAGTCTTTTTCAGAAAGCAAATTATTGTCACTGCCTCACAGCACCAATTTATTATCCAAAGTAATAACCTTGGCAAAAATGCCCGTTTCAACTCTTGAATAAGAACCCAGTTCACATGTCTAATGCCCTGTGTAAGAGAATTAGCAGAAACTCATCTCAGTGCGGTTTCAAAAGAGGAAACTAAGCAGACAGCCTTGTTAATTTAGCATATAGACTTGGAATAAAGTACAACATCCATCATCTCTTGAAATTCAATTAAAAATTGGTCTTGTGTCCAAGGAGAAGGAGCCAATTTTCTGCTGGAAGCAGAGCCTTGGAAGATCACTAAAACCCTTAATGGTTCTTTCATTGCGGGAGCCAATATGAAAGAAAAACCAGTTTGGGAGTTCAAATTACCCCTCCCATTAAAAGCTAGAACATGTGCAATCTGCAAGTCGGGGCTGTTGTTGTTGATGCAGCGCTCTCTGTCTCCATGGACACGCGGAGCATTCCAGCTGCGCTGCTTTGGTGCTCCCCTCAAACCGCCCCACGTGCTGCCAGAGGCTGCCGGACCGGAGCCGAGGGCACGCGCACCGCGAGGCTGCGGTGCCCTGCCTCCCGCTTCCACGTGTGGTAAAAAGATGCTTGCAAACGCACACTGAGATTTAATATCTTGGGAGAGGGAAGCCTGAAAATATGTTAACAAGATTTTCAGCATTAAACACAATTTTGTTTCAGATTTCAGCTGTTAAACATCTTAATTTGTTTTGCTTTTTTACTCCACTAGCATAATGCTAATAAACTCTGACAGCTTGTGACTCTGCAAAGAGGAGGTTTCTCAAACCAATCTCTTTACTTGAAATTTGATTTACAAAGTGCCTCAGTCCTTTAGCTGGATGGCAGCAGTCGCCGTCACAACACTTGTCATGTCTCGAAGTAGGAGCACAAGTTGGAAGTCTAAGAAAAGCGGACAGTTTTTGCTTGTTTGTTTATTTTGTTCTACTGGAGGATTCACTGACATGAAATAATCCTTTTAACCGCTTAATATCCTCTTCTGTCAGTAAGCCCATGCCAGAAAATACTGTTACGCAAAGTCTGCCACACTCCAAAAGAAATAGTGGAGGTTTTCCTGGAACAAATATTAAACTCTTGGTGCAAAACATAGGTAGCATCTCTGCAGTCTATTTTTGTGGTATACCATATTTTTTATGGTATTAAACCATTTTTGGATGAGGTAGTTTAGCAGTTAATGCAGTAAGCTTTCAGACTCCCACGTTCTCGTTCCAGCCCTACCTAGCTTTGGGCTCCTCCTCACCAGCAGTTAGATCAGGCTGCTTTCTGGGCACTCATCTCACATCTGCAGGTCACTGTTGAGACACCGGGACCATCTGTTCCAGCTGTAGGCCAGCCCCAACCTTATGCAGGTAGTCGTTTCCTGGGAAAGCAAGTTTTGGTCCTGTGAGAAGTGCCCGAGGTGGCATTTCACAGAATTGTTGAGGTTGGAAGGGACCTCTGGAGGTCATCTGGTCCAACCCCCTGCTCCAGCAGGGCCACCCAGAACAGGTTGCCCAGGACCATGCCCAGGCGGCTTTTGAAGATCTCCAAGGAGGGAGATTTCATATCACAAAACCCCACAGAACGGGCATGGAAAATAACAGATGAACAGAGACGTCTGCTCTCAGCGGTACTCATCCAGGCTGCTGCCTGCTCTTGACTCTGTGCTGAAGAACTACCAGGAAAGCATCAGCAGTGCTTCTCAAACACAGGTGGGACAGGGCAGGTATCTCCTCCACGTGTGCGCAGGTGGCTTGTCCTAAACATGCATATCCCAGCATCCTGACAGACGTGTTATGTAGCATAGCCAGCTTCAAAGGGAGAGCATCACTTGGACCATTCGTTAGAGTAATTGTGTAATAAACTGAAGATGATTTAGCACCAAGACTTAGTGAAAAATCTTCTTCACCTCTCCTCCCAGTAAACTGATTTTTAGATTTTTTTACATTTATTTACTAGGACAAAATATGTCTGTTATTCTCCAGGTAGAGGATAAAAGCAGTGCTGTGGGAACAGCCGTGCAGGTGTTCCCAACTCTCCTTCTCCATAGGGGTGCCAAGCTAACGACACCTAGCTAAGAAACCCAGCCCATAGAGAAGAACAGAGAAATAAAACACATCACTCATGAAAATATTTCATTTACAGTTTTTAAATCTCCTTTCCTCCAGAAAGGGAACACCTTGTGCTATGTTTTCCTCTGAAAAGGAAGCTTAAACAGAAGGATTCTTGCCCCGCTCAGCCCCAGGCGCGGGCGATGCCCCGCTAGTGCGGCGGGCCCGTCCGCTGAACGTCTGCAGTCTGCACGGAGGTGCCGGGGCTGGCTTCAGCCCAGCTCGGCCAGCTCCTGGTAGTGCAGCCGAGCCAGTGCAAGGCTTGCTGCTGGTTAATGGGCCTTGTTTCTAGACAGGCTGGCTCCGCTCCTGATGGGCTTCTTGCTCTGGTGGCATTTATTGCAGTAGCTGGACTGCCAGGTTTTTGTGGTCTCTGCAGGCACTGCACCATAGTCACAGTAACTGCTAAATGCATGCTCCGTTGCATCTTTTCAAATTCCATTTTTGCTATCTATACAGGGTTTCTAACATCTTTATTGCCACAGCTCATCCAGGTTGTAGTCCAAATTAAATTCAGTAGTGAAGACATTCTTTCTCTGGGCAAATTAGTTTTTATGTGCCATTTATTCATTTGGAAATAGATATATAACAACATCTTTCTGCCTCACAGGGGTGGTTTTCAATCCTATTCCACTAACGACTGCAAAGTGCTCTGCTGCTTGCTGGTGATGCTGGGCTCTGTCAGCATCAGTCATTACACTGGTGTGTGGGCTGGGATGAACCCGCAGACTCCAGTCTCCGTTTTCTGTCTGTACTACTTGAAATATAGTTGAGACACCTGAAAAACAAAATCTGGTGCTTTCAAGCACGACCTGTGGCTCTGGGTGCCTAACCCGAGGCCTGCTGGAGGTGGCTGATTATCTGGGGACATGCAATCATGCACTCTCAAAAATCTGCCTGCCTTCAAGTCCCTGAAGCTGGCTGCTCAGGTATCGTGGTATTCAAAATGATTCAAAATCTTGTCCAAATTGTTTTGTTTTACTGCAACGCAAAGAAGTAATTGATATTTGTGTTCAAGCTGCAGCTCAGTACTGTCAAAACAGAGACATCTTTCCTTAAAACTGTGAGCCAGTAACATGATATTGTAGAATCCATTTTCTTTCCATGACGAAAGGTACTAGGGCAGACCGTGGAGAAATACATCTTACCACATTTGCCTTGCTAGCCACAGGGATTTAATAAAGATGATCAGTGCAGCATGCACATAGCTTTCCTACAATTGGGTTGCTTCAATCACCTGCTTATTTACGTATTTCTGCAAGAGTCCCCTCTGCAGGCAGTGTCTGCCCTGTTTGCTTGCAGCTTTCCAAAGCCTATCGGGCAGCTACTAGATTTATTTACAGCCCTTTTTTCTAACTGAGGCTGGACAGCAAGCAGTTGAAAAATGTTGTATTGATAAATTGGGAAGAATTTCTGTATAAAAAGCAGAACCCCTGGCATCAGAGGGAAAGCCGATTACTTTTCATTTCAAAGCTCAGCCAGTACAGTGTAAGCCTTCAGCGCCTGGGTTAACAGCATGCGGGGGCATTGCCAAGTGTGTGAAAACAGCCACACGCTGCTTGAGGTACAGAAGATGCTCCAAAAACCTTGAAGCACCAAGGAGAAAGGTATTCATGTGTTGTATTCACGCTGTAAGCAGATTTTTACTATTCAAGATGAAGGGAGAGACTGAGAAAGCCAGGTACTGAGCAATAATTTTCCATCCTAAACTGTTTATCTGCATCTATACCTTGCTCAAGTGTTTCGTCCAGGCAAGGGGCTGCTACTTCACACCCAGCCTCACATGAAAAAGTACAGCTTGGAGGATAAAGAACCACCTCCATAAACTCGATCAATATGCGAAGAAATGCGATAGCTGTGATCTAAGTGTCACTGCACCCAGTCACCCAGCTGCAACCCCCCCTGCCCAGAGCACCTGCAGCTCGTGCAGCTCAGGCTTTCTCCTCTCCTGCCCCTCCCGCCCCGACGTGGACCGCTGCCAGGCAGCCCAGCTTCCCGAGCTCCTCCGTCTTTGGTTCACCCAAAGATCCATCAGAAGTCCTTCGTCTGCAAAGGTGACTTAATGATGCAAGCCTTGCCAGCAGAACTACGAGCACCATCCTCCGCATCAAACAGAGCAGCGAAGGCATCAGTGAGTGGTGACGATTTTGGGTCAGTTAGGGAAAGCTGCCTGCTTACCAGGCTGGGACACGCCTGTCTCCAGTATTGCAAAGCACGGCGGTAGATCAGCTTTGCCGCTGCAGGTAAAAAAAGTCAGCTGCCACAGTTTGCGTTGTAAGTTATTTCTAGTTTTGATTATCAAACCACATGTGTGTATATTGGACAGTATCACCTACTGAAAAGAAATATTCTTTTATGTAGCTCAGAGAAAAAAAAATTAAAACAGACAATTTTCTAAGCACAGAAAGATATAAAAGTATTAATCAAGGGTTACAGGAGAAATATAAAAAAAAAGATACCAGAAAAGGTTTGCCAGAAATCAAGGCCTCTGTTACTATTAAAAACAAAACAAAAAACAAAAACAAAAACAAAACAAAACAACAAAAACAAACAAACAAACAAAAAACAAAAAACATGCTGGGCATGATATTCCATCCTGAGGAGCCTGGCACAGACAAGTGATTTTTTTCTGTTGTGAAAGTCTTCTCCCAAGACAAATATTTGTACTCTCTGAGATAGGGGTTGAGCAGAGGAAAATTTCTCATTTGTAGAAAATATTGATCTTCATAAGTTTACGCTGCTGAACCTGAATAGGAATAGCATGAGTGGCTAATACCTGGTGATGTTGTTTCTGGGAACACAGTTACTGGCCAGCCTGTTATCCAGTAATGCGTATTTGTCCGGAAAACATAGGTTGGTTCTTTTAACCTTTTTTTCGCAAGCACTCTGTAAAGAGTTGAAAGACTAATGGAGCCAGTCCTTGCAGAAGGTGTACAAAGGGGAGAAGCAGGTAACTATGTTTAGGGTCATGCACAAAGATGTAGGAGTCTGAAAGCCTGGGTGTACTGTGGAGAGCAACAGCGTTTCCCACAGGATGCCGCATGCTCCAGGTGCAATATTGACAGAGAGGCTCTTTGCCTTTTCACAAGAAAGGTGTCAGATGCCAGATATATTGTACAGAAAGCATGTTTTAGCGAGCTCCTGAAAACCAGAGGTTAGGCAAAAGATTACTTTGAAGAGTTGCATCACGTCTCGCACAATGAGCATCGTTTGCTATCAGATATCGGTGACTACCTTTCTGGAAGAAAAGGTTTGACCTAACCATCTGGGACATTTTCTGGCCCTCAGGCCTTAATGCTCTGCTCTCACACTGAACATCTGCAGCGGCCACATATTTTCCACAGATGTGGGTGGCACGTCTCTGTTCCTGTGCTTGTCATTGGAGTAATATGTTATCTGTAGTCAGAACTGACAGAGAAAAGTCTTTTTTTAAAAATCTTTTCTTCCTTCTGTTTGATAAATTCTGTTATTTCAAGGAAAGATTTGCATTTCTATTAATTTTTGCTTCAGTTTCGACAGTCATGCAACAGGCTTCAGCGCGTTTTAAGAAGCAGGTTACCTGCTCTGAAAACATGCATCTGTGAACCATGGATGTGGCATTAGCTAAGAGAATTTGCAGTGCATCACGTGCAGTGAAGCAGATGGACTCTACGGATGAGTTAGCAGTGACTCATAAAATTGTCTCAAATAATGGATTTTTTTTTTTTTTTCCCCCTAAGTGGCTTAAAAACCCATATGCTTTGGGGAGAAGAGCTCCAGTAGCTGCTCTTGCAGAGCGTGGGGTCTTCAGTAACGTCCACAGAGCAGCAGCTGTAGCCCTGCAGAGGGGTGAGCATTCCTCTTGCTTGTTTAGTTCACGCAACGCTTTATAAAACAAATGAACAAGAAAATCAAAATCCCCAAAATATCAACCCTACACGATACCGCGAAGAGAGTCACAGCCCAGCCTGTACTTTCTCTCTCTGTTTTGGGCTCTTATTGCTTGCAGAACTTGAGCGGCTTCCAGTTTAGTCATTTCCCCTTATCAGGAAATTCAGATGAAATTACATTCCTACCGGAGGCTTTTAGAGGTATATAGGAGTCCTGTCCGGCTTTACGAGAGATGTATTTTTTTCCGGCATCTTTTTTTCCAGCCGAGGGGTGGTGATCTCATCAGTCCCAGTGTCCACAACCCCTTCCGATCCTTAGTGCAGACGTGTCCCTGAAACAGGGCATTTTGTCACCTTGTTCTGCTGTCACCCACTCTCCTCAGGAGAGCAGAGACCAGTGGGGAGGAAGGAGGGGTGAGTGCCCTCTCTCCAAATTGAGTACTTAACCAGCTTCCCATTGTCAGGAAGGGGATCCGTCTGACAGCAAATCTTTCTTTGCTAAATTGGGCAGCCAGAACTGTACCTAAAGCTAATTTTCACACAAAGTGGTAGCTGCCTGCTTTTAACTATCCCCCAGAAGACTTGTCTGCGTAAGGATCAATACTCACGAGATGAGCAAGCTGTAACTGTTTATTACCTGCGCCTAGAGCCTGCAACTCTACCAGGGTCTGACTGCTCACTGATGATCTCTGCACCAAAACACTTGCTAAAGAGAGAAAACAAATTAGCGGGTTGCCTCGCCCACAGACTTCCCTAGCGCAGGGATGCTGGACGCCATTTAGCCCTTTGGTTCCTCTTCCACCGGTGCCCTCTTTCCACTGCCCCAGGCTGGTGGGCGAGTGATGCACAACCCCGCGTGCCGGGCACAGGCGGGAGCTTTCTCCCACGCGCCCTGGCTCTGCAGCACGTGGGCGCATCCTCTCAGCCGGACCCCAGAGCAGAGCTGCAGAGGAGGAAACACAGCCCTCATCCCACTTGGCTGTGATGGAGAAGGAACAGAGCTTTCCTGGGGCAACCTGGCACACTTCCCCCTTTGCACGGGTATTTTCTGCCCCTGATGCCTGAGCTTCTGCCACAGCCCACTCCTCTCCCATGCCGTCCCTATTTTTTCCGTACGTCCCCAGCTTCATCCTGATGCTTGGCAAGCCATCACCCTCTCCCAGGGCTCACCGCAGCCCTGTGAGCAGGATGGTCACCCTGCCCTCCTGCCAGCCTTTGCTACCTGTGGGCTAAGGTGCTGGTGCGGCAAAAACAGGCATGAAAACCTTTTATAAGGTCTGCTGGATTATTTCAGCATTAAATATGTGCAGGGGGCTGCACACCCATTGGTGCCTAAAAGGGCACCACAACTGACATCTGGTTAGGTTGGAACTGCCAGACTGCATTCACCAGAAAATAATACAAAATATCATAGCAGGATTTCCACCATTTCACTGGCTCGTAAGGGTCACAGTCACCAAAACTGTGCCTGTGCAGAAACGGTGCAACACTGCTACCCATTTCCATTAAGGCAGCTGAGGTCCAGGCACCAGGATAAAAATCTACTTTTGAAAAAAATTAAATTGTCCGTACTTCCCCATGACTCATCTAACAGCTGAGATGCGCTTCTGGCACAAAACCAAACCCGTCATCCACTGAGCACCCAAATAAAAGGAAGTAAAAAGGTGCAGGTGTTTGTTCAAAATTTTGTGTGAACCTGCTGCATGTTACTGGTGAAGTAGCCACAGACTCACTGAGATTCATGAAAGTGCTTTATTGAGTCAGCGTTCAAACCATAGTCCACTGGCATCAGTGAAAAGCCTTTGGAGGACTTTGGATTCGACTCGCAGCTGCTACAGTCACAGAAAGCCATCTCTGCTCACCTTATTTCCACCAGGCACATGTGCTCCTGTAAATACTCAGCTACAGCTTGCAGTAGCAATCCAGAGGTTTTGTCCCATCTCCTGTACGTCTCAGTTACTGCCTCACCTCATCCACTAAGTTTCGTGGGGTATAGCTCAGTTCAGCCTACCCCCACCAAGCGGCAGCTGTTACTGTCGGGACATTCGCACTCTGCAATCCCATTTCACAGACACATCACATATAATACAAGAAGTTAGTTATAATAAGTAAAATCAACACCACCAAAGGTAATCAACATTTTATTTATAAACATACATTTACTATAAAAGCTGTTGCATTTTAGACAAGTTTTCCTAATTTCCAGAGGCATTTTAGAATAAATAAAATAAAGGAAAGATTAGCGTAATTGGTATTCAACACTAGCCCCAGCTAGGACAGCAATCCTTGTCCTTGAATGGACATGCACGTAAGGATGGTCCCTTTCTGGTTCACCAGCCTTTAGGACATTCACTGAAAACTACAGATGTGCTGCATCAATAACACTACATGGCAAGAGTAAGGAAAAAATACACCATGAAAAGTGGGGCAGTGAAATACAGATGGGTTATGACACCTGTTCAGGTTCTCTGAAGTAGTAAGAGGCTAAATAATTTTTGAAACATCTAAAACCCATTACATACATTGTACTTGCTTAGCAATAATAAATTGTTTTTGCAACAGATACATTTACATTGTAGTTCAAATGTAGTAAAGCATTATTTTTTTTTTGTGCTTAAAGTTCCTGGTAAGAAATGTATCATATTCATGTGCTTAAACTGGAAAAACAAACAAACCTGATCTTAGCCTGGATGAATTTGCCATGTAAGACTCCAACAGAAATATAAATCAAACATAAGCAGTTGGCAAGTACAATTAGACAACCGCTGAAAATTATTCTGTGCTGGTGAATAGATGCTCATTGCGGGGGGAAACTACTCTGAGGACGCTGCTTCATTTTGCTTTATATACAATCAACTTCACTAAAACATGCATATAGGAAACTAACGGATAGACACTGGGATAAACCAAGCAGCTTCAGAGATGCAGCTGTGTGCCTGCAGTGCTATGCGTACCCCCATCCTTGCTCATGCATTTTAGTCCCAACCATGCTCCTAAATAGTTTGGGCTCTTATCATTAAGTTAATGAGAAGCGGATGTAACCTCTGTGACAACCAACCCTTTTATACGCTTGTGACCAGCCTGCACATCTAAACTATGTCACGTGGGGGAAGCAGTGACTCACACCAAACAGACGCACGAGCATGCATTAAAGGTCTTGTTTAAAAATTAGGCCCAGGCATCATATATTCACATATCCTTAACGCAGCACGTGGAATTGCACAGATGTACAAAGTAGTTTATAAAATCTGTTTTTTGAATTTCCATGTAATGCATTATTTGCAGGAAATTGTTATGATGACCACATGCAGAGTGTAAACATCGTGGTTATCAAAACCCTTTAACAGTAAATCATGCAAATGGTTAATCAAAATATTGGACTTCACTGTTTTATTTCCAAAACGTTTTTCTAATTTTTGATTTTTTTTTTTCAAAAATATTCCCCAGGTTAAGTCCATGAAGGACTTCAGTTTTTTGGATTTATTGCATCCATAAGTCATCACCGACTGTGTGCAACAGCTTTGCATTTTCTAAGGCACAGTTTCAAGGAAGTAACGTAACTTTCCAGAAGCTCCTCACAATGTCCTCCAATGACAACATTGTACATGTGTTTCCAATGACACGCAATTTCGCATGGGTATGCAACTCACGTGCAAGCAATTGTCTAGTGTTTAAACAAATAGTCGCTAGCTATATTAAAACTCAAAATTATTGCTTCCCTAATAACAACTTAATTTCCATTTACCAACACATCAGAAGACAATGGATGTCCACATACATAAAACAAATCTCTATTAACTTAGTTTTATCATGGCTTTAAGGCGGAATAAGTAGATTTTTTCCCTCCATTTTAAGTTGCATCTCGAACAGCTATTTCAAATAACCATTTCCTTTACCAACCTGTGCTATGACATTTTACGGTCGTTATACATCACCTGAACTTGTCTGTGTATTCTGATAAACTCACACAGCTCTGGCTGCTGCTTCCACGAGCTGCTGGAACACTTCAGTAAGGAGCACACGTTTAACCTAAAAGCACAAAGGAAAACTGGCCCAAGCAGGGGCAAGCTTTTGCCTACCGCTATCAGCCTTCTCCCTGCCTGCCTTCCGCACGCACAGGTTCCGCTTGTTTCGTTGGGGTGGACGTATGGAGGAACACAGGTTCACGGCTGCATAATTCACTACTGACTCATGTGATGACTCTGGAGGGGACCCAAACCACACATATTTCTCCCCATGAGATTTCAACCACACATGTTTGCAAGTAGAAGAGCAGATCTCAAAACAACTCAGACCATCAGTGGGAAAGAAACACACCAAACAGAAAAGCTTCCCCGTAACCACCACACGGCAGCTTTCAGACTCACAATTCAGTTGCGTCCACCCACTCCACCGCCTCTCCCCCACATCACCCTTTCACCAAATTTAATAACAACATCGGCTTCTGCATGTAGTAGGAAGGATTGCTCCTGACGGGAATCTTGCAGTTGTTAACGGTATACAGTCTTTAGGTTCAATGAAGAAATCTTTATTTGAGAGATTATTAAGCTATAGTCACGAACATTACTTGAGGTACACAAACAAAAAAACCTATCACTAAAGGTGCAATAATTTATTTGAATAACTCCTACCCTCCACTGAAGGTAATATAAACACAAAATGTTTCAGAATTACAGGATGTATTATCAAACTAGTCTCTGTATAAAAAAAGTTATAGCTTCAGTTTTAACAGAGAAGTCATGTGCTGTGATGCTTAGTTTTTCAAATGCGCTGATTAGACACTATCTTAAAATTACCTCTCATCTCAACTTGGCATATTCTATAAAGATTCTGTAAACTCAAAATTTTAATTCCTAGAAATATTAACACAAAACAGCTTTATTGCATGTTTATTTTCTTACTACTTTCAGGAGAACAAAGCAACAGACTGGAAATCATAAACATACCTGAAAAGGTGGGATTTTTTTTATAGTACTTAGGCTTTGCCTTATCAAATACGGTCATACTTTGCAAACTTCTTAAGAAAGGGAAAAACAACATATTGCATTTTAAAGGACCAGGTGTGGTGCTTTTATGAGTTTTCAAAATGAGATGAGAGCCACGATGTCCATGGATTCAAGCTCTTAACACATGATTGTCTGGAGGCAGCCGATACATATGAGAAGAGAGTTCCTTCTTGAAAGTTATTAGGACTGAAAGTCATGTCACAATGTAGTTGGCTGTCCAGCAGCTGGAAAAACAAAACAAAACAAAAATGAAGTCATTACAAATTTTAACAAAATTCCTCCTGAAACAATGGAGTACATAGGATTTTCCTCATATGATCTCTATTGTTAAAAAAAACACATCTGGAAATACATGTCATCTGTGCCCTGCTTCTCCTCCTTCCTGCAAGGTTGGGGCACTAACTGCAAAGAAGGGTTCCATGCCATTTGCATTCTGCATGCATTTTTATTTCATTTACTCAGAAAGTACTTGTGAGTATATTTACTATTAGGCTCTGCAGTGGCAAAACAGTAACGCAAAGGACTGATGAGTCATCTTCAGCTGTGCCTGGTTTGTGTTATGTGATAATACAGAGCCCTTGTGTTATTTGGCCATACAGAGAATCTCTTGAATTTACTGCTTGCCTTTGACTTCAACATTCACAGATCTGTAACTATTTGCGTGTTTGACACTGAATACCGAGCTCCCTTCAGTACCTATCATTGTGAGGTTTCGTTGTACAGAAATAACCTACCAATAAAACCCTATCTACTTTCATTTAAAAGATAGAAATATACCCTGGACCACTACATAATCTTTAATGGGTTTCTCTCTTAAGGTTTTTGATAATTAACAAATCACCCACAGTTTCAAATAAGCAAGCTTCTGGCAGCCAAAATATTTCACCAAAATGTCCATAAGCATCCTAAAGCAATACTGATTAATCCTGGTTTTGTCAGAGAATGTCAGTTGTGTGCACTGCTGTGTAGGTTTTCAGAGGTAGGCAAGGGTGGAGGTAGGCAAGAGCTGTGGAATCAGACAACTGATTTTATATTTAGCATCAGACATCCTCGAACTGAAAGGCAAAACATAGCATTGCACCAGTTTGTTCTTCTTTTCAGATGTGGAGTCCATCAAATTTTAGTTAAAAATGAGCAACTAACCATTTTTGCAGTTTCATTACATCAAAATCAGTCCCTTTGAAACTGTCATCAAGAACCAGCGTAACTTAAAGTTACCTGACCAGTATTTTGAGATTTTGCATCAGGAGTGGACACAGCAGGAAGAGGCAATTTGTAGAAAAAAAGACAAACTCTTGCCATTATTATTATTCAGGAAACATACATTTCCACAAAACCTATTCCAACAGTCATCGACCCAGTTCCCATTGTGCTCGATATGCACAAATGCAAACCCTTACAGCACAAAACACTGCACACAGCTCTGGACTGCATTTTCTAGCACTGCAGTGGTAGAAATGATGATGGAGGGATTTCTACAGCATATAGGCTGATATATAATTTAATTCAGACTTCATCTATCCTTAAGGAACTTCAATTCTTGTTTAAGCAAAAAGGATTAAAAAGAAAAGAAAAATATGACTTTTATCACCTTCCTCTTTTTTGCGTAAATATAGATGTCCAAATGTGCATTATAAAGGTCAGGACTTCACCCACATGAGGAAGTTTTAATGCATCAAGCCTGAAGAGGAAAAACTATTTCTAAATGTGTTAGCTTAAATAATTAATATAAAAAGTTGCCAGCATTTCTTAGCAGAATTTTTTTATAAAAATCACCAAACAAATAGTTTATACAACAGCACCCTCTAGCTCTGCTGATGGGGAAATCTCTCTGACCTGAAATACCAGAAGAAAAAAAAAAAAAAAAAGTGTTCTACTAGCAAAGGTAGGGAGGTACCTTTCCTACTCCTGGATTTCTTCTGCTTTTGAGGGAGATAAGGAGAAATGGTAAGTGTAAAGTGCTCTATATCCCTACTCCTCAGTTACAGCTGTAGTTAGTGAATATACTGAACAGTAACATGTAACAGGAAGGCAGTGGTTACTCCCACAGTTTTCTTCTGTGCCTTCTGAAATGCTCTAGCAATTTGGTATCAGTCACAGAAATCCAGGACTAGAAAGGATTTTCAGGCGATGTACTCTAGGGCAGAAAAACGCATTGAGATTTCTTTGACATGCAATTGTCTGGCTCGTTCTTCAAAACTTGTAGCAAACAGCACATTAGCACATGTCTGGGGATCCCACCACCAGGTTTTGTTATTGTAAGTCATAGTAAGTTCCTGGTATTTTCCTTGACCCTTTTCTCTGCAAATGGATGCCCAGAGACATAAAAAATAGGTACTTCTCCAAATAAGGCCCAGGGTCCTACACCTAGTGGAGGTATCTGTATTGTCTCAAGTGAGGTGACAGATCCAAGCCTTCAGGACATGCAATGCATGTGCACAGTGTAGAAGTTTATATTTATGCACAGGAACAACCTTTAAGCCTAATATTGCTGAACAGAGATCCTTTGGGCAAGATTTAACGGGCTTGAAAGCCTTTTTAATAAAAGAGGATGACTAAAATGAGATTGGAAGGCTCCCCTTCCCATAGCAAAGCTATGCCTGAGTTGCAAAGCCATTTAGGCATAATACATTTCCTCCAGGAGGAGAAAAGCCCATCAGTTAAAAGCATGGTAACAGTATCGTTAAGCGTTCACTGTGAAATCAGAAAAAAATACACAGCTACCTTAGGACAGGATTTGGTACTTACTTCTGGATCGGATGTAACAATCATTGCAGTTAAGAAGACCATTTCTAATCCTGACATCTGTTCCACTTGCTGCATCTCCCAGCTGTCCCTTGCAAATGCCACACTGTCAATTGAAGCACAGAGAAAGTATGACAGATCATGCCCTAATATCTGTCACAGCTTTCCCAAAATTTTGACTTTTGTTTCAATAGTTATCGGAACAGTGAGAAAAAATAACCCCCAGAACCCAGCCCATACTCTGTGGAGCACTGCAAATCAGTGACAGGTATTTTTAGAGCCAACAAGTACTTAGGACTGGATTTCAGCAGTCACCACTCATACAGAAGTGAAGTCTAGTGATTTTAATAGAATTTGATTTTGAGGTCGCTTTCTGGAGCCAGCCCATTTGTGCAGGACAAAGCTTAGAGAGGCCAGATGTTTAGTTTGAGTAAACATCTAAAAACAAACAAAAAAAGGCTTCATGAACATCTAATACCAACTGGGATCGAGATAATGCAAACGGACACTTTCTGAGTTCTCTAGATAACACTATCTTGAGTCATTTCCTGACTGCCAGTCATTTCCTCAAGACTGTTCCATTCAAGAACATTCACAAAATATTTCTGTTTAGAACTCTGGTGAAAGCCAGAACACACACAGAAATGCTGAGAAAATCTTCAGAAAACAATATTTTTGGAAGACAATCCATTGTCAAAGCTTTCCAGCCATGGATCAGACAGCTTACGGACTGACCACCTTCTTGAAAAAAATCACAAGGTAACAATCTTATATTTAGAAAACAATAAATACAACTGGAAAATTATATGCTTCCCTCTGTAAGTTCAGAAGCTAAGTTTACTTGCTGAGTCACATGTTTTAGTCCAACTAACATGTCTGACAACAAACACATTAGCTGTATTACTTTCACTTGTCCACAAACAACTAAACATAATAAGCATGCAAATCCCCGGGTCCCCTCATTTCCAGTTCCACATCTATAGACCTGAATACGCTCTCTCCTCACACTGCACGATGACTTGAGAATTTTTGTAGGTGGACACAGTAAGAGACATACCCGGAAGCACTGAATATGGAAATAAAGACCAAGTGTTTCAATAATCATGGCAGCTCCCTTTCCAAGAGGAAGCCCACAGGTGGAACAAAGCTTCTTTCCGCTGACGGACCTAGGAAACAAACATTACTTTAAGAAAACAGAACAGCAAGTAAAACACAACCAATGTTTACCCAGGTTTAGAGGGAGGGAGATGACAGGAGGAAGGAACACTGGGGGGTTTCACACCAGAAATGCATATTGGCCCTGCAACCATTAGGACACTTCCTACTGGAAAAGGCAGTTTGTTTAACAGAAGCCACGTACATTTCAAAATTTCATCTGAAATAAGGAGGGCTTCTGATTGAGCCCTGGGGCTAAAAGAGGCTTTTGCTGAATCAGCCTGCACATCTGCTGCACAGCCAACCAAGCAGAGGATTTCAAATGTTTGAATACACAGGAGCTCGGATCCATTTCCCTGCCAGTCTGCTGTGCTACATCAAGGGAGATGCAAGCCTCTTAGCAGAGGCCCAGATGGATGGCAGTCATGCCTGTGGATTACTGGGACCCAGTCAATGATGCAGCAATCAGAGCAGATATTCACATACATTACCTGACTCAGATTCTCGGTCTGGAATTTTCTCTATTTGTTTGCAAATGGGTTTGCTTACTGCAAGTCAGAAGGCAGGAATGCTGCTCTTACACCCAAACGAGCTGGCTAAGTTAACAGCAGCAGCATAACTGCAGTAGCACAGACCAGGAATCAGGCACTTACTAACTCATTTTAATCTATGCTGCTGCAGATAACTTGCCTGTTATACTCCAAGTAGATAATTTAAAGCTGAAATCAGATCTTCATTTGCAATGTAAAAATACTTCAGCTCTCACCTTAAGACTCAGTCCTGTCTAGACACTTCTAATAAGTCAGCTGTTTGACGACAGCTGGGCCCCAGGTACTCTTTTTCATAATGTTTTTAATGGCAGTGCAGGTGCACACTCGTATGTGGTCCATGCTCTTTCCTTCTCACCTGTCTGCCAGCCTGCCAGAAGTGATGTTCACCTAGTGAGATGAACATGAACCTGAGAACAAATGGGATCCCTTGTCATTATGTGTCATCCATGTTTATTTCAGCCAGGGCTGAAATCAGGATGAAATCAGGAGAGAAACTTCAGGATATGTCAAGAGTTTTTAAAAGATGGTTTGATCAAATTGTACTCAGATAAGCAAGGTTACAATATCTCACTTCATGTTTTTGGTGCAACAACCTAACAAGCCACCAACAGACAGATCTGGGCTCCATCATGATTAAAAAGCCTTTTTTTTTTGTTTTTTTTTAGAAGAGACAGAATCAGCACAAAGACTCATCACAACCAGAAAACTGTCCTTGCTTCCACCTTATCTCTGTCATGACTGAGCCCATCATTTTTTATCCCACCATGTACACTGACAGCACAGGTACCTCTCACTGTCTTTTCTTGTTTCATTCCTGTTATTCCTTTTAGAATGACTTCCTTGGATTCTTCTCCTCCCCTACAACCATAAGCCCTCTGCTCCCATCTCTTTTTATGTTATCCTTGAGTCCACATTTGTTTTCCCTTCTTCTCCACTACTAGAGTTATTATACGGACAATTCAAATGTCAAATCAAAGAATGAAGTGCTTTGGGAAAATTTTTACGAGAAGTTTTCTAACATTTTACTGGAAGAATTAATTACATCTTATCCATTATTTTCAAAACTAAGATTTGTTTCAGGAGAAGATCCTGGAAGAGGGACTCAGATCAGGTTATAGCTGCTAAATAATATGAAGTAGCTATCAAGACTAGCTACATGTAGCAATAAATGATCTTCAATACCACCAGAACTGCAGCTACTGTTAGTGAAAATAGGAGAAGTTGTTCACATAAAAAATTCCCAATAGTTTCATGACAATGCAAATGGCATTGGAAAGAAGGCTTTGCTATCAAACATGAAGAAAAATGTTATTTAAATAGAACAAAGTCTTGCTATCGTTTCTGTGTTCTATGATTGCCTTATTTAATAAGCCAACTGATTTTAATACACCCCAAATTATCAGTGATTCAATCAGGCTATAGTTACTATTTATTTAGAGTTGGAACATCTATCTCACTGAAAGCTGCACACCTCATCGACTGACAGAATCAAATCTGTAGGAACACACCTTACTCTTGAGCATGTGACTATTCACAATAAAGACAACATCCTTTGGCTTAAGTGCTCTGAACTCATGCTTAACTGCTTGCTCTGACTGGGGCTTACATTATCCCATTTAAATTTCATTGAAATTTTAATGATCAAGCAGTCCTATAGCTGCTTTCTGAACTGTGTTATTTTAAAACAACAATACTGCTGAAGTAGGCAGGAAATATGGGAGAGGGAGCTACATGTTTATTATGCGGATGGTTATGAATTGCAACATTTAGAAGAATTAATAGTGCATCTACACAATACTAATGCAATTTATACTGCAGCAGTTCGCCAGCGACCACAAGATGGATTCAGTCTGCAAAATCCCTTATTGACCTTTTGTACCTGTTGGGTGACTGACTTGGCGCAGCGGGAGAGCAGGGAGACGATGGCCCAGATCGGAAGTTCTCATGACATCCTGCCCTAAAATACAGGAGAGAAAACGCATTATGACAGCTGAAGAACAAGTGAAAATGGAGGTTTTGTACTGAGAAATGTACATCCAGCTGATGGATCTTAGGATTCCCAGCTCTAAAGATTTTGTTTAAGGACAATAAGGTATAAATTTTCTGTCCACTGCTATTTTGATACAGTGAAAAACAGTACGCATATTTTGGTTCAGAGTCTTGATCTGCTTGCTATTGCTCAATAAGATAACTTGCAAGGTAATTATCCATGTGCTGACTCCTACCCACCTACCAACACAACGTAGCTCACACCCTGATGAAGGAGGGTCAAGCCGAGGCACATTGTCTTGACAAAGGGATGTGCACAGAGGCACACTGGTAGGGCAGATGTGAGGTCACTGATGGAAGGTCTGTGCCCTTCACTGAGTGAAAACAAAGCTATCAACAGTGAAATGTGATTTATTCCTCTCTGCACCCATTTGACCTTGCAAGAATTTGGTGAAAAAAACACACGTTTTCCGTTATCAGAAAACATAGGATTGATGCAATCTGTCACTGCCTAAAGCTGTTTACAGATTAAATAATTTTTTTTCAAACACACAGGAGCAGTTTGTTATGAGGATTAGGTAAACAAACCTCAATCTACATTAGTTTTGACTGGATACAAGCTTTATAGAGGTAACATATTTTGCAAGGAGACTGTGTTCATATATATACGCTAAAGAAAACTGATATTCCTTTCTCATTACATAGATACACTTTTTGCAAATATTAGGCAAATGTATCCCTTGTTTACTGAAAGAACTGGCATTACCTTTTAGCAATGCTTATACAAAAAACACAGCGAAGCATCAGAGAAGAAAAAAACCTCAGCAAAGTTTATAGCAGAAAGAAAACACTAATCTCTAAATATCCTTTTTTAAATGCCATGATCCTTAAAGAACTGGAATGGAATAATCAATGTGTGTTTAGAAGCTGGGCAATGAAGCTCTCAGACACTAACTTCAGTGAGGCAGACTTTAGCAGGCCAGTAAAACTTAACCTACAGAGAATGCTGAGCAGGTATATAGGGGAGAAGAGAGTCAGCACGACTTCTCACAGTCTGCAATAACCTTTATTTTACGTTCTCACCTCCTCCCTTCCCCCGCAGAGCTCGGCTGCTGTCCTGCACTCTGACCCAGGAACGGTCTCTGCCGAACGTCCTCTGCGCAACGCGGGGACTGTTTCGTCAGCAACTGCTGGTTCCATGAGCCGTCTAAAACAGGAGGTGTAGAAACCTCAATACTTAGGATAAAGTGCTTTTGTCAATACTGATTAACCAGCATAACATGTGGGCACACCGTAAAGCGGACATGAGATGTGAAAGTCAGAATTAGGCAAAGATGACCACCTTGAGTCTTGTAAGAAAACTGTATGTAGCTTTTGGTTACATATGGTGCTGCTTTTTCACATCCCCAACCCTCTCCTCAGACAACTTGTACCCTTTGAAAGTATTGTTACTTAAAAATAAATTCTCAGAAAACCCACGCAAAATCAGAGAGAGGCTCCGCCACACCAGAAGGCCTCTATGGGGCAACGTCCTGCTGCACTCCCTTCACATACACATAACCTGCACTGCTGCTGCACCTCAGTTTCTGAAGGAGGAAAGGGAGAGGTCAAACAGCTGTCCACAAGTGGTGCTTGGGAAAATACAGTATTTCTGTCATAGGGAAGGAAGCACCAAAGAGATACTGAAACCTCCTGGGATGAAAAACTTGTCAATCACAGAATCACAGGATGACTGAGGTGGGAAGGGACCTCTGGAGGTCATCTGGTCCAACCCCTGCTCAAACAGGGCCACCCAGAGCAGGTTGCCCAGGACCACGCCCAGGTGGATTTTGAAAATCTCCAAGGAGGGAGACCCCACAGCCTCTCTGGGCAAACATTAAGAGTTAATAGAAAGGTGGTATACTCACTGTTCTCCATAAGCTTATCAATAAACAATTTTCTTCTCTTGTAATTTCCTTTTATGTTCAAGATGAGTGCATAAGCCTCAGTGAAAACAACAACCTCTCAGCAACACGCAATGAACTGTGGTGAACTGTGAACAATGAACAGGCAACCGACCATCCCGCCTGTGAGATGGAGCATACCACATGGATCCTTCCAGACAAATTTTGTGGTTCATTGGTCAGAAAGGGCCTCACCCTTCAAAGCACCAACCAGGTTTAGAGGAGAAGAAAAATTTTACTGGGGCCTATGAAAGGCATGTTACCTATTTTAGATATCATCAAGGTCAAAACACCCCCCTAGTCCCAACTATTTAAGACCTTAAGGAGAGAGCAAGGATGTGATGTGTCAAGGGGCAAGAAACAAGCTGTCAGAATACTAATGGTGGAACAAGCTGTTGAAGAGAACCTAGAAAAAGCCTTATTAGCAGAAGTTAAAACTGTCAAATCTTCGAAGTTTGCCTAATCACTACTACAAATCCACAAAGATGGATTGCTGGGCAGCATCTTTTGCTATCTTTATTTGAGCAACCTTTATCAAAGCGCTAAGAACAAAATAAAATTGTGACAGGGTGGGCACACCTGCTAAATCTAACTGAATTTGCATTGGGAAGAAGTACGAACACTGAAACCTTTCCTATCCACAGGCAGTTCATTCTTTATAATGCTCAATTTTTATGGATTGAAAACAAAGATCTAAAACTAGCTTTCAAAATCTACATTTGTTTTCTACACCTAGTCATACTTAGTTACTCTCCATTGTTTGCTTGCATTAGACAGTGATATCAAACTAGTGAACTTCCCTTTTCTGAGGGTGACTCTGTTGACGGCAATGCTTTGGGGAAATTTCTTCATGATCAAACCAGCAATATTTACAGGATCTTAAAAATTCTATCAAGATGTATCAAGATAAATCCTGTATGTATGTTAAGATTACATTAGACATGGAAGATAACTGTGAGACTACTGTAAATGAGATTTCTACCTGCAGCCAAAACATTAATTGCTGATATAAGTAAGATTTCAAATTGCACCTTAACATATTTATCTTTACTAACAGAAAACAACTTTTGAATCGGAGATATTGAAATTTTGAAGAAATAAATGTACTGTTAATTTCCAAAATTCTCCGAGTTAGATTGCAAGCCACTGCAAAGACCTGCAAGATTTCTATTTGGATAAAAATACATGTGTATGAAAAGTCTTGACTCTCACCCTGAGTCAATGGCAGATTCAGCCGGGCAGGCGAGCTGCGCTCCATCACTGACACCTGGTGCTCCTGTTCACCTCCTTTCAAGATACTTGTCTCTGGGTGTCCTGAGAGCACTTTATTTCCACTGTCAACAAAAATAAATCACATTGTATAAACAAAGCCAGGAAAAATTCCAGCTAGAGTATAATGGCAATATCAGACTTCTGAATGTAAGTCTACTATGTGCAACAAAATTTTTGTTATGTATGTCAGCACTGACAAACCAGTGGACAACAGTCATGAGTTAACACGTCTGACTCCAAACATGCCAAGGGTTCCTTCTTACCTTATACACAGCCACTTACATGCACTAGAGACCACTCTGGATTTGTGCAAAATGGTTTCTTTGACAGAGAAACAGCTTTTCTCAGTGTTCTCTATACAGTGTTCAGCATCTTCAGATGCTTTTTGTCTTTGTGAAAGCTGCAATTACCAGTTAGACAAAGACCAGGACTTGGAACACCATCTGGCAAGTTTGGGTATGGCACTTCCGAGATAGCCAGGCAATCCCACAAAGATTCTGAGTGAAAATAGCTACTTCTCCTTCACTCATCCCAATGGCTTGTGAAACTCATACACAAAACACGGTGCAGTGCCATACACAGATGTTCGAGCTGTCTAAGCTGTAAGATCTAATTCTGATCTGGTTGATGCGACAGCCTCTCAGCAAAGCCATACGCTGAAAAGGTAAGCCTTCCGACGTGCCCAACAAGCACTGTGTATGGCCATATATGTGTAAGCCTGATCAGGATATATTACACCTATCACCATGCCAAGGAAACGAGAAGACTAACACCAAATACGTTTTAATTTCCTCCTCCATTAGCTGCTGTATTGGAACCATCACCTTGTGATGCACAGCAGTTATCACAGCCTCATGGTCAGATGCTGATGCTCCAGCATCAATCATGGGCAAAAGTGATGTCCCAGAACTGTACAGAACACAAAGCTCCACAAGGCTAAGAAATGCCTAGGCTTGATCCATACCTCCTCTTTTCTTGCCAGCGTTCATTTTCCTTGTTTTTCAGAGGTGGTATACTTTCCTGCTCCCAAAGCAGCTTTTTCTGCCCTGTAACTTCATTTTGTTTGCCTTCCTCTGGAGAGCTGTTTGAATCAGTTGTGTTCTAGAAGACAGCAGGGGAGGGAACAAGCAGTTTCCCTTGAACTCAGCATCAGCACACACGAGTAATGCACAGGGTGCCCCCAGATATGTTGCGTTGACCCACCTTATCGTCATAAAGAACACCTCACATTATACAGTGGAATTGTTTGACTCTGGTACAGCTAACTTTGGTTTTAACAAAGACTTCAACTAAAATAATAAACTAATTGCATTAAACAGAGCTCGAAACAAAAAGTTATGGACTGACCAATTACGAGACAGTGTTCAGGATGACAAAACAAAATTCCCTCTAAGTACTTTTGGCAGAAATGCTTGAATGACTCTGCGAGGCTAAACAGCCCTCACTGGTCTTTGGAAGATTTTGTGAAGGACCTCAGCCCATGATCATGGGAATTCTGCAGCTGGCAGCCCGGGGCAGAGCACTGCTCACATGCTCTGGGCATTCTCAAATGGCAATACCCGTACTACTTTCAAAATGGTACTGGAGTGGGTGATCTGAGGTATCACCTGGTTTGGAAGGGATCCGGGAAATACTCTTCCTCTCATTGTTCCCAGATTTTGTTAGCCTTTAGCGAAGAGTGAAACTCTGCACTGAAGATGGCTTTGACTTTATTGCCTTAGGATTCCACAAGAAACTCACCGGTGTTTTATTTCCTTCAGTGGTAGAGGAAGAAGAGGAAAGGAGTTCAGCAGAATTGGAAGAAACAATGAATGGAACTACAGTATCCTCAATTATCTTACGTTCCTAAAAAAAGAGGACCAGGAGAGGGCGGGAGTTAAAAAAAAAAACAGAACATAACTATATGCTTAAAAGTAGAAGCATAAAGTTTGGCTACGTGTTCATATTTAGATGGCTAAGTAAGGACCTGTGTTACCAAGAATAATGGTAATACCTCGACTTTTAATTTGCTTCCATGTTTTGCATTCCCTTGCCTTTCAGCATTACCATCTTTGAGATGGGATGTCCAAAACTGGAAAAAATATTCCACTTGGGATGGCACCACTGTTTCTCACAACACCAGTCAATTAAATTACACATAAAAATATGAAAAACATGAGAAACTTATTTCAAAAGCTGGAAAACTTACTTCTTAAGATCACAGGTATAGCCCTCAAGCACAGATGATAAGATATCAATTTGCATAAGGTACAACTAGTCAAACTGACAACATTGATATTTTCCAATTTCCTGCAATAATGACCCACATATGACAGAAGAAAAACACTACCGTCTATATTGTTAATATTCTACAACTGCAAGCTTTGAACATTTCCTGTGATTTTTTTTTGGAAAAACAAGGCCAGATTACAAAATGTCTGCATGATGAAGCCCAGGGCAGACAACAACTTCATCTGGAATTTCACCAAGTCCAGACACCAAATATGTGCCAAAGCACAAAAGGCTCTCACTCTGGAGGGAAGCCTGAGCATGCCCAGACACAACCCTTTTTACTCACCCAGATGTGCATGGCAATTAGGCACCTCCGCTTAGCAGAGTTTCTGAGGATACCTGTCTAAATATTTAAATAGTTTTCCTCAGTGCCTATGGTAGTGTTTAAGGGAAACAATCCTCCTGAGAATTCAACCTTGAGAAGATTTTTCATTAAATAATTGAAGTATGGGATTTTTTTTTTAGTTACGTAAGTGGGTGCATTTAAATACAAAAAAGTCAATAAACAACCTCCTCCTTTCAGCCTTATACCTCCTCGTAGTATCTACGCTCCTCCTCTTCAACTTCTCTCTGTGCCTTTTCCCATTCCTCTTTCAGCTTGTCTTGCTCCTTCTGGTACTTCTCCTGTACGAGGTGAAATATACAGGTGAAAATACAAATACAGGTGAATTCAGAGCATACTGTATTAGGAGTAAATTCTGTAGTACCTCCACAGTGAAAATGAACCTGTTAAGAATGGCTTAATCAGAAACAGGATGAAACAGAAAGGTAAAAATTAGAAACATCCATGGGTGTCCAAAAAAGCTTTTCTCCTCTTCCCACTTGTTTCTAGCTCTTACAATTCACATCTTCAAACCACAGGGAAGTTTTCACATACTACGAGAAGTTTAACTTGTTAGAAGTTTTTATGTGCTTGGTCAGAAATGAAATTCATTCTAAACAATTTCAATAATTCTTTGTTTATTATACAGTTTTAAGCGTTGTAAAAAGCTGTCACACTCCCCAGAACACTTAAGCATAGACTTTGCATTAATAATTTCAGCAAAGTAGCATATAAACAAACAGGTTTGGTAGATGCTGGGTTTGGAACTAATTTAAGAGAGATGCCAGTACAATCTAATGAATGATGAATACTTGTGCAAGTTTAAAAGATAAATAGTGTGCATAGGCTTGATGAAGATAAGCTCATAATTGCTAAGCAGTTCATTTTCCTCCTTGATGGGATCATTTCTTGAGAATTCGTTTCACAGAGTTTTACACGAACATCTTTAAAATTGTGTGATAGAACTGGTACAAACACGAGGAAGAATGGTGACTTCTATATCCCTTCTACACCAGTTCCAACTTCTGTTCAAATTAGAAACCACACCTACCTCATCCAAAAGAAATGCATTTACTATCGAGAGACCACCCACATTTGACAGAAAAACCATCACGAGAATTTTACACCACTCTAAGAGGAAACAAACATGCTAGCTAAAAAGAAATAAACTTAAGAAAGCAGTACAGAGACACACAGGTCATTCTTACAAGATGAAAAGACTCCATTTTACTATTGTCCATCCTTCGACAATATTTTGCTCTTCTGTTGCATGGAGGAAAGATATGATTTCTTTGGGATGAATCAAACCTAATCACAGTATCAAAAGATACTACTGACTGACTGCTTTGACACTGAGTAGTATCAAAAGATACTACTGAGTGTGGGGTAAATTCAAGTTCTCAGGGCCATTGCACTTCTCCCAGCTAAGACACAAAACTGGACCTTTTATAGCATACTCTACCACAAGGCAAAAACAGTGGTTGTTTTGAGGGGGTTTCTCCCCCTCCCAAAAAAACAAACAAACAAAAAACCCACCACCACCTTTGTGTACAAAATTTAGTTTGACATTTTCCAAGAAGAACATGTGAACACAGCAGAAGTCTACAAAAAGCTATTAAGACCACCATTTTAAAGAAGAGTTGCACAAGTGTAAGGGTTAGCAAAATATTAGTCTCAAGAAAGAGGCTGAAAGTAATTAAGAGTATCACAGTTTATGCTCAACATACTTTAAATACAGTTGAGGATCAACATTTGCTTGAACTCTGCACTGGAATGCAGAATGAAGTCCTTTCAGTTCACCCAGGGGGTGGGGAAGGGAGAAGTAAGAGTGCACAAACCACAGAGAATACATGGTTCATTCATATGCCGCAGAATTCACTAAAGCATCCACAGAGGGTGCAGAAGACATGACACGAAATGCTCAACTTCTGTCTAAAGGGACAATGCTGCTGGAAACAGCTGAACCACAGGGTGGAAGAAAGGTAGCGTCTTCCTTACCTGAAGCAAGCGGTCTTGCTCATGTTGCCACCTTTCCTGCCGCTTCCGCTCTTCTTCTGGATCCCAGGACCAGAAATTGAAACGCTTGCATGAAGGAAAAACAAGCTATTAGACTTAAACACTTCACAAGGCTACCGGAAGGCTGCACTTCATCTGGTCTCACCCCGACAGTGATGTTAAAACAGGAAATTCAGAACTGGATAATGGCACTTGTAGTTAGTAGACAATATTCTTAACTTCATTGACACCTGGGTTTGCTCACAGGTATCCAAATGAGAGAATAATCATTTGGTTTGCAAAGAAAGGCTTGGGAAACTTAAACTGGAGGGAAGAAAAGGAAAAAGATCTGAACGAAAGCTCTAAGCAGCACTGAACAGAGATGCCTGCAGGTGCCCAAATTTAAGGAAAACTTCTATTTTTATTCTCTGTAATCTTCTGTGCAACATGCAAAGCAATTTGCAAATGTAAAATATATTCTCTCATTGCATGTCTGCCAGCACAAAAGCCTAAAGCCTTGCTTTAAATTTTTATCCAGGGAAGGACACTTAAATTACAGATTCAGACCATGTCTTGGTTTGGGTTCTACTTTTTTCTCTCATTCTGATGTGGGGATGTTACAAGACTGTTTGCATAAAAATTTCAGTTTTTTAAAATACATATCTCTAAACCAAAACAACAATGCAAAATGATACTCACATTTGATTTGTCACCACTATCAGAATCAGCTATTAAAAAAAAAAAAGCACAAAAAAGATCAGAAAAAGGAAAAATTAAACTTCACAGGATAAAACAGCAAAAAGTGCTCAGCCTGCAATTAAAGCTACATTGTATCTGTATAAAAAAGCTTCATGTTAGTTTCCTATTTGTTCCCACAACCAAATGCAAGGACGAACCACAAGCAAACAAACCAGAAAAATAGATTATGCCCATCACCAATAAAACTACTTCTAATTTGGGTATAGAGAAGCACAATTTTAACTACCATCAGGTTCTACTCTACCGCTAGCTACTGCTGTCTACTTCTGGCCACAGCCGTTAGCAGTGTTTGAACACTGAGCATTACCTACTTTGATTTACTTTTCCCTTCATGGTTCAGCGCAAGGAAGGAAAAAGCACAGCAAAGCTACAAGGATGGGACTACACTATTCAGGAGCCACAGTTACGAACAGGACCATTGCCGTTCTCTATTCAAATGTCTTTGAATTGGCCTGATTTAAAGAAATAAGGAAAAGGTATTTACAGGCAAGTGATTTCATTTGGGTGCCTGAAGCCAGAGCGTCACAGCAATGCGTAACCCAACAGCTCTTTGTCAACTGTGCAACAGGAATAGACACTTTCTACAGAAGTGAGAGGTAGAACAAGTCCCCGTGATCGTCAGCTTTCGCCCCAGTCCCACAGCTGAAGACACCTACGACTCGAGGCAGCAGAAGGGATGAAGCTGCTCTTAGCGCTGCATTTACCTGGCTGTGAGAAAAACCGTGAGCGCCGCCAGTCGTTCCGCACCCTAAGCGGAACCGCGGCCCCGCGGGGCGGCTCTGCAGGGAACGGCACAGAGACAAAACAAGAAACACAGCGCGGTCAAAAGGCGATGGCGGACAGTCAGACCCGAGCCTACTCGGCCACGAGTGGGGTTTCTATTACAATCGCTTTGCAAAAGTGGCCTGACACAGCTAGTTTTCAAAGGACTTGCAGATCACATGGGCTACCCAGATGTAAATACTACTTTTGTAACATGGCACCTAACCCTATATGAGAGCTCTAGCACACTAATGCTAATTCACTCTCGCATTCATTTCTATTGGAGATGCATGTTTTAAAGGATTATGTGATCCTTTCACAGTATACATGCTGTGAACACTAGAGAGCAGCCAAGTGTTTCAGCATCACTCAGAAAATACCAGAGACACCTATAGTCTGTTACTCAGTATTTGGACTGATTTGTGCTTGAAAGAAAACAATACTGACGGCAAAGCCTGTTTGGAAAGCACTTTCCCATTTAAAACAAGTGAGACATCTAATTCCTTTACTGACATTCGTGTTTTCCACAGTGGATTACCTTCAGTAATTCCAATCCTGAAAACACTGGGATAATCATTATATTACCTATACACAAGCTGACAATCTCGTAAATTCTCAGGGTGAAGAAAACTTCAAATAATTTCTCCTTCTCTCTCTTTCTTTCACAATATCTACATACATGCATCTCTAAAATCAATATAAAATAAAACTACTAAACATTACCAATCTCAAGCAAAACTTTGTCATGAAGGCAAAAAAAAAAAAAAACCTTCTGCTTTGCAAGAACTTGTGGTGTGCACAGGTCAAATTGAGGGATGTGGCCAGATATGTGTATTGTTTATCTATAAAGAGGAGCTACACATGAGCAGATGAGTGTGGAATTTATCTCCGTGAAGTTTTATTGTGAGATAAAACCAATTGTTAAGCCATTTTCATCTGTGAGCAGCAGTACTAAAAAAATATAATACTCATGGACATAGTAGAGCTTTAATTGTTAGGCCTGACAAGTGCAAGTTAGTGCCCACACTGACCCCCTCCTTTGTGTCACAATTCTGCTGTTGTGTTTAAGAGGAACAGCAAGAACAGTCCTTTGCATCACAGAAGCCACGCTACCAATATCAGTCAGATGCAACTAGGAATTAGACATTTTATCTCCAAAACCCTCCAGGTCATTGATTAGGCATTTCCCCCTGAATACCACACACACACATCTAGTTATGTGCGGCTGAGTTCTCTGCAGCTCCCAACCTCTCTTTTTGCTCACCTTGTCGATTAGAATTCTGCAAAGTGACCTGGCTGGTCTCAGGCAGTTTCTTTAAAAATGGCAATACTACACTCCCTTCTTGTTCCAGGGCTTTTGGTTTCATTACCTGTTCAAACATTTGGGAACAGAAAACTGCATTCAAAAATCAGCAGGTGCAATCAAAGGTTAACTTAAACCCTTGCTATTTATTTTCTGAATCTGAATCAACATTATCAAAGATTAATAAACCCATATCTCCACAATTACAACATGGACTTGCTATATTGAAGTCCTAGAAAGAAGCATCAGTTGTTTGTTCCTGATATTCACACTGTCCTGCACACCAAAGCTCATCCTAAGCCAGGACCAACATCTAATGCACCTGATGGAGCAGCATGGTCACAGCCATTTCTTACCCCTGCCACAACCTGCACTTAGCCCTTCAAGAGGACTAGGAAGGCAAGCTCCACTGTTTACACGTTCTGGATACTCTGCCCTCCCAATGTGTGGAGGGACTGGGCTTTGCAGTTTAAGTTCTCTTTTCTGCTCCAGCCACTTTACAGGTCCAAACATTACAAGCAGACACTGGGGAGTTCCTTTAGAGGAAGAACTCGCTGATAAGCATTGGATTTGGCACAGAAACCATCCTTCAGGGTCATTCCCCAACATGTTTTACATGAACTCCTGATGTGACATTATACAGAGAGAAAATACCAACCAGCTATTTGCACAACACACATTTCCTTGTGAGGTCTTTCTTCTTCTTTGTTTCATTTTCCACTCACTGTCTTTCTTGCCTGTACGTACCTCCTGTGTAGCAGGGAGCACCGCTTCCTTCTGCTGCTCTGTTTCAGGTTTCTTCATATCTTTCTCACTTGGAGTAGCTTCCTCGGAAGGGTCAGGACTAGGAAGAAATTCTAAGCTCTTCACAACAGGGCTGGCACAAGCTGCAGTTAACTTGAGTTGCTTTTCATCAGAACCTAATTCACATATACAAGAGAGAATGTCACAAGGTTAAGATATTTTTTCAAATAAAATGTAGATCTATTTCTTACAGTCCAGTTTCTTACTGGGCATACTGTAAGCCCATAAACAGGATTTTTTAAAATATCTTCTTTCTTCAACACAAGCAAAATTAATCTCTCAGAGAAGACAAAACTTTAAGGATGAATTTCACCTGATAAAATGTAGATGCTGACATTTGAGTTGGTCTCCATGGGACACCCTCACTGCTGAGAAGAGAATTTGGCTGGTTCACTGCAAGCCTGCAGCTTCTACATTACGTGCCAGGTGCAATTCCAGATTGTTAATTGCTATGCAATGATTTTTCTAACTGAAAGGCTGGCCTATTTCTATCTATGGGACAAGGTAATTAAGCCAGCTGATGAGCTCGCTAACAGTATATGTGCTTCACAGTTGTGCAGCACATCAAGAAAAGGCTGGATGTGCTTCTTATCTTGGGGGGATGGTACCCCATTGATGGCTGAGAGCCAAGCTCAATTGCTTAAGTCACATTTATCCTCAGCAAATAGGAGCAGTATATTCATATACCAATTACAGGCAGAGATTTTCTTTAAATATCTACTTTAAACAGTACCTTCTACTTACCCGTATCAAGCTGAACTTTGACAGACCCATTTTAAAAAATGAACAGAAAAAAGACCATGAACTTAGTACGATAGCAGGCAGTAGATAAAACTCATCCTCAAAGGTAATGTTTCAGAAATGTCCTTCTGAGGAAAGCAGCTTCAAATTTTACAAGCAAATTCATTTCCCCAGATTAGGGATCGTGCATAAAGCCTTTAAAGCAGAAAATCAGGAGTGTGCACAATACTGTCTGTTTTAAGCCCTTATAAGGACTGAGGTGCTTCTCCTTATTTTCCTTCTTCATTCATTAATGTCTTGGGGAAAAAACAGAAGTGTTAAACAGAAGCTGTTAGTGACTGATAGCTGCCCTGACTGCTTTCTGACAGCACCCTGTGGCACCAGCTACTCATGCACACACATGGCAAAGCAGACACCGTGCAGCCAACAGTGTCATTTCTGCCATCTTCTGCACTGTCTAATAAACCCTCTTGGTGCCGCTGCAGATGCACTTATCGGGCTGCTGCTGCAGGGTGGGCATCAAGCCCAGGCCAGCGGTGGGCCTGGGCAGGGGCCAGGGCAGCAGCCACCCACCTGGGGATGTGCCCGCCGGGCTCCCGGGTCCCGCTCCGCCGGGGCTGCCCTCAGCCTGCTGGCTGGCTGCTGGATCCGCTTCCCCTGGGGAGGCCTGCCAAGGATTGAAACACAGTGAGTACACTGGAAATAAAAGTATGGGTTAATTCTGTAGGGCAGTGCTTGCTGCTGTTTTGAAACCTGTTGGGACCGGGATGTTTTAGAGCTCGGCAGGGAGCTGCGCACTGGGGAGCGAGTCTCTGAGCAGCATGTGCTGCTCTGGCATTGAGTCACTGGGCTTTAATCTTCTTTTCTAAACGTTCAGCAGCAGCCATTATGCGGTTGCTTTGGAACAGCTCATACAGGCTTTTAAAATTGTAGGATATCTTGAATTGTGTTAGCTGGAGATAAGCATACATTTCACTCCTAGTTTTCTCCTCCAGAATAACACAAAAACGTATGCATCACTGAATACACAGCACATTTGAGGGCTTTAAAAGTGGCAAAGTAATTAAATACTTCCCTTATTTCACGGTTGTCTAAACAATCTGTTATCTGAAGGGAAAAGCCAGAGTTAGCATTAAAGGTAATGAAATACTTGAAATGTTATTGGGAAAGGACTGAAAAATATGGTGAGACCATACCGAGCTTTGAAAAGCTAGCTTCCTGACCCAGGACAAGCCTGTAGCAGAACTAAACCACACCATCAAAACAACAGTAGCATTTCAGCTGATTTATTTAGCAGATTACACTTTACATCTGCTTTCCCGCAAATCAAGAAAATCAAATCAAAGGCAAATCAAGAAAAAATGCAGCAAATCAATCAGCTACTGCACAGTGCCTCTAACACGAGAGAGCTAGAAAATGGCACATTCGACAGAGAGAAAAAAAATAAAGCAGACTACTTTTAGAAATGAAAAGCAACACATTTCAGAAGAGATCTGTTGAAGACTCCTTTTCCTGTCCCTGTCTCCCATCTTATTAACAGCTGCAAGAGAGGAAATCTGACGAAATTTCCTCTTTCCTGGGGGCAGGATTCACACCTCCACCTTCTGCACAGATTCCGTTTCCCATCCCCACGGATGCCCAAGAGCCAGTGGCCCCTCGTTCACCCACGCCCCGCAGGCACCAGACCCGGGCTCTCGCAGCTGTGTCACTGGGGTCATCCGGTGGCAGTGCCAGCAGGATGCCAATGCCTGCGGACACACTTTGGCTTCGGGGAGCCTTGCTGTCAGGAGCAGGAGTGAATCCCTCCATCTTTCCTCCTCTCTGGAGGGAACGGTGCTCTAGCGAGGGGCAGGGAATGTGTCTGGGAAAACACGCTGTGACAAGTCCTGGTGCGGGGCCGTGGCTGGGGGCAGCGGCCAGGGCAGGCCCAGGGGCAGCCAGCAGCGCTGGGAAGCAGGGAAGCAGCCCCCGGCTGCCAAGGGCTGAGCAGCCACCTCGCAGGACAGGCGCCAAACGACAGCGGTGAGCGTCTGGAAGTGGCAGCGCATCCATCCCCTCCGGTGCCTGCTGGGGATGGCTGTCCCAGGCAGGGCTTTCTCCTCACTGCCCGGTGCCTTCCCCTGCACCCTCACCTTTGCCCACGCAAGTCCTCTGCCCCAGGCAAGGCGTAGGCGGCAAACCCAGGCAAATGCAGTAGGTTTGCCCCTTGCTATTCAGTTGCTCTCTTCTTCCGTATAACCCATCTCGCCCTTCCCTAGCCCACCTTGATGCCAGCCTGTGTTTCAGTGACGGCTTCTGCCACTTCCTCAGCCTCAGCAGAAAAATACCACAACTAAAGAAGATGGCTCCTTCAGCCTCAGTTCTGGCTCCTGACATGACAGCAACAACTACTTGAAATCCTCTGTTCACTCCCAACCTTGCTTTATACAGAAATAAGTATTTATTTCTCTATGAGGACAACCAGGCTGTGTAACAGGCTGCCATCTCTGTCCTTGGAGGTTTTCAAGACTCAAATGATCAAGCCCTTTAGCAACCTGGTCTGCTCCCATACCTGATCCTGCTTTGAGCAGAAGACTCCGCCAGAGACCTACAAACTGAATTATTCTGTGATTCTACAACCTGCAATCTTCCATTAAAACTAAACAAATAGGTATTATTGAAAGCTCAGCGCTTGCCCTCAACAAAGTACATTTTAACTGGAAAGGCAAAAGGCACCTACCCAACAACTCTATCCACTGTTCCAAAGCACAAGCCTTCCAATCAAATTGTTGCATGTTTCAATTGTAAATCTTTAGATTATTGTTGTTTTTGTTAAAGCAATGGAACTCACACTCCACTCTCAAAAAGCAACTGGTCAAACTGAAAAATTAAAAGGCTCAGCAAATGCATGGTGCTGATGCAACTTTATCTCCTCCGGCTCTAGAGTTACCTCAGGAACCTACACATGGTGTTGCGTTGTGTTGCTATCCTGCAAAAGTGAAATCACAACTAAATCTAACTATAATCTTAATATCCAGAGGTTGAGCTAGGTATAGATACAGATGTTATTTATAGAAATTCTTTCGAACAGGAGTAAAAAAAAAAAAGAGCTACTACTTGCTGCAGGAAAACTGAATTTGGAAATGACATGCTGCAGAAGACCTGTTCCTACTCACGAGACTTGACTCTTCCTCCTCCCTCTGCTGAGCAATTAAATGTTAGCAACATAAAGCTAAAAATATAAAACTGATTAGTAAGTAATTTACAAAAAAAATTAAGTGAACTTCACTGGGGAACTCTCATTCCCAGTGTATCTAATTCTATTTGTAATACCACGTAATGTAATATTATCTCATATTTTATCCATAGGTATATGATACATTTTAAAAAATTCATGTACTGATAGAGCCAATAAAATGTCTTTTCTATCACAGACTACCACTTGCATTTCATAAATATTTTGCAATCAAAGTATGATGTTATCACCGAATAAAGTCATAAAAACATTTAATTGCACCTAGGAAGACTGTATTTTGACATGGACACTGAAAAACAACTTCGTGAGTGATGTTTCTCAGGCATTTCAGAGCAGATCTCACACTTTGAGACGGAGGACCCACGCAGCCTGTCCACACCACAGGCGTTCATGTGTGAAGAGGCATCACTGCCTCTGCTGCAGGTGCCTAAGAGGGAAGCTCTTGTATAGTGTTATCAAGCACCTGTTTGGCATGACAATAAATCAGGTCAGTTTGTGGCAGACAAGATTTTTATCCCATGAACTAGGATATCAATCCAGGTATTTCTTTAATTACGACCATAAAAGCCAGAAGCAGCTACATTGCCTATTGCCGCCGCAGAACCTTTCTTTCTTATAAAACCCTAAAAATACACTAACTAGGAACTCCCCAAACACTGAAATTCACAACTACTACAAGAATTCAAACGCCAAAGGAAGTTACAGGAGAACTTTATTAACCCTTACTGTAAATTAAATCAAAATGTAGGTCAGTTAACACCACTTGCACACAAAATCACATGAAATGCTGATACTATATTTTCTATGAAAACATGACAAAAGAAACTGTCTGAAACCAGTAAGAATGCAGAGAGATCTGGGACAATCAGATTAGAACTACAGTTTGAATTCTGTAAAACCACTCAGGAATGAAATCAGTTGCAGTATCAATAGCCACATGTACAAATTACCTGCCAGATCTTTTAAACTTCTATGATGGAAATTATATACGCATCAGTATTTTCCAGGTTATAATTCAAGACTTTAAAGTGCCATACAATGACTTTCTAATCACAGCTAGCATTTGCTGTTGTGAATGGTAACGCTGACATGACCTTGCGCTGCCACAGGTATGTGCCTTGCATGCTATGCCAGTGCAGTACTACAGTGAGACACTGCTCTGACATGTTAAATCATCTGCCCTTTTTACTGGCAGCTATATAATGCTATAATCAGATAATCAGTAATGCTATTACAGCCAAAGACCAGGGTGGATCAGTAATTGACAGAGAAGCCTTCGAAGAGTTGTAAGACATAGCGTTAAGTATTCTTGCTAGAGTCATTTTTGCTAGCTATTACTGCTCAGCTGGGACATAAAATAATCTCTCGCAGACACTGAAAATCAGATGAGGGTCTGGCAAACGGGAGACTTGGATGCTAGATTCATAAACACATCCCAAGCAGAGTTCTATTCTACCTGCTTTGAAGTTTTGTTGCTCTTATTTCTCACCCTAAACCTCTTTTCCTTCAGGTAGTCCAGCCCCATGCACCTTCCCATGTATGGTTAAGGAAAAGCTGTCAATCAGGAATGTATGTACCTTACTCTGCAAGTGTTTCTTGTAATGAATCAAAGAACAAAGACCTGTCTTACCATATAAGTACAAATCAGGATTTCAATCCTGCTCTCTTGTAATTTGGCCAACAATCCCCAACCACAAGAAAGCTTATACTTTAATCTCAGTTCAATCAGTGGATTTTTGAAGATGAAGGAGAGTGTTACTTGGATATAGAAAAAAAGTTTCTTCTGTGCCAAGCATGCTGTGTGTAGAAATAGACAAGTTTAAGCTGGCTAACTAAAAATTAAAAGAAAGCTCAAATCTCCCTGCCACAACCACCCCAACCTGATCTTTTTAAAGTTGCTGTCTATATTTATTTATTTATTTTTGGTTGATCAGAGCAAAGCTATAATTAGAGCTATAACAAGCCAGTAATTTCTACAAGCTCATATAAAGATTGGTTAACATAATGTGATTTTACTCACTGACAAATTAATCCCTCTACCCTAAAGTCTGCAGGAATTGTTTTAAAACAAAACATTTATTTTGCCAACTTCTAATTCAAAGAGTAAGAGGATACAACTTATCAGTATTTGTAACGTCCATAGCTGCCATGTATAACAGAAAGAAAACACAACCTAACGGCTGAAAGACAGGTCAGGAGATGATTCTCACATTATTGCTGGCATTGCCACTGAATGACCAGAGGATTTTGAGCATGTAAGTCTTTGGGCCTCTAGTGGGATATCTCCATCCTGCTTCTAGGCCAAATTTACCCTTCCTAGCAAAGTCAACCTCGAATCAGAGGCAAAATTTGACAAGCTGCTTTGAATAAAGGTAAGTCTCTTGTAAAAACTCTAAAAAATCTAAGTACTTAGCATATATAATACAGACACAAGCACAGTTTCAGGAAAATATTCTTCCTTACCATCCTTCTCACCTGCTGCAGCTTTTTGCATCCCATTTCATAGTGAATTCAGATAGGAGTTACATGTATTTCCCAATCAGTCTCTGACCACCAATCATTACAGGGTTCACATATATACAGGGGTTCTTCTTTGTCAGAAAGACAACCTACACTGAGGTACTACCCAAACAAAATGATCCCTATGCCTCTCCAGCTCCCCAAAAAACTAAATCATACGAGCGTTTCAAGTGGTACAAATTGATTAAACTTTTTTTCCAAAATTCAGGCCAAGAGAGCTGTTGAAGTACAGCTGCACAGCATCTTCCCATATTGCAGACAACGCCTGAGGCCAGCCGGACAGATTTAGAGCAGGGCTACAGAGCTTCAAAGGGAAGGCTGCCAGGCAGAGAGAAGACAGGACCAGTCAATTTGACAACTGAACTGAAACAGCAGGGGAGCAGCCAAAAGAGGGATGGAGGAGGAAGGGAGGAAGGGGCACGCAAGGAGCTGGAAGAGAATCAGATGAGGAGGACAGGAGGGCCAAAGGTAACGTATTTACGAAAAGGAATATACACTCTCACAACAGATAGTCGGGGCAGAAAGTGAGTGAATAAACTACAAAAAGAAAACAAATCTCAGAGCAACTAGAGGGAAAAAAAAGCTAGAAACAGCATCTCTTAACAGACAGAGGAACTAGTGCCTGTGAATCTTATTCCAGGGCTGGGAAGAATATAGCTAGCAAGTCTCTAAACTATATCAGTAAAGGAAAGTGTACAAATAATGGCAGCGAAAGCAAGTTTAGAAAAGGCTTTGAAAACATGCTCCATTGCATCTATTTGTAAAATTTTTCTCTATAGAAAAGAAATGTAGTCATTTCTTCCACTTCAGATAGCTCTGCTTCTTCATTTTGCATGCTTCGTATCCCTGTTTCCACCTTCTCCTCTCCTAAAAATTCAGTAGGGTTAAGCATCAGACAAAAACTCTCTGAGTGGATCAAACTAACCACATGCTTCATCAAGCCCCTACAAAGAAAAACTTCTCATTTGAAAAATGCCACAGTAGTTACTTCTCATAAAAAGATGCAGTGGCCAATGGAGCTGCTGCCTCATGAGATATTAGCAACATCACCATCAGCTAGAAGAGAGACTTTACTTCAGCCTTGCCCTGGTTTCTCCCAGCTGGAGGTGATAAAGTGGCAGCTTCAGAGGCTTTCTGACTTCCAAGAAGGTGTTTTATGAGGAGTGGGACAAGCCCAGATGGCTCTTTTCTTTCCACACTTCTTTCCAGCCTTCCTAGGAGGGGTTGTATCTTCAGAAATGAGTTTAATACTCCAGACTCTGCAGATGCAGGCTGACAACATTGTTTCAGTTGTTCAGGTACCAAAGTAAAACAGGGACAGCGAGAAGGCCGAGTGAAGTGACTCCAGTGCAGCAGCCCGATTCCAGCAGGTAAGCAGGCCCCAGACTGATCGCATCTGTATCGAGCTGCCTGGCCGTGCTGGCCTGTGCCCCAACACACAGTGAAGAAGCCAAGTGTCAGTACCATGCACCACCTCTGTAACCTGGCACCTAACCCCTCCCGTCCATGAACTAGGACGCTCCTGTACACTCCATAGCTAAATTACTACCTGGAAAATTAAAAGCAAGCATCTGGGCGAAGAGAAGCAAATCTTTTGAAGGAACCAGATCAGTATATCTTATCTTAGGCTAGCAAATTTGCTTCCAGCCATGGGCAGGTCTCCCTCTCTCTGCCCCTACCATGCTCAGTGCATTCCACTCATTTCCCCACGGTAGATTCCCTCAAAGCAGCCTCCTCACCTTGCTCTGCCCTTGACATGCTTGACACACTTACCTTTGTTTGAGGCTGAAGCACCAGGAGTAATTATAACGATTTGTACTACCCAGTCACGTTATTGATCAAATTATGAAGCTAATGATACAAAATTCTTTGTTAGAACAGAGAAATAGCACTATTTGGGTGCATGCTCATTCTCTCTAGATGACTTCATCATTAAGTACACTCAAATTTACAAACCATGAGGTTATTCTGCAAATATCAGAGTTGCAAGGAAACTGGGAATTCAAACAGTTCTGCCTGTTTGCCAATATCACCATGAAGGCTAAGACACTGGAAGCAGAAAAATCTGAATTCAGCTGGCCACATCATCCTCAAAGCTACAGAAAGGAAAGGACGAGAGGGCATCAAACAGATACAAACATGCCCGAGCCCTAACAATGGCTGCTACTGCTGAATTTCCTCTGAACTCTTCCACAGCTGTACTGGTCTGGAAATCCTAAAAAAAGGTGACAGTAACACTTTCATTCAGCTACCTTTCTGCTCACCATTGTGCAAGCTGAGGCCCTTCTCTACCCTCCAAACATTCCCTTTACCAGCTCTCCCAGACCAGATACAATGCTTGCCTGGCTTCTCCCTTAGAACCAATTCACTCTGAAACAAGCAGTCTCTGCTCTGCCATCCCTGCAAATCACTCACTTTTGACTCTACACCAGTTCCCCCTGACAGGATCAAGTTTGTTTTCAGGGCACATCCCAGCTCCCATGCTTGCTCTGGACTTCAAAACCTGTCCGTCTATGGCCAAAGACTGGCATGAAGCAGGGAAGTAAGACAAGACACAAGCCCTTTGGCATGAATGAACCATCACTCCCTGAGGCAGATCCCTGCCTGCTCCCTGTTATCTGCCTGGCCTATACTTGGAAGAAGTCGGAGATGAAAGCAAAAATTATCACACTCCAATGTTCACTGCATCTCTGATTCTCTTTGTTGTTACACAAAAAGAAATGGCTAAAATTCCCTGTCCAGCAACTTGTTTGCAATCCTTTAACACACTTTATTAGCAGCCCAGTCCTTATTTCTTGTTTTGTTTTTAACCATCTACTTTTATGACAGTTTTGTAGCATCTAGAATCCTGCTGTGATATGCTCCAGGTTTTTTTTTCTGCCTTTCTCTCTGGGGAGGAAGGGGAGAGAAAGATGAAAAGGTAAAATTAATTTCTTTCTTTGATAAGGCAGTTAAGAAGCACATTGGTCCCTCAGAGTATTTCAACACCTTATCCCCTTTCCTAATATTTCTGAGATGGGAATGAAAGCTGAATGCTCAAAACCGCCAGCACATCCACATCCTCATTTTAAAATTGAAAACTGAGACTAATTATAATGGCTCACACAGTCCAATTATGTTGCTGATCTAATCAGCTAACATCAGAAGAAGAGCTGAACAAATGTGCACAATAGCTGGGACACAGAGTCGATTTCTCCCTGGCCCAGTGCATTTAAAGCATGCTTATCAGCTGCATGCCATCCGAAAAAAAGAAACGCTGGCTGCAAAAAGTTTTTGAACCTTCCCTTCCCATTTCTCTACCCACATCCCAAAGGAACAAACCTTTAATTTACAAAGGATTTTTTTTTCCTGGTCTGGGCACACCCTCTTGAAATAAAACAAACATAACCACTTGGGTTTCATTAGTTAGTGATTAAATACATTATGAGACAGAAAATTGGCAGAGAAATTAAGGCTGGTTTGTTCGTGTTGCTCTTACTGTTGGCTCTTTGTGCACACTCTGAGTGGCAGGCCTCTGTAAACTGAGCTCAACACTTGTGGGGTCCTTCTTCAACTCTACTGGGGGCCTGTCCCCTCTGGCTACTCCATCAAATTTCGGAGATCTGCTTGGCGATTGAGTAAATATTACAGTTGTACACTCTTTATCCTTCTCTTCAACTCCATTGAAATTCTCTCCATTCATGCTGACTTTTCCATCTACCTGCAGAATACAGTTAAATAAATACGCTGAGGAAGTTAGCATTCAAAGACATTTAAGAAATCAGGACTTCAGCACAACATTACTATTGTCATTAACGCAGTTTACACCATCACTGCAGGACAGAGCCAAGCACACATTTCAACAGACCAAGACAGAAGAAAACCCCAATCTACGTGGGGTTCATAAAATACAGACAGAAGTTAAGGATTTTCCTGGATTTCCCAGTTTCCCACTTTAATTCTCCCAGTAACATATAAGTACCCTTTATGCACATCACATATACAGTGGATTTTAAAAGAAGAACAATGCTTTAAACTATATTTAGACTGAAACTTTGGGGTTTGGCATCGTGTCATGCAAGAGGCAAGCAGGTTCTCCAGGATTAGTTACACCGATGAATTGCTGTGTAACCAGGCAATCCCACCATAGTATTACTAGATCATGCTTCCTGAAGCACTGTCATGTGAACTTTGAAGGGTCAGGAACAGCAGAGTTCACCCACTTTCTTCTTTACTGCTCATAATAGGGAAGCAAAGTACCAACAAATAAAACTGGGCATTGTACTTTCTCCGTAAGGTGATAAAATAAATAGCCGTTTAGCCAGAAAATGATTTTATGCAGACACCATGGAAAGGAGAGAGCAGAGTTTTAACCATTTTGTTCTCAAGGTTAAGCTAGCTCCTTGGTGGGTGTATATTCCCCCTGAGGAACTCTTAAGCAAGGAAGAAAATACAAAATAAGCTCTAGCTTCTTCCTTTGCACTGATACAGCTTTCTCTCAGTACTTCAATACTCCATCATTATGTCTTGAATGGAGGTGGCACGTAGAGAGTTCCTCGAGTTTGGCAGGTTGTTTGCAGAAGTCCACGTATACACAAAGTCTCACTCCAAAGAACTCACAAGCCATTCACTATAAGAGAGCCCAGCTGGAACCCACAGAGGGACCAGAAGAGCATAAGGTATCAGTAACACCATATTGCTCCTGCCTAGCTACAGCAGGGAGGTTTACAGGCTTATCAGCAGGGCTCAGTTTTAAATAGATTTGGAGGAGAGCTTTGCTACTCTGTGCACAGAGATCCTCCTGTGCAAAAGGATCATCACGGGAGGCAACACAAAGGTGATGGAGTAAACACAGACAGACTCTTCTCTGCTACTAACTGGACTTTGGGGGTGTAACAGTACAGATCAGTGATTTCTTAGAGAAGCTATCTGGGATATATGGTGATGAGTCATTTCAGGTTTCTCCACAGGTTCTGCATAAACAAAAAACATGTAAAAACAAGCTCAAAGGTATGCCTCTCTGTGAGAACTTTTTGCTTCTTTCATTGTTATTGAAAACTGATGCAACAAGTGCCAAAACTGCTTTATCAAACTGAAACACAGTTTAAGAAAACTTCTTCCCAGCTCATCCTCCCTGCCCCACTCCTTAGTTCACCATTCACTTATCTTCAGTACTTTACTTTTTGAGTAAACACCTTAGCTACCCCAGGAGCAGCACTCCAACTCAGTATATGCAATCAGTGCTATGCTAAGGGCAAACTACTCCTGCTGACTTCTTGTGTATGTGCATCCAGAGATCTGTTCTTCATCTGAGGGTGATTAACTGAGAGGACATCTCCGAGGCATTGGTCATCCTCAGCTCTGAAAAAAGTGCTGGGAGGTGAAGGCAGTTACACCTCATACAATCAGCTCACAGGCAGGGGAGAAACAGCTCGGCTCTGCAAGTGTTTCACCCGATCTGACTGCTTTTCAAATGAAAAGTTCCCTCCCTTTCCCCACTGCCATCATCCACTCTGCACAGTACTAGCCTTAAGGTTTATTTCCAAATGCAAGTGTGGGCAGACTCTGAGCCCCAAGGCTTCTGGAACTGTGTGCTGGATTATCTACTAGAGAGGTAGGTCATGAAAGACCTCAGAAATATAAAAGCTAGAAAAACACTGGCAGGCCACACCATCCATTTTAATGTCTCTGTTTAGACTAAGACATTTCTCTATTTATATTAGGGAGGAAAACCAAATGTTTGAATGATCAGGACAGATGCCCCAGCTGCAGAGTTAAACAAACATACTCCTCTCCTTCTGATCTGGAGCAAGTCAATGCATTGTCACTGGAGCCGAGAATCATTGACAGACTGGTGTTTCAGGGCAAAATAATGCTATAGCTACATATTCTAGGGAATGATTCTGACTAAGACAAATCACATTCTTCCACATCAAGCAAACAAGATCTAGGCAGACTTTCCATGGTGGCTAGGGTGGAGAAGCATCCATGTGTTAGTTTCTCCCTGTATATATGAACTATATATGTATTAAGATGAGTGTGAAGCACACATATGTTTCGGTCCTGTGAGAAAAAAATGGCATGGATCACAAAAGACAAAAACAAAAACAAACCAAAAAAACAACAACAACAAAAAGGAAAGATTCACTGGGTACTAAAATGTAAACTCTAGGAGAAGATGAACTGAGGTTGAGGAGAAATAGGAATTGCCAGTTTCACATTTCAACCAAAAAATATGGGTTGTGGGGTGGTTCACAAGAGCTGGGACAGATTTCAAGAAATTAGAAACATCACAGCATGCTTTTTCGCCATCTGTACAAAGCTGACTATCTTTTTAAAAAGGTAAACAATCTGAATATACACGGTAGCAATGCTGCTGGGACATCAGCAGGGTTGCAGGGACCCCTCCATGCCACTAGCACAGCAGACAGCGTTGGCAGACAACAATGGCAGACACAAGGGGACCAGACCTATAAAGGCTTGGGACAATCTTGCCAGTAGGCTTCACACTGCCAACTGCAGATGCTACCATGAGGCTGGGGAAGCTCCAGTCTTGGTACAGGCATTGTTAGAAGCAGATTTCTTCAAACTTGACTTATTCTCGCCTGTTCTCTCTAACATATCACAGTTCTTTGTTTTCTCCATCACTGGTTCAGTGTCCTACTCCCATTCTCACATCCATCCAGTCCAAGGATATACTCCCCAGGTTTCACATCCTAATTTCAGTCTCTTCTCTGACCACCCCCCTCACCTGCCAACCCTCCAAAGCCCACAGCTGGCTCCTTATTTGAGGCAGCCCTACTTTCGTCCAAGCTCTCTCACTTCTTTTATTCCCATAATTTTTGCCCAGTTCTTGCAGCCTAATGCAGCCACCCCAGCTCTCTCACCAGCAATTCCCAGTGACAGTGCTGCCACAGTACCAGCCTGGTTTTCCTCAACCTGCATGGGCAGCCTATACTTCTTCTTTACCCCAGTGAAGCAGCTTTCCCCATTAATCCGTGGTGAGCAGCACGTTTAGGACAGAGGGCATCTTTGGGCAAGCTGGTTCTTAAATCTGAGGAAGTAGTGACTACTGAATACATGCACACTACAATGTTTCAAAGGCTTGTGACACGGCTGATTATTTGGGTATGGCAAAAATCAGACCTTTGACACAAAAACCAGTTCAGGTCTTGCTCCAAATACCAAGGCTTCCAAGTTCCCTGCCCCTTCCCTTTTGTTTAAAAAACAAACAAACAACAACAACAAAACAAAAAACAAAACATGACAGCATACTCTTTCCTAACCTCTTTCTCACAAAATGCCTTGCTTTTATCCTAGAGGCCCCCCTTTCTCTTTCTTTCCCCCAAACAAATTTAGCCTGATGAAAAATGACCAGCACAAATATTCTAGTCTGAACAGCTCAAGTTTCTAGAAAGGCTGGTAACCAAGAAAAGACCATCAGGCTGGAAAGCACAGGGCATGAAGCTGAATTTTATAACATCAGAATGTTGCTATGATTTTTTACTTAAATTGCATTAAACATTTACATGTTGAGATGATTTAGTCAGGACCTCTTTGCCTCCTAATTGACTTTGAGGAGTGCAACGTATCCTACCTTAAAGTTCTTTAAAACTTCTTGTGTATTTTTGGGTTGAGAGTAAGGCTTGGGTGTCAGCATAGGCACAGCCTTGGAGACAACACTTTTGCTGGGAGATGTGCGGCCTGTCGAACCACTGGGCTCTAATTCAGTGGTGGGAACAATGGTTGCTTCGATGGTGGCAGTGAATTTTGGAGCAGGCAGCGACTGTTGCCTTAAGTATCTCAGAGGATTCGGGTCTTTCAGTGGGGAATCTGGCTCCACTGAATGGCTTCTTTCCAGAATTTTTGGCATCTGCAAACGCTCAAGGACAGCTTCACTAATGGTGAATCTTTCAATGTACTGCTGGAGGATGCTCTCAGCCTCCTCCTGGGACTTTGCATTCTTGTATGCCTCATGAAGCTCCCGCTCTCTTCTCTCTCTGCATGGGAGACCACACAAGAAAGACCATCACATTAAAATTAAGACCGTAAATCATTCCTGTTTCCTCTGCTCCATCAATATCCTTCCCTCTCCCTCACTCCAGGCCTACAGGCATGGCTGCCCACAGATACCTATCACCTATGAAGCATGCAGCATTTTCAAATATGTCAATGCACTTCCGTAAAAAAACATACTTCTCTTCCACAATTTCTCGGTAGGTTTTGATGCTTTTTCTGCGCTCATTTGCTCCGTCTCCAGACAATAACCTTTCCATTTTCTTTCTCTCAGCTTCTTTTTTTATTAAATCCTGGGAAGCACTCCTTCGACGACTCTTCCACCGAGCCAGGTCCTGTGAGAGAAGGAAGGCAGCTGAATGTAGAGTTGCTAATAGATGAAAATTGGCCATAAGAAATCAATGAACCCAGTCAGCCAAGCTTTGCAACACCTGAACCTGGCTGTGGACCAGGCTCTCATTACCTGCAGGCAGTGGTGATTACTTTAAAGAGAAAAGAAGATTATATCATAAAATGAAGATGTTGCTTCTTTTTTTTTTTTCCCTAATAGCTGGACACAGTAAGAATTTCATAGCTGCACTGGTGTATTTTTTTTTTTTTTGGCTTTGTAGTGTTGCAGAAGCACGCTAGGTAATAACACTAGGAAATGTGGCCTGAAGGGCCCAGTCATGGCACTCATTTTCCCTTGGGCCATTTCTGGGGATCAAAGCTGATTCCACAGGAAGATGAAGTAGAAAAGTTAAGTTTAGTAAAGAATTTTAATGATCAGGTGTGCGGGAGGCAGGCGGTCACTGGTGAAAGGGACATTGCTTCACCATGAAGTTCAACTGCACTGATACACTGTCTGGAAGAGCTGAAAATCACATACATTGCTCATGCTATCAGCCAACTACATGCAAGCACACTTGATCTGTGACTATACAGCCAGAAAAATGCAGTGCAGCATCCAAACTTAAACTCTTCCTCATGGGCACCCTCCAACATTTTGGGCCCAGATCTCAGCAACACAGGTTATGGACTAAAGTGGCTCACATCTGGTTGGCTTGAGATATGATGGAGAAACAAGAGTATAGTTTGTATCCAGCTACGCAGACATATTCTTGTTGAGGTAATGGTCTTATGCTGTTTGGAAGCTGCCTGTCCAAAATTGCCCAGAGGACCCAGTGATTCTGGTTCTTCACTTCTCCTGCAAACAGAAATCCACAGGGGATACCTGTTATGGGCACCTATGTCCTGCATCCTGGTTGGGTTACAAATTCACAAGTACCGGAGGGTACAGAGACGAGATTTGTTTCACAGTAAAATATTCCAGTGAACAAGTGTTTCTAAACTAAAATTTCTCTGCAACCAACCAGGAAAGGAACAAAATTTTACATGTAAAAAATAACCTCTGCAGAACTTCTGCAAAGAAAAATAACTTCACAGGAAACTCTAAGGGCACATTCACCATTAACTTTATAACATCAGGAGATCAGCATGCAGATTGTATTTCATGCACTCTAACAAATTCTGGTTTTAATAAAAAACAGATATTTTGTACACATATTCAATTCAAAGGCTATTTCATTAATTACATGGTTTTCCAAATATTTTAATTGCATTTTTATTGGTAAACAGCAGAAGGTACTGCAAGCATAACTTGTTTTATTAAAACCAGGAACAAACCTTGTCACTTTTAATTTAGCTTAAAACCACAAATTATTGACATTACACTCAAGGGAATGCTCATTAAAGTATTTCTTCTCATGACCTACATATATCAGTCCATAATCCCCTTCTTGAAACATGGCCCTTTCATTTTCCTCAGTTACTAATTATTCTCATTGAAGTACAAAAGCATTTCTTTATTCAGCTACTCCCACTATTGCCTATTGTTTGGAAATTAGTTTTTCATTAGTAAATTTCGTAACATAAGCCCTCCTCCTCTTTTTGCAATTAAAAACCAGACATGTTTATCTTTTCCAGCTCTGATGCTTTAGAAAAACAATAATAATAAAACAAGCTATGAAACTGTTAATTGTTGGCAAATTTACAGCATGGGCATATAAAGAATATGAGACCATGAATGTGGTGTCGTCTCTATAAAGCCCGCTGAATGACAAGGACATTCCATTACGGGAATTTTTATTAGCTCTTCAGAACTTTTAGTTTGGTGTGTAAGGTGCTGATGGCCTGTAAAACTTGTGCACTTTAGCTCAGAAGATTTTCCACTCAAGAGCAAAGAGTTCTCAAACCTCTTGAATTCCTTTGGACTCATTCTTATCTCTGCTGGGAAATTATGGCTTCCCACACATACAGACCACTCAGTTGAAATCCTTCATTGTTCTACTAAAAGTTATTTATTAGTTGTATATACTGTTCTTTTTTGGGCTTTTCCTTCAATTTTCTATAAAAACCTCTCTAACATGTTTCATAGCAGCTGGCCTTATAATTGGAAATTACTGTACTAGCTGCTTGAAGAAATTTAAAAAAAAAAACAACTCAGATATTCCTCATTTAAAATCTGTCTCTAGGAATGAACAGGACTGATACTGAAACTCCTGGTACTAACTTACCTGCAAATCATGAACAATGTTTTTCTGTCCTTATTAATTTGCTGAAGATAATGCATAATTGCCAGGACAACTTAAAAAACACATCATTGAACAATGCGGGTTAGGAAAGGGCTTGTAATGCAAGAAGGGTGTACCTAACTTAAAGGGTAATTCGTTTGCTTGGATAAGATGGAAAATGTTAGCGTTTTCTGTATCTATTCAAATTTATTGAAGCAAAGTCCAACCTATACATTTATCACCCTGCTTAGTCTTACATTTTGTCACTTTGGGCATTTACTAATTAAAAAAATTAGAGAAGTCAGGAAATAGAAGCTGTTTTGCTTCTGTTTTTACCTAATCACAGTTCAATTACATTTTCTTAAAAAGCAAAACAGCTGGTGCACCTGTGTGTTCTGTAATGTACATCGAATTATGAACTTCTATGCTTTTAGCAACAACCCATCAAAAAAATAAAGAAAAAAGCTCCTGATTGTTTTTAGTAGAGAGCAACTGTAGATTTAGCAGGTTTTGCTTTTTTGCCCAGCCAGCTGGCCTCAGCGCCAGTGCTGCAGACAATGTACACTCACATCTTGCCATCTGGTCTCATCCTCTTTCAGCTGGTTGTGTATATTCTGCAGTTTTTCATGGCGAGCTTTGCTGTGAGGCTGAGCCACAGCTTCTTCTTCACATCTCATGTCAAACATGCTCATGCTCCTAAACAATGAGGGAATAACAGGAGGTGCAATGTTATGTATAAGATTATATACCTTCAGCTTTGTTAGAGTTAAAGCCACATGAGGGTGCTACAGCAGAATCAGACACCTGCACCACTATGAAGCTCCCAAAAGCAGCAGTCCCCTAGAAGGACCAATTAGCATCTGTATGACTTCCACGCAATCCTTCAGGCACTATACTCCTCAATTTTCTCTTGTTTTTGTTAGCCAGCAGGAACTTTGTCTCTCGCTAAGAAGCATTACTAACATTAAAACTCCATCAGTAGCTTTTGTTAAAATCATTCAGAGGTGAGTTCAGAATATTTAACTTTTTGAAGATGTTTCCCACTGAGTTTTCACCGACCCCTCCAATTATATTGCAGACAGAAGCTTCCATTTTAGTGTAAAACAAGAGAGGCTTGAGAAGTACATTATGGGCAGCATGGCTGGCTAAATGCTACTGCTACAGAAACCAGGAGAGCCTGCCCAGTGAAGTACATGCAACACAAACAGCATGTTGCTTCCTCCTCTCCCCTCCCTGGCTCGAAGGAACTCAATGCTAACAGCACCAACTTATTAACACAGCTAACCTAACAAAGGGAAAGCCAACTGTACAACAAACAATCATATTCAGGACAAAACAGTTTCTTCATACACATGCTATTTCTGTCCCCGACCTTTGAAGAGTTAAAGGAAAAAAAGTTATGGTTTGATATTATACAGCCATTCATATTATTTAAAGACCTTTGCATGAAGATAATATACTTACTACTCCCCTGTACTACCTATTATTAGTAAGACATGACCTCAGTTGTGCCATTAAAAGCAAAAAAGAAAAAAAAAAAGCCATGCAGTTCCACATGAGGTGATTTCACAGCAATCTTCAAATGATCCTCTGTAGTTTCAGGTGAGCCAACTAGCAGGAGAAGCACCAAATGAAGATAAAATTGTAAGCAACTGTGTACCCAGTAATCAAAGTGAATACAGATGGAAAGCTGTGCATATATATATTTAGCTGACATTTGTATTCAGGCAAGCAAAGATGTGAACGACTCACTCTAAAGGGAAAACTGAAAGATCTGGACAGATGATGGAAAAGGACATGCACAGATCCCATCCTGTTAGCAGGCATTTATTCAGAAACGAAAGACAGAATACACACGCTATTGCCTTTAAGCATGAACAGCGAGGTTAGCATGAGAAGAAAACAGAAGCCTTAAACTGAGTGCTGAGGAGGGGTACACTACTTCGTTCTTTTTTTTTTTTTTTGTGGGTAATTGAAGGGTTGCATTGCTTAGGATTGGATGGAGCACTCTTAAATAACAAAACCTAAAGAGATGGCAAATTTTGTTGTTTTTAAAACTAAAAGCCTACTAAGGAACATTTAAGTATCAGCCACATTTTGCAGACTGGTGAGGCAGGCTGGGAGATGAATAACCTAATAAAGTCACCCTCAATGGGTTTATTCCAGTTTAAGTGCCTTTGAAACTCATTCTAAGAAAAGCCTTTAGTGTTAAGTATTATTTGCCTGCTGGGTCTAACTGGCTGTGTAGCTCCCTTCTTGTACCTTTCCCACACGTCAAAGAATATTTCATTCACAGAGAAGAGAAGAAAACAGAAGACCTGTAATGCTGATAACTGTTTCTAGCAGAGTGCATGAGGACTAGCCTTTGGTCATTTGGGGTGGACGAATAAAAATATTTTCTACTAGGAGTCCTGACACCCTAATGAAAGGCTAGTATTTTTTCATTGCATTCACTCAGGGTACGCAACGATGGCAAAAATGTTATAGCTATTAACAATGCAATAAAGGCACTCTGGAAAAGTCTTCAATCTACAACAGGAATCAAACCTTGCGCTACAACCTTATATGCACCTTCTATTCCAGTTGTCACCTCATACTTCTGGGCCTTCACTGCCATGGATAAACAACCAGATAGGTTCAACCAAACACGAACTCGCAGTAACATGTTATTGTGCAAGTCTATCTTCCCAAGAGAGCAATCTGAAGGAGTCACCTGGAAGCACTGTTCTCTCCTCTGACCAACATGTAACAGGCATTAGCAAGAGCCACCTTGTTTCCTGAACACATGGAAAAGGCCAACTGAAAGGTCTACATTGATTTCTCTCCCTGACAAGTTCATCCTCAGAAGAAAATCAAAGAGGCCAGAACTCTGAGCTTCTGTCAGAAGACATTTTCACTATGAATCCCACATTATTTCTTCCTATTTCTTTCTCATATAAGCTACAAATGACTCCAGTTTGTCATTAATACCTGCAGGAATAGAGCTAGATTTACTTCTTCCTTCAACCACATGCTGGGTAAGCAGGCACTCAGCATGCAAGTAGATGGGGGAGATGTAACAGTACAGAACTCATGATCATGAATTTTCTGCCATGTGCAAACCTCAGGGGATTGCATCCAAACTCCTGGAAGCAACAGGCCTTTCTGCTGACCAGTGTACCAGATCTGCTGTTTTAACAAATATCTGGGAAAAAACACTGTGCAGACTAACAGTATATTTTGAAGTGCTAGGTCTTTGGGATAACGTGATTTTTTAAGTTACATTATTTTATTCTTGCAAATCACAGTTGTTTTTGTCAGCAATTATTTTTTCTCTTTTTTTTTTTAAACAAGTCTGAAGTATTGGATAAAAATGTCCTCAAGAACTCGTGTGTTCAGACTATTTAATTTAAAAATGAGAAATATGGTAAAAAAAACTTATAAGAATATGTTAAAATCTTTACGCAAAGCATTTATTATGGGGCTGCTTTACTATTTTATAAACATACTAAGACTTAAGAAACCTCAACAAAACATAAAAAAGAGTCAGGCTGGCTAGAGGATCAGACTCTAGTAAACAAATATTTAAAATTCTCAGCCCACTGTAATTCATTTGTTGGGCTTAAAGTATAAAGCATAAGCCTAAACGAACACTGAGCTGTCAAACTACCACCAGCATTCAAATGATCTCTTAGGGAGATGGGAATGGGACTGATCAGCAGCAACACACTAGGTATAGAGAAGGCAACTGCAAGGCGAAGAGAGACACCCACTGCATTTCGACCATATCAAGTTAACCTTCTTGTGCCTCTCCCTCTTTAGCACAGACTATACGTGCCCAGCTACATCACTCTTCGGGTTTCTCTCTCCGTTTTAAGTCTAATCTAGAGAGAAATGAAGATGCCCCAGAACATCAGCACAGTCCCTGCCAGATCTAAACTGCTCCCACTTCTACACTGGGCACAATGCAACAGGAGATGGAAAGTAACAGGAATTGGAAATCTGACCTAGTGCCACAGAAAAGTCTGGGGAGTTGAGAAAACGAAAGAGAGAACTATGAGCAACCTCTTGCTGGCCCCCCAGTAAAAGACTAATACCTCATGCAGTGTTCACGCCGTTGTACTATGCCTTTAATTACGTCTATGGAGTCTCCAAGCAATCACAGCGACTAGCCAGGGTTGTCTCCTTTACTCCAAGTTGCACTGAGTATTGCCTTTTCTGGAGCTGGAGACAGTCCGGGGCTGATGACACAATCTGATGGTCACTAATCAGCAAAGGGAACTCTGTCAATCTAGCAAGGGAGCTTCTAGTTCTGCTGCTGGAATAAATAGCACCAAGTCTAGGGCTCAGTTCAAGTGATGGTTTTCAAAGGAGACTTAACAAACATTTTGGAAGCATTTTAAATGTCAATTCAATTTATTTTTCCTACTCGTGAGCCACATTTTATTAGATTCTTCATAAGTACTTCATCTTCAGAAGGAAAAATACAATCTTACATTTATAAGAACTTTAAAGACAGTTTAGGAAAACAGTTGCTCGGTAAACTGTGGCACATCTGGAAAGGATGACAATAAGGCTTGAAAATTTATCGTTTTGCCTTTTAAGACAAAATGAGAATCAACGTGGAATAAATGATATGATTTATTCATATCTTTGCTATACTCACATTATACAACCAAACACATTGTGATGCCTCTTTGAAGGCATCTCCATGCACTTTCTCTCATGTTTGCATTTAACACAGACTTGCAAAACTGTGGGGAAACAAATGAACTGATCAATCAGATAGGTAATGCTTTATGAAATGGCAAGAAAGACTCCACTGTAAAGTATAAAATTTCTGTGTTGTTATGCTATTTTTAGCTCATCTCTTAATTTGATTGATAAGATTTCTGCTTCTTGAAAATGATCACATTTACTCCGTGGGCAGAGGACACAGGCTTTGCACAGCATAAAGGAAATACACTTGTGTACTACAGGTCTTGTAAAGAATATTCAGTCCATGATTCTAGCCTTTATCATTAGAGGAAAGGTTGAAAAATATATTTGAGTCTCTGCATGCATTTTTTATTAAAACGAAACAAAAAAAACCTCTATGCCATTTCTATTTTGTGATTTCATCTGGGAGACAGAGAAGGTCATATGCATTTCTGTGCACAGAAGAAGGATATTAAAGACACTGTTATGTGGGTAGTCTCTAACTTTCCTTGCTTCTAAATGCCCGCACTTTGTAAGTGAGAATAGCTAATACCTTCACATAGCTTTTTAAATGACATATTACTCCGAACTACAGTTCACATGCATCCACATACAATAAAAATGTTTAAGTGCAATAAACATCCCAGTCCTACTCCTTTTGTGAAATGTAAAGCATTGAGGTGAAGAGCTTAAAAAAAGTTTAGTATATTATTAAATTAGACCCGATCTAGACAGGAGTCAAGAGAAAGTTTTAAAAAGACAATAAAGGAACAGCTGAAGATATATTTTCCTGATAATTATTCTGAAGATCACAATGAATTTTATTTTACTTTGGGTTTTCTTTTTTTCTTCCTGGTTCAGTTGTATAGGTCATAGTTTGTTTTTTCCCCCCAACACCCAGCCCAGATTGAACCCAACGGTCTTTACCCATAACTGATTAGAGGCAATGGAAATTCAAAAGAAAAACAAAAGAAAAGGAAAAAAAAGGAAGAAATAATGCTTTAGCAACAGCTGCACATTAGTGTTATGCTCAGTTTTTATGGGCTTTTATACACAAATTATTTTTAGCTGCAATGTAAGCCATATTGCATTCCATTTTTCAGTGCTTTTCTGAAAAATTTATTTGCTGGAACACTGCAAAATAATAACAAGGCATCAACTGCATTTTAAATTAGTAGAAAGACTGGAAAGCATGCAGTGTAAGTTGTTTAAAACAGAATCTTGTGAACACAAGACAACTTACTCTGCGTCATCAGACACAGCAGTTCTGGGGCCGAATCTACAAGACCAAATACAAAATTAGAGTGTTTATAAATACATTAAATAGCAATTGCAATTGGAGCCATACAATTGGGGTAACTTTCCCTTGAACATCCAACCTCTCCTACCAAGGCATACCCAAAGAGAACCATACTGTTCAGCGATTATGTACTCAACACACAAGACTTACCTAATCATCTGAAGGTCAAACTGCCCAAGAACACCACCCATCCCTCCCTGACTAATGTCCCCATTATAAAAAATGTGCTACAGTATACCTAAACTGGGTTTAGAAAATAGTTATTGAAAATAGACAATAGAATGACATTTACATTAGGTGCCACGCATGCGATGAATGGAGACAAAACTTAACAGTTACATTCCACAGCAGTGCTCAAATCACCATTACCACAGGATTTCCTTTTTTTTTTTTTTTTTTTTTTTTGTGCAGCTGAAAAAAGGTACTGGTAATACACATTAATACACATGTCAGTGTGTCATTCACTGAAGTGACTGCCTTGTTTACAGTCATGCAAATGACATGCTTGTATCTGGGATTTATCATAAAAAGAACACTAAGTACAAAAGTCGCAACATCTTCTAATCACGGAGAAGCAAGACACGCATCTCTAAAGATGCCCAGCAGAGTCGAGTTGAACCTCTGCTACTCATAAGTGCTTTTTTTATTCACATAAATACTGCAATTAAATTTTTGCTTTCATTAGCTGTAGAAAAGGAAACAATACATTACACAGATATTCTTTTTGTTTCTCAAAAGTGTATACCGACATACAATATTTTAGTCTGGACTGAAAACACATCAGGCAACGCAAAATCTGAATTCTGAAGTGTGCACAAAGTAGAGGAGCAAGGGGTGTGCAAGCTGCGTGATTCACACCATACAGAGCTCACGTTTGCCGAAGCTCATCCTTGGATGACAATGTTTCATTTTTGTTTTCCTCAGGAACCTCCTGAAGCTTAGACGTTTGATCAAGGTTGACTTCATTAAGGCTACGATCACCCAGTTGGGCAGTACAAATAGTATCATCTTGTCCTGCACGAGGGAGATCGCATCTTTCCTGCCCTTGCTGCTGCTCTTGTTGAGGTAGCATTACAGGTTTTCCAGCGCTAGTAATGCAGACTTGTGGACATTTTTCAGGCCTGAGTGAGCCAAAGGCAGCAGTGCAAAGAAATGTATTAAGCAGCATTTGAAAAATCACATAAACATAACGAAAAGCATAACTGTAAGTTAACAAAAGAAACCACGAACCCTAACAGTTTATAGCAGACAAGCTAAACGAGACACGTGCATAAAACATAATCATAATAGACTCAAATCCTTGTACTTCCTTTCTTCTATGCCAGTAACATAAACTTCACTGGACATTCCCAAAGATTAACGTTTTAAGTACATATTCAATTTAAGGTCTTCTCAACACCAAACTACTGTTCAATTCTACAATAGGTCACAGAGTTTTTCTTCTCCTGGCTAAGCTGTACATTAGTTTCTCATTTGTGTAAGCACAGGTGCATGTGTATCCTTCCCTTCTCATGTACTTTGAAAAGGCTGATGATTGAGAACTTTCCAGTCTTGCTTGCGTGTGGCTCAATCAGCCAACACATAACTCTGTTCAAAGGCTTAAACCTCCAACTTCCCCACATAGCCCTACTCATCTGAACAAAAACACCAAATCTTATCAGGAGGGATCTAGTTCCAGGGTCTTCTTTTCCTGTTTGGGAGTTGCTGGCACCAGCTGAACTGTAGACAAGCATCTAATTTACCATATATAGCAGCTCTATTTCTGGCTGGAAATATTTTTAATGATTAGCTCATATTTAACTGGAGACTTCTACAAATGCAACACAATCTTGCTATATACATACATCTATTTCCACGTGCTGTCAGAATTTTGCATCTGCTAGATCTCTGGTCCGAGTCCTTACAAGGCTCTACCACAAGGGCCAGAAAACCTACCCTGCCTATTAGAGCTATTTGAGCAGAAAGAGTCAGCACAGATTTAAGGACAAGTATGGACAAAACCTCTGCTTGGCCAACAGCAACTCTTCCAGATCAAGAGATCTTGACAAACAGTCCACAGGACCTACTACAAGGGAAAGCGAGAAGCAACTTTCTTACCTCACGTTTTTCTTTTCAAGTTCTCTAGTTGTGCCCTGCTTATTCTGCTGCTTTGAACATGGCATGGGAAGGAACTGTTTAACGCTTGGCCCCGGCTGTTTTAGAAAAGCTCCAGTTCTTCTGGCCAACATGTCATCTCTTTGCAGGTCTGGAAATTTCACTTTGTTTTCTGTTCCACCACTCTGCAGGTGAGGGGTTTCAAGCTGTTCTTGGCTCTCTTCTTGTGTTACAGTGCTGCTCAGAGAGACAAGTGACACTGTTCCATGACAATGTTCACCTGTACAGCCCAAAAGCAAGTGGCTGCTGAGGCAATGTGGGGTACTGTTACTCAAAACACAGCTGCAGAGTGATGGACAACTAGGCATCTCTAGCTACAGTGCAGGGAGTGAGAGCAAGAGGAAGCTACGTTCAATGCCACAATTATGTAGGTGATATGTTAGAATTGGGGACTGCATAAAAATATATGCAAGAAATTATTCACTTAGAAGCTGGCATAAAAGTCTGGAGAAAGAACCATGGATTGCAAAAGAAATTCCCCCAAAAGATGAAAGACTGTTTTCATGCTGAACAGCAATTAACAATTGAAGTACTTAAATATTATGAAAGAAAACAGACTTTTATGTTCATAGGATACATTCTTGTAAGTAATTTCATAAAACAGAACACATGCCATGATGAATGAGTAAAACACATCTTTAAAGGCTGTGTGAAGCACGGAATAACATTGCTGACTGATCTCAGCTCACACCACACACAAACCAAGCATGAAGCTCAGAGGGATCTGCTTCTGTTCTCTGACCTTTCTGCTTCGTGCGGAGTCTTCAAATCCTTCTCACGAGCTACCGCCTCCCCTTGCTGCTGCTGCAGCAGATGAGGAGCTACTGACAGGGGAGGACAATGTATATGAATGGGACTAGTGGTACGCCTCTGAAAAGTTCCCATCCTTCTAACCAACATATCATCTCTCTCAATGTCTGGTAAATGCTCATCGTGTTCTTCCTCGGCGCTTTCTTGCTGTTTGTTTGAACTGCACAGGGTTTGTTTCTCAGAGACGATGCAAGTAGCAGGGACAGGTGATAGCATTCTCCTGCAACATTCATCTGTACCTGACTTTGCTACCTCACTAGCAAGGAGGTTGCGAGGGGTGAGATAGACAAAAAATTCTCAGGTCAAATGAAACATAAGAGGAGAAGTCCTTCAACTCAGTTTATAAATGTTTTATAAACACACAAACTTAACTGAATGAATTGCTTGCTAAATGCATTCATTAAAAAATCTTGCTACAGCCACAGACTAAGCAATTAAAGAAAAGCCAAATCAATGTAAGCTCTGTTAACTTGTTAACTTCCCAGAGCTGTAATTCTCTTCCAGAAAAACACCAGAAACACAGAGCGCCAATACACCTTGTTTTCAGCATTACATCTTCAAAAAGAAAGTAAATCCATTAGGACCGAAGAAAGCATTTTTTGAACACCAGTAAGGCCAGAAAGCGGAATGACAAATTCCTAATGTATTGAAGGCAGGCAGAGAAAAGCTGCTGGAGTTCAAGAAGCAGAAAGCTTTAAAGATAGCTCAGATTCTGAGATACCAGTGATTTCACTGATAACCAGAAATGTTGAGGTAAGCTGTCAGAAGACATATGCACAGTGTTGTTTCGCATAACCCTAAACACATTAGGATACTGTGAAAGCATCAGATGACTTCTGAACAAGGCCGTGCGTGTAAACAGCTCTTAGGTATATGCTATAGTCCACCCCCATGCAGACCAGCCTCTTGCAAGAACAGGTCTCATTTCCAGCTCAGCAGTGCTTCCTAAGCCACACTAAATACCTGGACTTGTTCTGTGGCTTAGATACTTCATCACCACGTTCAGCAAACCGGAGACTGCCAGCAGTGGTTGAAGAAGAGCTTTCAACACCAGACTGAATCTCCACACTATCTTTCCTGCTTTCCTCTTCTGCTTCACTCCTGCGTGAAGCTCTGCCAACACAGAGCTTGTCCCATTTCTGTTGATCAATCTCAGTTACTGGCCCAAAATGCACAAACTTCTGCTTGGGGCTACCAGTCTTTTTGTTTGCTCTGGCTTTGCGGACAGCAAAATCATCACAGATTGCTGCTTTCACTGTGACTTCAGCTGGTGGCAGAGTGTCACTGGGACATTTGAAATCTTCTTCACTAGTCAGAATGAGGAATAAAAGAATCCCCCCCAAATGAGACCCCAGAATAAAGCAAATTAAATGCTCCTAAGTTTTTTATGGGGTTTTATTTTAAAATTCGAGGACACAGGTACAAAGAGGTGTGACACACTGTGGCCTAACACATACAATCCAAAGACACCAAAGACCTGCCGGGAAAACTCTGGGGCACATCCATGAAAGCCCTTCCTTAGGGGAAGGAAATTGCACACGGTCTGTTCCAAAATTGGTAGTTTACCCTAACAAAGCCATAGTTCCCTTATCAGCCCATGCAGACCTGGGCCATGCGCTGCGTGGGACTGTGCAGCACCAGTACACCCCACTTGTCATGCAGGGGTGCCAGTGGCATGAGAGCACCAAGAAGGGCAATTCACTTATCCTGAAAAAGGGGCACTGAAACTTGATTTGAAGATTGACTTTAAAAATTCACCTCAAAAGTAATGGAGAGTCTACTAATATTTTTGAGACGAGAGAATGATTGATTTTTGGTAGTTTGTATTAGAGCTAAAATTACACACAGTAACCACATTGTTAGAAGAATGCCTGAACAGATGGCTACCTTTAATTGGAAAATGGCATGCGCCTAAACAGGAAGGCCAGGAGTTGTTACCCTTTCCTACTGGAGTCACAAATCACCTGCATATATTATAGTCCGTCTCCACAGGGAAATAGCTTAGAATAACTGCTTTATACCAGCTCCCTTTGTGGAGGTATAGTTTACAATACAAGCATCTCTATACTATACAACAAGGCTCCTGCAACTTCTGCTGTAGTGACAAATAGCACTGGTATATTTACTCAGTACAGTAAAATGCCATGCAGATATATTAGCTTAGGTCTCAAAAGCAGTACAGACGCATTAATGCAAAGAGATGCTGATCCTCAGTTAATGCCCCCAAGGTATAATGCCCCAAGGCCTGCAGAGAGCTCGGTTAGCAGCAGTGTAGAGCTACCGGGTTAGCGGCGCCACATGGATCTTTGTGCTGTTGAACTTACAGCAGCTTCAAAGCAGACTGATCCACAAGACAAAAGGGACCTTTCTGGGAAGACACTAAGAGCATCCAGTGGCGGACCTACTATGAAACTATTTTCTAGAAAAATATTTATATTTTTCTAAATAATGAACACACTTCCATTTCACGATAAATAGCACCCCTATACACATTCTTGGACTCCTCCTGAAAATTTAACTAGGTAAAGACTGGTTGTCATCAAGGCATTCTTCAAGGTTAAAAACACAAGCACACACAAATGGATTGTGACAAAATAAACATGCTTCCTAGGGTGCCAATCCTGCCCACAGGAAGAAACTATACCTGGGCTCCCCTGACAGTTTCAATCTTTTCCAGGTCTCCAGATCTGCTTTTGTTATAGAGGCATTCACAAAAATTGTATCTTCTTGTAGCTGAGGAAGGACATTCTGAGATTTCCGTTTAGCCAAATCATCTCTCTCAGTATCAGGTACTTTCACCTGTTCTTCCTCCTCTGACTTATTCTTCTCAGTTTGCAGAAATGGGTTCTCTTTGTGCATCAATATCTGCCTTGCTGATGCCACGTGTACCTGGCTTCCTCTAGTTTAACACACATTCCGTTTCAGCAAGAAAAGATATTTTCAGGGAGCAATGATAAATCAGTGTCAATAGAAAAGGTTCAGAGCACAAGAAGACAAAACTGAATTTATAAGCAGATTATTTTTACATTTATTTTAGGAAGTAAACATGAGACGTTTCAACATCAAATGATTCCATCTACACTACCCTGCTCATGCACTATTGAAACCACTTCATTGCATGACTTCTGTTCCTAGCTTGAGCAACAAAAATCTTGGAGTTATTACTGTACTAAGCATTTCTGCAATAAGCCTCCTCTTAAGTAGTTACAAGTATCTCATTTTCATATTATTAGTGAATTCAAGTTTTACTCACAAACTTACTACAGAATTTCTTTGATCTTAGAGTTATGTCAATAGCATTAGAATACTAAAATTTGGTTATGTGTTCTTCAGATGCCCTGCCAAACTACTCATTACAAAATGTTAATACAATCAAATTACCAGCAACCAACAGGCAAGTTTTGCATTACTGAAAAGAGCTACTACATATTAAAAGAAATTTTCTGAATGTATCAGTCATTACAACAGCAAGGTTGTAATGGTCCCCTGCAATGTGCATATAGTGGTTTTATCTAGGATCACTTCTCTTTGCACAAATAAATCAAAAAATTTGTTTCCTGAAAAAGATGTGTGCCTAGCAGATACTTATATTCAGCAACTTCCTAAAGGTCTGTATCACTGAGCTGAAGAAAGAAGAGATTTTCTAGGCTGAACTCTTGTAAGCCATGTTCCATTTCCAAAAATAATACTATATAAGAAACATTAGGTTTACGTGCGACAGTTCAGTGCAATATACCAGGCACAGGTATTCAGTGCATTAACTAAAGACTTATCTGAGTCCATGATTTATGCAGGTTATGAAAAGAATGGCATTAGATGAAAGAGTTGCATCCAAAAGCATGCTTCTAAAATGTTCAGCAAAAGAGGGAACTGATATGCAAAACATATCTTCTAAGTTTATTTTCCACTACTCACACTCATGAGCTGCCTCAGCTTAAACAATGAAAATGTCTAGTTGTCGTTATTTCACACTCAGTCAATTTAAGCTCATGGTCCTGATACTCTAACAAAAACTTAGAGCAGGTAATCTGTATCTCTTTTTTGTTCACTTTATGATAAAGCATTTGCATTACTTTACCCTGCAAGTTTTTTGTACCCAGGACAGCTTTACCCCTACACAGCAACATGCCATGCGAAATTCAGCATTATAATAGAAAAAGAAAGACCACGAATGCACACCTTGCATGTTCCTGCTTTTCCACCTGCAATGGTTTTTTATTGTCTTCTAGTTTACCTTTATCTTTATTTGTATAGGGTCCAATTATAAAGGAGTTAAACGGAACTACGTGTTTGGGCTGATTCATTCTGGCTCTCCGGGTGGCAAAGTCATCCTTTTCTAAATCAGGAACTCTGCTTGTTGTTTCATCTTCTGAACCAGAATCCTTCCTTTGATAACGTGTCATGAAGGGGTTCTCCTTGCGAAGGATGATGTCTGGGGTGCTTCCATTGTCTTCACATGTTTGCTTTTTACTGATACAGAGCAAAATTAAAAAAAGCTCTTGATGCACCAGGGGAGGAGAGGGGAGTGGCAACACGCATCTCCAGGGCATAAAACAAGCACAGTTCATCAGATACACTCCAGGCTGCTGTTAGATTTGGCAGAGTTGTTATAAATAAAATGAGTCATATACAGGTAACAGATCTGCAAGGACTTCACACAGATAATCAGCAATGTTGGATCTTTGCTTATTTTAGCTATAGCTAGAAGAAACAGTAAGAACTAGTTTACCATACTAGATGAATGTAGTACTGTAAATGGCAGTATTAAACTTCTTGAACACTTCAAAGAAAGAAAGATTTGATGCAAATATGTGATCCCTGGACAACATTGCTGAATCCTCAAGTACCAGATCTCTGGCACTTTTTCATCCCAAGGCTCTGCTTCTTTTCTTTTCTCTTTTTTAAAAAAATCTTTTATTTATTTATTTATTTTAAAGATCTAAGTAATCTCTGAGGCTGCATGCCCTAATATTCTTAACTGCTTTTTTTTCTCACATGCGTCCATGCTTAATTCTTTCCCTAACCAACCTCCCTTTTCCCCCAGAATAAGCCCTCTGTGCCAATGCTGACATATAATAGCACATTGAGTCTCCTAGAGATGCTGGCATGCTGGAACACAGTGCCATCTGCCTTGGTCAGAAACGACACCAACACCAACACAACCTTGTTGCTACTGAAGATTACAACAATAAAGGCCCTTGACAGCTGGTGCGCAGAAAGACTAAGCTTATTTTAACTTGTAGCAGTCAATATTCTTAAGCAAACTGAAGAGACAGATGGCAAGAGCCAGGCGACTCTCCTGTTTGAAAACAAAATTGTATTTATTGATATTTTGGAAGTTGGATATCGAGTATTAAAATCTTCCATGTAGTACTTTTGTAGGCTGCAAATATCTCACTTTTTCTCTTTCTTACACCATACCTTCCTATACAAAAGAATAAAAAGGTATCAAATAAGATTAAACAAACTGACATTAAGAGAGCAAATCTAAACAGCTTAGGGGTTGTCGCAAGTTTGTCTTCCATTTTAGAAAACAGAAGTGTAACAATTAGCTGTGTTTCTAAATATTTTAAAGACCTGCAAGCCCACTGTACACACCACTTATTTCACAGCTTCAGCTGCCATTTCAAAGTACTGTTACACAAAGTTGGAAGAGAAAGGTATTGGGAAGCCATAAACCAGCTCTGACAGGTCAGCCTGGCTGCAGCCTCAGGAAACAGAGGAGCAATACAGAACTGCCTTGCCATGCTGCAATGCACAGGACCATGTTAGTGATGCTCTTAAATTAGCCAAAGTTAACTGTTTCCATAGATCTCTCTGAAGGATCAAGATTTCATGTAAGGCAAGAGACAACACTGGCAGATGGCGCACCAAAGGGAATGGCTGTCCCTCTCCCCTTGTGAGCATCTCTGTTCACAACAGCTTCACAAACAGCTGGAACAGACGGGTCTGAATTGCTGCATGCTTTGTGGTGCTCCACGTTTCTAACTCTCCATCAGCAAGTACTGTCCAATCCCTTGGCTTCCACTCGTAACAATGATTTCTACTCTTTCTCCCCTAAAAAACATGGTAAGAAGCTTACTACGAATATTGACTCTTGCACATACCAAAATCAACAGGCCTACAAGGTCATCTTCAGGTTCAAATTTCACAGCTCAACAGGTATGTCACATCACTCAATCCTAAAAAATGGGTTGTCAATACAGTACTGTAATTTGCCCAAATCCAATTTGCTTTTTAAGCCTGCAATACTGTAAGTACAAGATGACCACCAGGGAAAGAGTCCTTACTAAAAAAGTAAGTCTGCTTTTTCTTTTATGGTTTCCTAAGAAATTTGTTTTCCCACTATGAAAGCCTTACAGAAAATATACTGACCTAAAGTAGATGAACTGTTTTAGGCACAAAAATCTGTTTTAGGCACAAAAGAGAACAGGTTCCTAAAAGTCATATGCACTGGAACTTGTTCTGCCAAATAAGCCAGGGAATATGATTAACTTGATTAATCTTTTACCAGATTTTACTACCGGCATCATTACTCTTTTTTGAAAACTAATAATTTGGAAATAATTTTCAGAACACTGGCCATAAAAATCATCTGTAAAATCACATAGTACTCCATTAAATCATATTTATATTTACTTCTTAAATGGAGATCCATAAGATGAATATTTTTTTTGTCTGGTTATTGTTTTATGCTGGGATATAGTTTTATGCTTTTAGTTTCTAAGAATGATGTATAACCAAGTGATTATTCAGTAAAAACTAGTGGATTTTTCCAGTCTCATGTCCGTCAATGCTATTGAGCATCAAACATATCATTTCACAACTGGAACACTGGAATAGAGGGCTACAAGCTTTGCAGAAGAGAGGGGCTGGGAAGGAAGGGTGGGGGTGTTGCCCTCTATGTTAAGAAATGGATTGACTGCGAAGAGCTGCCTCTGAGAAATAGCCATGGACAGGTTGAGAGCTTGTGGGTAAAAGTTAAGGACCAGACCAATAAATGACACCTTGTGGTTGGGGTCTACTACAGGCCACCTGATCAAGGGGAGCCTGTTGATGAGGCCTTCCTGCTTCAACTACAAGAAGCATCATGCTCACATGCTCTCTTCCTGATGAGGGATTTCAACCAC
>VXAL01006434.1:0-20203 GCA_013399475.1 Chauna torquata
GCAAACTTCAAGCTGGACTAGCCTGCAAGTAGGCAAACAGGTGATCCGTGAAGCAGATAAGAGTGCTCAGGATCCAGGCAGGGGTGCTGGATGGACAGAGGGATCATGCCAGGTACTCGAAGGATCCATGAATGTATGTGTGCTTGTGAACCTGGAGAGTGCTGTGTGCCTTCACTAGTGAACTTCTACCTCTACCAGCCAGAGAGGAGGAAGGGGTCTCGGCTGCCTCTGTCTGTTTTACATGAGTCCTGTGTGTAAGTGCCAATGAAGGCAGCCCTTGGCTGGAGCAGCCTTTGTGAACAGTCATGTCACTGTCCTCTGTGTGTGTGTGTGTCTCTGGGATATGTGTTCAGCTTTGTTACCAGCTGAATGTGCAAAGGGGAAAGCGGCATCCCTGTCCCCCAGCCAGGGCAGAGACCCCGGGTCCCCAGGCACTGGGCTGGGTCCCAGCAGATGGAGCAGAACAGTCCTGGGCTGGAGCAGCTGGAGGAGTTGGCCACACACATCGCTCTTTACCTCCCTTAACACCCTTCTTCATCAATGGGAAGAAATAGGTTCCTGTGGTCTAATTTATCTGACATAAATCTTAGGATTACATGAATGGCATCCTACAAGTGCTTATTTCTCTCATTAGCTTTTGCTGTACTCTGGGTAACCAGCACAACTGTAGTTCTGTGTATCTGTGCCTCTGAAATTTACTGAGATGTCACATCCTTCACACTTAATTGGGTCAAATGATCTGGAACAAAAATGCCACAGTATTTGATGGTACAAATGCCTGACTGACATCCTTTAGCAAGTCCCTCAGTGTTCTCTGCAATAACGCGTCAGCTGGCAGGACACAGTCTACCCCATTCCCTGTTTGGGGATGCCATCTTGGGTTTGTTTTGTTTGTTTTAAGGTGTTCATGAGTGTTTAGAAGTTGGGAATAGGTTAAATGCTAAATCAATGAGAAGAAGAATACAATGTCATTGTTCTTTCTAAAGTTCATGTGAATGAAGTGATGATGCACAATGACCATAAATTAACAGCTATAAAGCCAGCAGACTGCATATAACTTATCTGAACTCCACAGGACATGATGCTAATCTTAAATTCTACACACTGGGATGCTGTTGTAGGACAGGAGCCAACAGTGGATTTTAGGAAAATGTAGGCTGATGAAAAGGAATTTCTGCTACTGGGAAGACGAAGCAAAACTTGAACCTTGAAAAATGAATGCCCATTTGCTATTTGAAGTATACAGGAAGAAGCAATCAGTATTAAAGAGAACAGGAAAACTGGCTTTTGAAAAAGAGGTTCCAGGGAAAAGATTATAGGATAACTCATGTGGGAAGGGACCTTAGGAGGTGCGTTGTCCAACTTCCTTCTCAGAGCAGGATCAGCTGTGAGATATGAGGTATGAACAGTTTTCTCAGGGCTTTATCCAGTCATGTTTGTAAAGCCTTAAAGAAGGAAGACTGCACTACCTCTTCTGGGCAGCCTGTTTCACTGCTTGATGTCATCATGAAAGAAAAGTTTCTCCTTACATCCAGTCCAAATGTCTCTTATCTGAACTTATGCCTGGTGTCTCATTCTTCCGCCATACACCAGTGTGAAAAGTCCAGCTTCATGTAATCAATAACATCCTTGTAAATACCAGAATGCTGCTAGATATTGTAGGTATTGGAGGGCTTCAAGTCCCTCTGAGGTCTTCTCTACAGGCAGAACAAGCCCTCTTCCCTCAGCCTCTACCCATAACACGTGTGGTCCAGCCCCCTGACCATCTTGGTGACCCTCTGGTGAACTTAATCCACTTTGTCCGTGTCCTTCTTGTGTTGGGGAGCCTAAAACTGGACACAATATTCTTGATGTCATCTAATGAATGCTGATTGGAAAAGGATAATCATTTCCCTTGAAGTACCGGATATGGCCCTGTTAGTACAGCCCAGGATATTGTTGGCCTTTCTGCCAGGCACATTTTCAGCTTGCTGTCCAGCAAGATCCCCAAGTCCTTCTCCACAGAGTTGATCTTCAACCATTATAGCAGCCCAGTCATGCAGGCCAGGCCACCGCATCTCCAATGATGTTGCAGTTCTTTGGCTGCGTGTGGAGCTCTAGTTCCTCCCACTTGTTTCATAGGCTGCTTGCATTTGTGTACATACAGTTGAGGTGGGTTTTCCTTTACCCTGTTTTATCATTCTGGGGGCTCACTCTTTCTTGTCACCTTGAACCTTTTGCTTTCCATCACTGTTCACCTCTCCCTAAAGACACAATCTCCCTCATCCATCATTCCTAGTTTAAAGCACTCCTCAACAAGTTGGCCACCTGACCACTAAGATGTTTTTGTCCAGCTTTGCCAAGTGGACTCTGTCTCCCCAGAAGTTCCTGATCCTCAGAGAGAGTCATACAGTTGTCAAAGCCTGTTACAAGGACTGTCTATTCACAATGAGGTATTGACCTAGAGGATTCATGCTCTCCTCCCAGACCTTATCCCTGCAGGATCAATGAAAACACCACCTGGGCCCCCCCTCTACTCACAGTCATGTAGCTAGTCTGGACATACTCAAGGCCCCGCCAAGTTGTATCTTTGGTGTCCACATAATCAGCAGGGGATTGTAGTCCAAGGGCTGGACAGACTTCAGCAGTGTCCCTGAAACACCTCAGATCCAATGCCCTAACAAACAGACAAACACCCCTATATACCAAGTTAGGTCACCAGAAAATGGCCTTCAGCCCCTGAGAGGGGTCTCCCACTGCTGTCTCAGCCAGGCGCTACTGCATATTTCAGGCTTAGCTGGCTCTGAGTTCACCCCAGACAGAGCTTCCAGCCCCTTGCCTGCTGCCAGAGACCGAACCAATTTTGCAGTTGCAGATCTGCCAACGGAGACAGAGACATCCTCCTCTTGCCAGAAGTCACAAGCATCCAGCATTCCCAGTCCTGTGAGTGTCCAGTAAGCAGTGTCTCCAGCTGCCCTTTCTTCTGCACATAGAGGGCTCTTGTCTTTTGTAGCATCTCTGTGAAGATCTTGTCAATCTCTTTTTCATCACCCTTTATGCTATGCAGTCTGCTCACCTCCTCCCACATCTCCTTAACTTGTCAACACAGCTTCTCAGTGATAGCACACCTCTTGCAAGCAAGGGAACTGTCTTCACCTGCCCCAGCTTCAGCTAGAGGCCCCTGCCACTCCCTGCAGCCTCAGACCTGGAGAGTAGCACCTTTCCTGGGAAACTTAGTCCAGGTCAAGACCTCTGCAGTGACAGGCACAGTTGCTCCAGTGGGTGCTAACGATGATGCCCACTGACAGTTCACCATTAATGCAGAGCACTCATACACCGCCTTCAGCAGAGTTTCTGTGAGAGCTGTGCTCAGGACCCCGCGCTCACAGTCTGGCATTCATATAGCTCTCTCCCTAGCACTAATCGAATGTTTATCCCACCTGCAGCTTGGATCTGAGGAGCTCTGAACTTGCTCCCAGAAGAACTAGAAGCAGAACCCAGAACTGCTGTTCTGCTGCTGTGCAGCAGCGATCGAGAGTCCAAGCAGTATCTGAGGCCCCCCACCTGCATCCTGCCCACAAACTGCCTGTCCTGGAGTCACAACACTACCAAGGGCCAGTTACATAGCAGATGGGGGCCGGGCAAAGGTACCTGCCACCCTTTGGTAGGCTTCAGACCACCCACCAGCTCCTTTCTGACGAAATCAGCTTATGTGTTGCTTTGTTATCCCATTTTATTTTCTCTTAGTTTTCACCTTTTGCTGCTAATGGCCCGGGGTTTCCTTCTGGGCTAATTGCTTTTAATTGTGCTGTGTTATTGCCAGCTCCATCTTATCACTGGCCATAAACTGTCCTAATATGGATCCTGCTGATATAACAAGTTTAGACTACGTTTATGTTAGGATTGCTTTGCCTGAAAGAAATGTACAGGGATTTTTCTAAAGCCCAGAGCTGCTGGGTATATTGTGTGAGGACTCTGCCACCCAGGATTCACAAGCAAATTTCCTAGGGGTATCAGTAGGAAGAGTCATACAACAATGAAGAAAAACTCATGTCCAGCAGAGTTGGTACATATGGTTCTGTACCACAGGGGAGCTCCATGTTGATCCCAGAGTGGAGCAGCTGGGTATTCCTGATCTATGAGGACTGAAATCACTTCTACTGTCCCTTCCTTAAAGTGATCGTAGATCATTTTTCATTAGACCAATCAAATTTTCTGACTCTGACACTGTTGTCAGAAAGATATATAAAGAACTCCATCGGTGAGTTGTGTGGTGCCTACAACCACATATCTTCTAAATTTCCATTTACCTTCCCAGATTTTTTAAATGAGTACTATTTACATTGAAAATCTCTTCTTCCTATTAGCCTTTCTTTCACTTCACAGCAAAGCCTACCACTATGTTTAAGGTGAAACATGAATCATAAGCTGTAATACACTGATTTTCCCAGGGAGATTGTACCTTTAATAACAAACATTTTTTTCAAGCAAGCACCACATGTGGGCTGTTTTATTTGCTGCCCTGCTCTTGGTGGGTTTTGGGGTGTGTTTTCTGCAGTCTTTTCAATAAAGAATTAAGGGAAAATCCATAGTGTTCTGAAATACTAACAAACTCACTTACCTTATATTAACATTTAGACTGCTTAAAAATCAGAGCAGTGGAGAACCTGTGTCACTGTTTTTTTTCTGAACAACGACACCTGGATCCACTTTTCCAACACTAAGACTTCCCTGAAACATCCATGGAAATATCTTTTTTTTATTATTATTAAGAAAAATAGCTAGTGCTACACAAATACACATTTTTATTCATTAATACTGTTTCATTCTGATCTAATATTATGATTCACAAGATGTCTTGAGATATGGTTCAAATTTACAGAACTGAAATAGCGGCCAGATGATGCAAGTCTTTTACTGGGTGTGCAGGGTCCTCTGTAGTGGTGTGAAAAGAGTTTACATACACATTGCAAGCTTTCTCTGGAGCTGCATGGTCAGGAAACTTGTATTTAATCTTTAAACTCCTTTCCAGTGTTTTTCTTTTGTGCTTGAATTCCAAAATAGTTTTTGTATATTTGTTAATAGTGGTAACAGCTGCAGCCATACAGCAAGCGAACGAAGCCCATGCGAGGCTATAAACAAAAAGATGTAGTAGAAGTTAGCAGAACATTTTCATATCCAAGTCTTTCAACTTCATTTTTGAAAAATAATGCACACAAGTGATTGTATTGGTTTATATTACGGAAAGAGGAGCATGGTCAGGGAGGAAGAAAGATACTTGGTTAATGACCATCCACATACCTGACTTACAGAGTGGACCTCCATATAATGCTTGTAATATTAGACACATAGAAACATAGAATGGTTTGGGTTGGAAGGGACCTTAGAGATCATCTAGTTCAACCCCCCTGCCATGGGCAGGGACATCTTTCACTAGATCAGATTGCCCAAAGCCCTGTCCAACCTGACCTTGAACACTTCAAGGGACAGTGCATCCACAACACCTTCGGACAACCTGTTCCAGTGCCTCACCACCCCCAAGGTAAAGTATTTCTTCCTTATATCTAATCTGCATCTACCCTCTTTTAGTTTAAAATCATTACCCCTTGTCCTATCACTACAGACCCTAGCAAAAAGTCTTTCCCCGTCTTTCTTATAAGCTGCCTTTAAGTATTGAAAGGCTGCAATAAGGTCTCCCCAGAGCCTTCTCTTCTACAGGCTAAACAACCCCAGCTATCTTAGCCGTTATTCTTAGCAAAGGTGTTCATACTTCTTATATGTTTCTAGTATGTCCATTTGTACTTCTATGACAGACTGATACAATGAAGAAAAACATAACTAAAATATGATGTAATAGGATATAAAAGATAAAGCTTAAAAAAAAATCCTCCATTTAAAAATCTTTCAGTCCAGTTTTGGTTCCTAATCCAGTCATCCAAACACTCTCTTCCCTGCCTTTGATTCTAGTCTTTCCGACCTGGTTCTTGTCACTGATCCCTAGCTTTTTTTTCCCCTGTTAAATGGTTAGCAAAATTTCAACACCTTAAGCTCCTATAAACCTTTCAAACACTGCATGAAAATATTCCATACAGACGAGAAGCAAATTAGTAACAATTAAATGTTATGCACAGTTTCTCTTCGGAGAGAGACCAAACGCTTCAATAATGGCAGACAAAGTTCAAGAAACCTATACTTTCTTAGCAGAGAAAGATAGAAATGCAAAAGAAAAGCATGAGCAAAGATAAAATTCAGCTCTGAACTCAAGGGTGTTACAAAATCAGAAGAGAAAGAAATGAAATGTTATTTCAGTGTCAGAAAGGCAGGAGGAGGAAGTGGAAGGCTGGGCTGGTAGAACAACATCTGTAAGGGTATGATGCACTTGCATTTGCTTTAATATCCTTGTTTAATGAACCCCTGCCACTATTTCCTTTGTTTACTAAACTTAGAGTTCAGTATCAGGAAGAGGAACTATGTAAAAATGAGGATCCTTAAAGAATTAAAAGATGCAGTTATTGAGACTAAAAATCTCAGAGGTGCCACTAAGAAATAGTGTGTGCAGTTATCCAAAAAAGATTAAAAAGAGGGTACAATTTGCTAAAGATGCAGGAAACTTCTACACTACTGAGTGGGCAATGCATGCTACAGGTGTAAAATTAGCATGTAAAAGTACGGTTACAGTGGAATGAATTAGAGTTTACAGTGGAGGAACTTAGAGCCTTTCTTAACATGGCAAGGTCAGGATATGCAAATGAAATGTGTCCTTTAGTGGAGAAATCAGTTTAAGAAACTCCTGTTAATCTCTCCTCTCCCTCAGAGCTGTTTGTTCCCACATCCTTGCTGTAGGTCAATGAACTCATTTATGTTTTTAAATAATTCTGTCATTCTTTATTTCTTTTTTCCTTTTGAGTGTTATTTTTAGCCAGGATTGGTTTCCAGGGTAATAAGACAACCAGATGAGTTGACAGAGTTTGAGGGCAGTGGATTATGGCAAGTAGATGCAGAGGACCGCTAGGAGCAGGAGGAGCAGCTTAAGCTATCTTTTCTCCTGAAGTCAGCCAAACTATACCTCAACTTACTGTCTCAAATCTGAGGATAAGTGGAAGTGCTCTTGTAACAAAGAAATAACAAGAACAGGGGGAAGTCAACAGAAGCAGATAGACTTACCTCACCATTCAAACCTAGCACAGATGGGACAGCAGGCCTACCTATGTTGATACGTGACCTATAACTTAAGCCAACCATGGTAGAGAAGAATTGAATACAGCAGCAACAATACCAGGTTTTAGCCTCTGGGGTGAGATAAAAGTGGCAGATCTGCAGTAGTCCTGACTCATGTAGACGGCATTTTGGCTGAATAACTGAAGCACTGTAGTATTAGTAGACAAATTGATATAACTGAAAACTATGAAAAAAATAGCTGTGAAACACAGCTTTTGTTAAAGGTGCTTTTCCCACTCAATCTGTTAAAGCCCTTTGAAGGACCCAGTGAAATCAGGGCAACAAACTGATTTCAAGAAAACTTCTAAAAAGGCCTCTTATCAAAAACTGAAAGAAATAAAGCTCTTATGAGCAGATGCTCCTGTAGACCAATACTGTGTTAAAACAGGCAAAACAAAGGAGAGAAGTAAATTGTTTCCTTTGACAATACAAGAGGATATCAGTTGGATTCTTCAAGGTTTTTGACAGAACTCTTGCTTTTCTATAAACATTTTCAAAAAAAAATATTGACTAAAGAGAACCAAGGAAGGAAGTGAGCAAAGGCTTGTCACTGAGAGAGCCAGAGGATAAAGAGGAGTTTGGCTGCACTGGAAATTCAGCTTCAAGAAGTGAACTCAGTTTGACCTCTGCTCAGAGACCAATGGCAAAGGGGAGATCAAACAGGTCAACTGGAAAAGGAAGTAAACTAAAGCAACTAGTCTTTCTTCTGGACACNACACTGCATGAAAATATTCCATACAGACGAGAAGCAAATTAGTAACAATTAAATGTTATGCACAGTTTCTCTTCGGAGAGAGACCAAACGCTTCAATAATGGCAGACAAAGTTCAAGAAACCTATACTTTCTTAGCAGAGAAAGATAGAAATGCAAAAGAAAAGCATGAGCAAAGATAAAATTCAGCTCTGAACTCAAGGGTGTTACAAAATCAGAAGAGAAAGAAATGAAATGTTATTTCAGTGTCAGAAAGGCAGGAGGAGGAAGTGGAAGGCTGGGCTGGTAGAACAACATCTGTAAGGGTATGATGCACTTGCATTTGCTTTAATATCCTTGTTTAATGAAACCCTGCCACTATTTCCTTTGTTTACTAAACTTAGAGTTCAGTATCAGGAAGAGGAACTATGTAAAAATGAGGATCCTTAAAGAATTAAAAGATGCAGTTATTGAGACTAAAAATCTCAGAGGTGCCACTAAGAAATAGTGTGTGCAGTTATCCAAAAAAGATTAAAAAGAGGGTACAATTTGCTAAAGATGCAGGAAACTTCTACACTACTGAGTGGGCAATGCATGCTACAGGTGTAAAATTAGCATGTAAAAGTACGGTTACAGTGGAATGAATTAGAGTTTACAGTGGAGGAACTTAGAGCCTTTCTTAACATGGCAAGGTCAGGATATGCAAATGAAATGTGTCCTTTAGTGGAGAAATCAGTTTAAGAAACTCCTGTTAATCTCTCCTCTCCCTCATAGCTGTTTGTTCCCACATCCTTGCTGTAGGTCAATGAACTCATTTATGTTTTTAAATAATTCTGTCATTCTTTATTTCTTTTTTCCTTTTGAGTGTTATTTTTAGCCAGGATTGGTTTCCAGGGTAATAAGACAACCAGATGAGTTGACAGAGTTTGAGGGCAGTGGATTATGGCAAGTAGATGCAGAGGACCGCTAGGAGCAGGAGGAGCAGCTTAAGCTATCTTTTCTCCTGAAGTCAGCCAAACTATACCTCAACTTACTGTCTCAAATCTGAGGATAAGTGGAAGTGCTCTTGTAACAAAGAAATAACAAGAACAGGGGGAAGTCAACAGAAGCAGATAGACTTACCTCACCATTCAAACCTAGCACAGATGGGACAGCAGGCCTACCTATGTTGATACGTGACCTATAACTTAAGCCAACCATGGTAGAGAAGAATTGAATACAGCAGCAACAATACCAGGTTTTAGCCTCTGGGGTGAGATAAAAGTGGCAGATCTGCAGTAGTCCTGACTCATGTAGACGGCATTTTGGCTGAATAACTGAAGCACTGTAGTATTAGTAGACAAATTGATATAACTGAAAACTATGAAAAAAATAGCTGTGAAACACAGCTTTTGTTAAAGGTGCTTTTCCCACTCAATCTGTTAAAGCCCTTTGAAGGACCCAGTGAAATCAGGGCAACAAACTGATTTCAAGAAAACTTCTAAAAAGGCCTCTTATCAAAAACTGAAAGAAATAAAGCTCTTATGAGCAGATGCTCCTGTAGACCAATACTGTGTTAAAACAGGCAAAACAAAGGAGAGAAGTAAATTGTTTCCTTTGACAATACAAGAGGATATCAGTTGGATTCTTCAAGGTTTTTGACAGAACTCTTGCTTTTCTATAAACATTTTCAAAAAAAAAATATTGACTAAAGAGAACCAAGGAAGGAAGTGAGCAAAGGCTTGTCACTGAGAGAGCCAGAGGATAAAGAGGAGTTTGGCTGCACTGGAAATTCAGCTTCAAGAAGTGAACTCAGTTTGACCTCTGCTCAGAGACCAATGGCAAAGGGGAGATCAAACAGGTCAACTGGAAAAGGAAGTAAACTAAAGCAACTAGTCTTTCTTCTGGACACAAAAAATGCAGATAGCTTATCTGTATTATGGGTTTTCCCATCACTGCATAGAGTATCTCACATGAGGTGCGTTATAGGAATTTAGTACAGAGCAAGTCTTCAGAGAGAAAATGTCTTTTGATGTGAGGATGCATCAATGTGAGAAATGCAAAGAGAGTGAGAGATTCACCAATAATAGAAATATCTTCCAACCTCCAGGAAAGCTACTGAAGAAGAGAAAAGAGAAATATGGAGAGATTTATTGAAAAGACATTCAGGACCACCGCAGAGTAAGCCTACCCATCACTAGCAATTCCTGTGCTTTAAAGAAAAAGTCTTCATGCCTCCTGGGCCACGTGGAAGAAAAACCCTGGCCACAGCAGCTGGATGTGAAGAGACAGGGGACACTGTAGCAGGTGGAAGATCCATGGCAGAGGATCACAGTTCTTGTAGGCATAGCTGCTCCACTGGGTCTGGTGGTTGGGATGAAAAGCTGTTGCCATTGGGCTGATTCCCTGTTTTCCTTGGCTGTTAGGGAGGTGATGTTAGGGAGGTCCCAGTGGTAAAGTAGTAAAGTCTTTTCCTGTGCCTCTGCCTATCCATGTCCCTGTCATGGTCTTGGTGACATTGTTGGCCACAAGTGGATGCTAGGGTAGTCAGAAATGGCGTATCAGCTATAATCACAAATGACCATATTTTGGCATCTGTCTTCTTTCCTTGCATAAAACACCAATAGTGCCAGCAGCCTTCCACTTTTACTGTCACGATGTTCTCCCATGCAGTCATTGGGAGAGCGGTTATGGGAAGCTGGAGATGAGGGTTTATGCAATAATAAGGGAGGTCCAAATGTAGGTTATCAGAAGGGAGACAATATTTCTTATGGAAGGAGGTAAGAGGAAGGAAACCAAGAAAGACAGCTGGAAGGAGGAAGTGAGGCACCTGTATGTATGGTTTGTTTAAATTATCAAACAGGGTGATATGGCTACCATTTAGGTTGAGTAAAGGAAAGAAGAAAATGAATCTTGATAGAAAAAAGGAGCATGCAATTGATTAGGAAAAAAAAAAAAAAAAGACACCAGAGAGACCATCTTCCTCAATGTCTTTCTGTATGCATGTACTGATGGCTTGTAAAAGTCTTGTGATGGTACAAGAATTTCTTTGGGTATTCAGCAGCCCTGGCTGCACAGAGTAATCAGAAAGCAGCCATGAAATCCTCAGCTCCTCAATGTATGCCATATGGTGAAAGTACAGATGCTCAGGAGAGGAAAGCTGACTGTAATGACAGCATTGATGACATCAGTGATGGTTGTAATAATGGTGGTGACCGTAGCAGCAATGAAGTTGTGTTGGTAACAGAAATATTGGCAGTCATTTGCGTGGTTTTCTTCTCCCAGTGGGATGGAAAGAGTCAAAGGTGCACCTCAGTACCAGTCTACAGTTTTTTGCTTCCACTCACATAGGAAAGGGGAAGTAAGGAAGAAACATTCACTCTTTTCCGACTGGCAAGTCTTATTGCTGATTTTAGAATAAAAACAGGCCTAATCCCATTTGTCAAAGAAATGGAGATACCGCCGACAAAACAGTTTAAGGCCCCAAACTGGGGAAAACAAATGAGAGAACAAAACCATGAAAGAACGGAAGCAGTGAGAGCCAAAGAAGTAAAATTATCTAAGTCTGAAAGGAGAGAAGAAGGCACTAAGAGAATCCCGCACAACTCCCGTGATACCCATTGAGGGTATCCAAGTAGCCACTGGACATTGTCTAGGGTGCAATCTGGATACTTGATATTGACCTTCTCAGGCAAGTTCTTCTTCCAGACAGAAAGGAATTGGGAATGCAAGATCACTTTTTCGTCCTTGAGCAAGTGGGGGACTTTTGACTACTAGGCTTCCTCACCTGCTGGACAAATAGGATAAGCTACATCATTTGTCATGATCTGGAGAGTCTCCGGCCTAGGAATACTGATTCGGCCCATCCTTCAGTGCACTGAAAACATTAGAGAAACAGCTCCATTTGTACGCATGGAACAATAGCTTCTAAACAAACTGCTTCTGCTCAGGAGATTTAGACTCCTGGAAAGAGACAAAGCAAATACAATGACCATCAAATTGGATTTGAGTGATTAGGAAGGTGGAAAGTAACAAAACAAGAGGGGAAAAAAAAAAAAAAAAAAAAACAGTTTCACTGCAAAAAATCCCTAGCAAGTCTGCATCATGAAGAATACACGTAGCTATAATCTTTTGTTCAGTAGAGATACAATAAATCTTAAAAGAGCAACAAGAATGACTGACAATGATCTGTGATCTCAACTATCAGAACCGGTGTGGAGAGAATCAGCCTGAGCTCTGCTCTAGTGACCCAAATGATTGGGCCTGATGGACTTTTGATTTAATCCGATACAGTTGTTCTGATTCTTTTTCTGAGTCATGACTGGGGAAATGACACCTGTTTCCAAATAGTGCCACCTGAACATTCAAATGCTCCATATTGGTCAGATTTGAATGGATTTTCAGAGGCACAACAAAGGCATCCCTATAGCAAAAATTCACTGCATAGCCCTCTTTTTAATAAATTCACTAGATCTTCTCAGAGAAAATGTTGTAATTATTTACAGGGCCAAAATAATGTACTTTTACCCAAGCCTGTTCTCAAAAATTCGAAATATTTTGTCTGAAATGTTCCAAATACAACAACCTGAGGCATATATCTGGTAAAGAAACATTCAGCCTAACTGAATAAGGCCAGCAGAGTTTTAAGCAACTTATGCAAGGCAGGCTTCCTGGGAAACAAAGTTACCAAACCTGGCTCTGATAAAAATGGGAAATCTGATGTGTGTGGGAAAGAACCTCTGCTTCATGCAGAACAGTCAGAGGTCTCTGTACTGTCTAAAGGATGCTAAATGCAATACTCCCATGCTTATGCATTCTATGTAATAATCTAAGACAATTGAATTTGGAGAAGAACAGCTAGATACTGAACTGCATCCCCAGGATAAGGTAGACCCATTCATTATAAAGTAGATGTAAATTCCTTGAATAAAGGGTGAAGTGACTGAAATGTAATGGAAGAACCAAATATAAACCAATTGGTACCAATAGGACCAGCCATAATCCCATGTGTGAGGTCTCCAGTCTTCAGGACCAAGATTTACAGTCATTTGAAATACAGTTGTGTACATCATGTGAGCAACCATGCCCAGAAGACCTAAAAAATATAATATCATAAGAATATTAGAAAAAGTAAACAGAGGACATTCTTCTTTGTCAACTTGTTGCACTTGTCCCTTGAGCTCCTGAAGAATATTTTACTAAGTATCTGCAAGACACCAAAAAATACTGGATATTATCATCTAAGTGTATTTATGAGTCATGGATTTGCCAGTACAATCACTAGTACAGTCTCTTGACATCTACTTTGTATGCTATGGGACTCTATGGGAGCAGTGGGACATGCAGCCCGTAGATATTGAAAAGCAACAAGTTATTAGTTATCACCATCTGAAAACCTACTCCTTAGTAATTCAGTCCTGAGCAGGCATCAGCCATAACAGCGAAGTCTCACTCAATTGCATTGCACAGGTCACATTTTCCCCAGTTTCCTGTCTTTCAGTGGAAAGATTTCCACTGAAAAGGCACAAGCATTAGTCTTATGCCCTTCCCCAGTGCCTTAAAAACAGACAGATTTATCAACATTATTGAGGTGAACGAAAAAGTGAACAAGCACTTAATGGCTATTAAAAACCACTGAAAGACCTAACTGTGAAAGTGACTTATATTTAATCATTTAATTTTCAGAATTTGTACAAGGCTACTACCTAAGCCTGAGGGTATCTCTTTTCCCTTAACATTTTATTTTCCAACAATGACCTTCCCTATGAACTTCTATTTTTTTTTTGTTCCCAGCTACATTTATAAATCCATAAATATCCTGGAAATATCAAACATCCCACTGTCTAAAACACATGAGCTTCTCAGAGCGGACAGTCCCCCAACAAACTCACAAGACCCAATTTGTTAGGTGTTCCCAAAGTAGGTCTGTTTCATCAATTCTTACAAAACAAAAGCAACTGCTAGTGCACAGAGGCTCTCAGTCCATGACTTAACAAGTAGGAACTGACAGTGACCTCGCTTCAGTAGTCACTAGGAAATGGCCTTCCCTCAAATACTGGTACTCCTTGAAACACCATCAATAGGCGATCAGGACAGCCCTTTTATGTAGTGTAGAGCCAAGGGGCTTCATGCTGTGAAACACAGCTTCAGTGGTTAGCTGGCAGCCTGATAGCACATTCCTTAATAAATTGTATGAAGAAAGTTGTTTGACTGTAGATGTGGGATTAGAGAACTGAGGTCAGTTCTCCATCTCTCACCAGAAATGTGACGTATTGTAGTCATTTCCGAGTAACACAAATATCTGTCCTAAATCATCCAGGCTGGCTGCCTAGATATGCATAGAACTGGAGTGTGAACATGAGATCCTTTGCTGAAGCTCCCTCTTTTTAGCTTTTTATAAGGATAAAATTTCACACCATGATTCTTTTTTTTTTTTTCAAGCCAACATGTTCTACATCAGTTAGAACATGCATTGTGTGACTTTATACAGTCTGAGCTAAAGACTGAGGGAAATCAAACAGTTTTTTAAATGGTTAAATACTATAACTGTTTTTTTTTTTTTTGATGTGTTTTCAATATATCTAGAATTATGTAGCTACAATTTCCAGTAGCTGTGTTTTAATTTGCATTTATGTACTAGAATAGAGAATATGTCAGTATAAGAAATTACATCTTCATTTCAGATGAGGCTGAAGGAAACTTTAAACCCTTTCCTTGATCAGGCAGCTAGATTTGGTTTATATTTACAACAGATTTATACATAAGTTTAACAACCAAGACAGATGTTCCTCAACTTTTTAATATCTCAGGAAGTGTTTAAAATCAGGGACCAGCTGAGGTAAACAGTATCCAGTAAAAGCTTGCTGTGTAAGTCTCCTTAATACTGTACATGCAAATATATATATATAATGTATGTGTATATATATATATAAGGAATATTAATAAAGGTGAATACTTATGATTATTGGCAGAGGGAAAATGTGCTAATAATTGGTGAAACTGACTAAAGAGTTGAATAAAGCTTGTAATGGTATGTGGAAGGAGAGTTTCTGCTCCTTCTAGGGTATCAAGGGTATCCTCAAGGACATTTTCTCAGTGCAACAAGGGATAATAAGAAAGGAAGGAAGCCATAGACAAGAACATATAGGGACACAGACCTGACTGACAAATGGTATGGGAGGCAGTGATAGGAACCAAACCTGGTCAGTCACCCTAACTGATGAGGGCATGTGAGAGTATGAGAACATTTATTCCAGCATGGTTATCTGATGGGGGAGACTGACAAGTGGGAAAGTAATGGAAAAGGTGGAAGCCAGAAACCAAAATATACAAAGACACAGTCCTGACAAGACAAATATGGAAGCAATGAAACAAATGACAAGAAACAATTCTCTCAGTCACACTAACTGATGGGCTATCAAGAAAATACAGGTGCCACTTAGATCAACCTGGACTTTGCAACTGATGGGACTTTAAACCAGGGAGTGACACCAACAGCTGGTGACACCACCAGTTGTGGTGCCAGCTACTGGAGTGAGTGAGGGTCCTAGCATCAGTAGCTGGAGGGGCCATAGCTCTCTGGATCTAGGGAGGGTCCTACAGACTTCAAGCTCCAAGTGCCATCTGCTGGGGGCAGCAGCGTGAGTGAACTGGGTGTCAGCTACTGGAGCCACCGGGGGTCCTTCACTACCAGCCACTGAAGCATGAATAGTGTGTGTTCCCAAAACCAGCTACTGGTGAAGACCAGTGTGACTGTGGGCATGTGTATGTGTGTGTATGTGACTTGAAAGGGTTAAGTGTCAGATACTGGGGGGCCAGTATGAGTGGAATTTAGTGCCAGCTACTGGAGTTAAGCCAGGGTTGTGGGTGCCCTGTCCTGCAGTGTCAGCTACTGGAACCAGTGGGGTCCTGGCACAGCTACTGGAGTGAATAGAGTCTTCTAATCCTGGCCACTGCAGCAGGAGCAGTGTGTGTTCCCAAACCAGCTACTGCGTGGGACTGGAAGAGACTCGGCCTGGGAAGAGACTTTGGGTCTGCAGGCACCAGGCTGGGCTCCATTGGCCAAAAAGGAGAGGTTCCCCTGCCAGAGTAGCTGGAGGAGGCGGCCGTGCTCTTTACATCACTTGACAAAGCTCACTACTCTTTCATTGGAAATAGACTTGACAGTGAATCAGGAGATACAGGTAGAAATGTTTCACCAAAAATGTAGGCTTATTTAGTCACGTTAAAAAAGTACACTGCTCTACTAAGTCTATAGCTGAGGTTCAAAATACAGAAAATCTCTGATCAATGACAAGAGAAAAATATTTAACAACTGTTTTCCAGGGAATCTACTGATAAATCTCTAGTCAAGAAAGGTATTGGGGACAGGGCTTTTTTTTAGCAATTAGTAGAATTGGTGGTAATAAACTTTTTTACCAACTGGACATCTTTCAGGAAAGTCATTCAGAAGAAAGGAGATATTCCAGCAGGTACTCAAAGTTCTTAGACAGCAGAGTTTGGGTACCACTCTCTGGCCTACAGGAAGCTGAGATAGAATATAGAAATGTGTAAAATTTAACTAAAAAGTGGAAGAAATGACCTGCTCTCTTTTGCAGGTGGAGATCCCCAAAGAAATGATGCAAAATTGTAGCAGCAGAGGCTTAATATTTGGCATGAAGAAAATGTTTTGAACAGTAAAAATTGGATTACATTTCCTAGGAAGGTCACAGAAACTTGACTACAAAGGTGGGAGAGTTGTTTTGTTTAGCTGGTGGTGGTTTGCGGGGGGTTGGAGATTTTTTCTAATATGGGTCTGGGTAGATAACTGTCAGGAAAAAATTAGGAGAGTTGGGCCTAACTCCAGTGTAAAACTAAAACTACAATGTTTCAGAAATTATTATCTGCAATGTAAATTGTTGTTTGCTAAAGTCATTGGAGGCTCAGCCCAGTGTCCATACTTGGCACTTCCCTCTAGGAAGACTGCAGAAAAACTGAGCTAGAGAAAAACTAGAATGGCAAGAGTGATCAGAAGCATTAGAAATATATGTGAAGTCATGTGACATGTTTCTCAATCATTTGTTTTGGAGAAGATGAAGAGGAGTCAAGATAGATGTCTTCAACTACGCAAAGGCTTCTGCAGAAAGGAAGGAAATTATCTTTTCCCCATAATCATAACTGAACTTCTAGAAATCTTGATTTATTTAGCCAACAAAAAGTAAGATTGGCAAATGAATTAAATACATGATTGTGTTTAAGAGGAAAAGGTATAATGAAAAATCTTTAATTCACGAAGAAAGGCACAACAATCACAAATGCATGAACACTAATTCCAGGAATATTAGAATTAGGATCAAAATCCAAATTTTGACAGAGAAAGACATCTTGAGATTAATTCACAAAGAGAGATATTGGCTTTGCCATCTGCCCATGTGTTTGACTTGCAATTAGATGTGTTTCTAGAAGATATGCTCTCACCCAGTATAAATCACTTTGGACTCTAAACAGTCATAACAATATGAAGCATGGTGGTATGTGTTCCACAAGAAGTTATACTAAATGAACAGTATGATTGCTTCTGGCTTTAAAATGAACAACTCTGTGAAACATTGTGCATGTTACCAGTAATCATTATTTTTACTGCAACTATCCTCAGTAACAATTGTTTAACACAGACAGAATTACAGAGTAGTTCAGGCTGGAAGACACCTTCAGAAGTGTCCGGTCCAACCTCCAGTGCTCTATGCATGATCAATGCTGAGTTCAGACCAGATTGCTCAAGTACTGGTATATTAACTTCTTCACCATGAGAACAGACAAACAGTGGAATAGGCTTCCCAGAGTGTCTACAGGTTTTTAAGTCCCAGTCAGATATAGTCCTGCTGAGCAAGCTGGTCTGATCTCAGAGCTGACCCTACTTTGAGGTGGAGGATGGACTAGGGACCCTCTGAAGTTTCTTCCAAACTGTATCTGCCTAAGATCCTGTGATTACATGGCACTGGAATAAGAAGTAACATGCAGAAAAATTAAACAATTTTTTTATGATGATTCTCTACTAAAAATTATGTAATTGTATTTTATTTCCTCTTATAAGTACGATTTTAATTTCACTGTTGCTAATTTNAATCAAGTTATTTGGAAGAGTATCTTTATCTTTAATAACCAATCTGACAGTTAAATTAAAAATTATGAAGTTAAATAATGACATTAAAAATAAGAACTATAAATATAACATATAAAAACAATCATATTAAGAAATGACAAGAATATTCTCCATAAAAATTTACTGCATCCTGTTGTGTTGCCAGTGTCTCAGTAGGTATTGCTATAATTTTTAGTCCTAGAAACTGCTATTAGCCTTCAGTTAGAAGTCTATCAATGTTGCTTTTTCTGGATGTAATAAATTGAGATCCTAAACTGTACCTGCTAGTACGGTGACTACTGCAGAAAAGGCGTTGACCTTTAGCCCATCAATGACAGTACTGTAGTAGCGCATTTCTACTGACATAAGAACGACTCCAGTCAGAAGCAGAATGTTATACAGTAGCTCTGCTACAATAGACAGCCATAAAACCCCTGTAAAACCAAATTAATAGCATTGATATTATAAGCAGTAATTTAGTATTTTCACCATTTATTTCTTCTTTATTTATATTGTTTACACAACTTTAAACAATAGGTCAGAGGCTGTGAGGATGCTATTATAACATTGATAGGAAGACTTCGTCAACATCCTAAATTATTAGGGTGTGGAAGACCCTAACAATTGTGGAAGAGGACTTGCAAGTTCCTGCTGTATACTTAAAAAACTTACAGTGCAAGGTCAGGCAGTACATTTTTTATTCTCAGTAGTTACCCTAAAATTAGCAAGAACAAAAGTTCATTAAAAAAAAAAGAAAAAAGAAAAAAAAGAATTTTTAACTAAAAAGTTCATAAAGACAATAATTAATATCCATTTATCTAGTAGCTGACATCACAGTTGCTGAGTCCAGGATATATCAGAACAGAAGACCATGTTATCCAGCTAACAAACTTCAAGACCATGCACGCAGCCATACAGCCTGAGGGTCTAGTCATTAACTAAAAACTTTCCCTTGTGCTTAGTTTCTCACCAGACAAGCTCTTGCTTTTTGGACAGAGAAGCTTTCATGTGCCCAAACACTCTCCAGGTTTCACTGAGATTCATCTTTCTGGGTATTGGTTAATTTATCTCTCCCTGGTTATCTGTTAATTACATCTTACTCAAGAAGTTAATCTTCCCATGAAAGATTATCAGCCCACTGTTTTACTATTAGCATGGTAATGTCCCATTGGCTGAAGCAGAGTCTTCTTGTGTCCAAACAGTAGAAAGAGCTGGCCAACAACCGGTTGTTGAACCTCACAAACCTTCTTAAAAACAAATTAATGTGTCCTGAGTCACCTGGTTGTAAATTCCAATAGTAATATCATATATGTGTGTATATATATATCTAGGTGTATATATACATACCTATATGTTAACAATAATAACTTAAAATAAAAACATTGCTAAGACATGTAATTTATCACTAAATACTACATATTTAGTCATTATATTATTGGGTCAGACTATGCATGGAGGTTCCTGGGCAAGGTTTATTTCTCAAGCAAATCAGTGTATCAGTCATGAAAAATTGATTTTGTTCAGGAACGCCAGATATTATATTGTCCAGCAGCATGGGCTCCCCCAGCTATAGGACCTTGCATCTAAATATTTTTGAATAGTAAGCCATGGTTACACATGCACTGGGCAACTGTGGTAACACTTGCATACATTGACTTGCCTAGGGATGATAAGTTCAGGAACAGTGAGCCTGATGCATCCTGAGTCTTGTGCACACAGTGGCCATACTCATGTGCAGAAGATCAACTCTGTTTTCCAGTGAAGTGCAAGAACCTTCATGTCCACACAGGATTTCACTGCCCAGGAGAGGCTTCACAGTGTGGTTATCAGATACCTAGGTGCTATATTAGGTCTCTTGATCCGATTTGTGAATGCCTGTGGCCAATGTCCTGTTCAAAGAGATAGTTTCAGCACTGTGTCCACCAGTGGTTTCATGTGTGAGGAGCTCTCAGGCCACAACCCACCCCTCCCTGAGGACTAAGTCTCTGTGACTAAGAAACACACTTCATTTATATTTTTTTCTCATGCTGTAAACATCTTGAATTATTTGTGCACAGTGACATAGCTGCAATAGAGGGAGAGAGGTCTAAGCTTCAGATATTCAGTCTTTCTTCTTCCCTAGGGGTTGAAGATGTGTATCCAGAAAGTAGTCCAGTCCCAGTATCCTAGATATGCAAGTTCAACCCCCCTGGGGAAGAAGGAAGACTTTTTTTTTT
>VXAL01006434.1:28123-57142 GCA_013399475.1 Chauna torquata
TCATATAAATCAGTATAGAACTGAAGCAACTCAGTTTTTTGAGAGACCTTGAATCCATAGGACACTTCGATCAAAGTGCTGGCGCCATCAACACTAACAGAAAATTTCTCAAAGACTTCTGTGAGATCAAAGGTTTACAAGACTATAAATCACAGTGAGTTACTTTGCCGTAGTGATTTGCGTAACTTGTTTACATCAGGTCAAGTAAAGAAATGTGTAATAAATTTATATATAATAATGAAGCAAAAACAATAGTCACGCACCTCTATATCCGTATTTTCTAGCAAACACCTATATAGATATAAAAATCATATATCAGGCTAAATCAGGATGATGGATGAAAAAAATGAATAAATATTTAAGCTCTTGTATAATTTCTAATTTATCTGAATTTTATTTTTTTATTCCATAATAGCATAGTCCAAATAAATAGAACCATTTCATTTCATTGTTAGCTTAGTATAAGAAATTAAGAGGGTGGAATCCTGATTAAACTGTAGTCAGTTATAAAAAAATAGATTTAAATCAGTCTGTTTGCAACCTTGGAGGTTTATTATTGTAATCCACTTCTTAGGCAAGAGCTTCAAACATTGTTATCTGCTGCATCCAACATATTTTTAAACAATTGTGTCATCTTTGTGCACTTTGTGTGCTCTGAGTGAACTAAATGAATTTAAAGACCCTTCCAGGAAAGTTCAATAAATTTCCAGTGCCAATGAACTTTGGTGCAAGGATTCAGGACTGCGGTGGTTCATATGCTACCAGTAAGACTTCAGATACTCTGAAGTGAAGAAATGTCCAGTGTTAGGTCAAAAGGTCACGGATTTTCTGAGCTTCTGTCTTGGATTTTGTAATTTAGTTTCTTCTGAGTTCTGTTTAAATGCTAGAGTGCCTGAACGTCAACTACGATGTAAAACAGATGAAAAGCCATGTTTAGCTGCATGTTGTCAGAGTGTGAGATCACTGCAAATTCACCTGAAAGCTTGTGAGCGTGCATAGTATCTAAGTTTTGATAGCAGAGTAGCCCAAAAATTAAATCATAATAAAACCTGACTGGGATCTGTAATCACAGACCTGTTTCAGATGCATAGAGTGATTTGTCTGCTCTTTTCAGAACACACCCACAGAACTAGGTCTTCTACCTTACATGGTGAAAGCAGGAAAAGCCCCCACGATCACAGCAGTTATTGCTGTGCTCCTCACATTGACTAAGGCTGTAGATCTTTCTCTTTCCGAGAGAACCTGCACTCCTTTCTGAGGAATAATAATGACACAGATCTAAGAAACAAAGGCAAGCCTGTCTCTTTGATATATTTGCTGAATCCTTTTCACTTAGCTAAATAGATCCAGGACATCAAGGTGTCTCACCTCCTTAATTTCCCTTAATTTAATTTTTTTTTTTGTCATAAAGTCTTATGGTAGAAAACCAAACATCTCACAGACATTTACATCAGTAGCAACAAGGTAATGGACATCTGACTCTGCCTATTGCTTTGCAGAGACTGACAATTGCACAAGGAAGTGAAGTGAAGCTGTCATTTATGCCTAAGCTGCTCTTACATCTTGTTAATTGAGTTTCTTCATGACAGCTTCTCAATTCTTGCTCCAGAAATGGAACCAAACAAGAAGCCAAGTAGCTACCATGAGGCTTTCTTGGTGTTTCCTTAGCTGTTTAATGTATTTGTTTATTAGAAACAGAAGTGCTATCCCTTAAATTGAGCAGTCTTTTCTACAAGTGCGTCATCATCTATTTGCCTCTTCAAACGAGGTTCACTGACCTGGGAGTGTCTGAAGAATCTACCCTAGCTCTCAGCATTTTGAGGCCCGCATGAGGGAAAGTCAAAAAGATTTTTATTTTGGAAACATGCATTCCTTTCTCATGGCTGCTGTAAATATTCTCTCTTATCTTGCAAGCCCATCAGATGAAGAGTAATTATAGTCTTTCTACTGTGTGGAATTTAAAGTAGTGTGTCTGGAAATTAGCTGAGAGTCTCAAAGCAGAGCAGTGTGCAGGCACCATCTTACACAACAAAAACACACAAGTGAGTCTCCTATAACAACTAGCTAATATTTGCCACTGTTCTTGTTTGAAAGTAAATAAATATAATTTTCTTTATTTTCCAACAAACTTAGATTCAAATAAGGTACAGGTGAAGTTCACAGCCATACAATGTCCTGATTGTTTATTTCAGTCCTTGGCACATCACCTAGCTCAGACAAGCTTAGTACAATTGCACACATGTGAAAGACCATTTCCAAAACGGACAAAATGAAGTGGATTTTCCCTGGAGAGCTGAAAAGTTTTCTTTGGTGTGAAGATTATTACTTTTTAGAAAACTTATATTTAGCCTACTCTCCTAATTTGGTCATCACAATCTGTAACATTTTCAACCAGTGACGAATTACTCAGTTTTGGTGACATATAGTGACAGTGTTCTTGGACTGCTTGCCTGCCTCTGGCCTCTCAAAGCCCTGGTATTCAGGAGAGCAGCTGGTGTGTTACACAGAGACTGCTTTGGCTGATATTTCTTTCACTGGATAAATAATGATCAAATCATCATGCTGATACTGAATTGTAAGCAGTATCTAGCATTACACTTTCTCTACTGCTTTGCTCCCAATTGGGCATTTCTTCATCAGCCCAAACATAACAGGATATAAAGCAATTTTGTATTTAGCTCTTCTATTTGTAGCCACTCTTTTCCTAAACAGTATTTATTAGCTATAGCCCTCTGAAGGCCTCAGCAGTAAGAGAGTGCTGTGTGATAAAGATGTATCAGAAAGACAGATATTTACAGAGAGCAAATTAAAATGGGAGAGTCCCCTCAGGACAATTACAACCCTTACTTTGATGAGGTGTATGCAACAGATGCCCACCACATCCTGAGCACAGCAATCGTTGTATATAAAATCTTTATTAAAGTCTGTCCATAGCTGGGAATGATTACTCTTTTTTTAACAGCAGAGCAGATTTTATATTAGGAGCAATTTTTTTTTTCAGTGGAGAGAAATGTAACTCTCTCCTGTCTGCTAACAACTGTAGATCTACATCCCAGATATCACTATTTCATGCTAACATCTAGGTCTCTTTACTTTCTCCATATCTGCTTCCTGATGCTAGGGGAACATTTCAGAGTCAGCACGTCCTAGAAGAGTTCCTAAGTCTCTTCTTTCATTATATTTTTGAGCACCACTGACTCTCCTCAAACTCTGTATTTCCTCTTTCATTGCTTGAGTGTAGGAAGGCTCTGCAGAGGGATCTGGATAGGCTAGAACAATGGGCCTTCTTCGATTGCACCACATTCAACAAGGCTAAATGCCAGTTTCTGGACTTGGGTCAAAACAACAACTCAGTGCTGTGATAAAGGCTTGGGGAAGAGTGGCTGGAAAGGTACCCAGCAGAAAAGGGCCTGGGGTGCTGGTCAAAAGCCAGCTTAACAAGAACCAGCAGAGTGCCCAGGTGGCCAGGAAGGTCAATGGCATCCTGGCCTGCATCAGGAATAGGGTGGCCAACAGGACTAGGGAAGTGATTGTCCCACTGTGCTCAGCAGTGGTGGGACCACATCTCAAGTACTGTGTTCAGGTATGGGCCCCTTACTACAAGGAAGATATTGAGTTGCTGGAAAGCATTCAGAGAAGAGCAACAAAGCCAGTGAAGGGACTGGAAAACAAAAGGACATATGAGGAGCAGTTGAGGGAACTGGGGTTGTTCATTCGTGAGGAGAGGAGGCTGAGGGGAGTCTTCTTTGCTCTCTACAACTACCTGAAAGGAGGTTGTAGCAAGGTGGGTGTCCATTTCTTGTCTCAGGTGACAAGTGATAGGATGAGAGGCAATGGCTTCAAGTTGCGCCAGGGGAGGTTTAGATTAGATGTCAGGAAGAATTTCTTTGTGGGAAGAGTGGTTAGGCATTGGAACAGGCTGCCTAGGGAAGTGGTAGAGATGCTATCATTGGAGGTATTTAAGAGATGTGTGGATGTGGCGCTTAGGGACATGGTTTAGAGGTAGACTCGGTAGTATTGCATGATGGTTGGACTTGATGATCTGATGGGTCTTTTCCATCCTAAATAATTCTATGATTCTACATGTTTCTGCAGCTGCAGTGCTGTCCACATCTTATGAATGAAACTGTGCTGCCTCATGCAACCTGCCAGGATTTGTACATCAGAGTAAGTGCCCATTTAGGGCAAGGAGCAGCCAAGAGAAGCAGGTGGGCTCTTGTAATCACAGAGGGGTTGATTTTCCAGGCACTAGAGGGGACTCTGCAGAATCCGCTGTCACCAAACAGAATAAATCCAAAGTTGAGCTTGTACTACACTACAACAGCAAAATAGAGACTGTTCTTGAAGTGCTTTTATTTCTATTCTCTTTTTGTAGATTACATCAAGGCAGTTATTCCAGTTCATATTCTCCAGAAATCTAGCTCTTCAGAATTTAAAGGCCTTCTTGATCTTCTCCGCAGTCATGACTATAACTGGAAAGCCTAGGCTTCCAGGTTTGATAAGACCTAAAATGAAATATATATATATGTATATATACATATAAATATGCCTGCAAAAGTTCAGGATATAAAAATCCATTTGTATGAGATACTTTATATGGAGAAAACTTTGTCATGGATAAAATTAAACATTTATACTCCATTTCACTATGTCAGAAATCTTGAGGGCAAAGACTCATGCCATTTGGACACAAGGGGACAATAAAACTGTCCCCTTTCCAGACAAAAGGGACAGCATAGCTGGTGCAGACAGGCAAGTAAAACTAAGATAAATGATTATGGGTTTTTCAAAAAGCTGAGGAAAAGAAAGATGTCTATGACATAATTGCAGATGTAGGAGGAAGAAGTGGCCATTGAAGTGCTGGGGTGGAGCACAGAATGCCCTGGAAAACAGATGACAGTAGCTAAATATTATTGTTTATTCATTACACTTTCATTCAAACCATTACTGAAGTAATTAAGTAAGCTTGATTATCTTTAAAAATGCTGTAAAAATAAACAACCCTCAAAATTGTTATCAATCAGATACATAAGTTAATCCAGCAGAAACAGAAACATAAATACATGAGAATGATTAGCTGACCTTGGCATAAATTGACTGTAAAAGGCTTCAAAAGACTGAAAAATTTTGAAGATCAGCACAAAACTACTACAGTGGAGGAATTAAATGCCAATTTTTTATTTTATTTTGTTTTATTTTATTTATTTGTGCACTCCCCCAGATCCTACTAATTAAGTATCCGTGTGGATTTAAAAAAAAAAAAAAAACACTTCATACAACTTGAATAGGTTTCTATGGTAACATAGTACCATGGCAATATATTTCTTGCTCAGGCAAAGAAAACAACTGATGCAATTTCAGTAATAGTCTCCTGGAGAAGGAATAGCTGTGTCTTTTCTTCCCTGCTTACCTGACTTGCCTCCATTCTCCTACCCTGCTCTTAAATTTGTTGTAATGGAAGGAATCTTGCCCACTAGTTAGACCACAAGGCTCTAACTGATTTTCCTCATGTAAGATATTCTCACTCACAGGCCAAAGCATCTCTGCTGGAAAAAACAACTACTGGATGGAACAAATACAAACAAGAATGCTTGAAAATGCTATGGGAATCAACAGTAGATACTGGTAAGGAAACAAATGGCACAATAGAGGAATGTGTTAGTAACATTGCTGAAAATGCAAATATTCAAATTCTTTTTGTTGCTTTGCACAAGTGTGTGTTTCTTTATAAGTTCTAAATGTAAACAGTCAGCTGTAACTAGACCTACAAACATGCAGTCAAGAAGTTAATGTTTGTCTTTGTCCTGAAATATATTAGGCTCCTGTATATAAAACCAGATCATACACTGAAATGAACCATTGAGCAGCTGGTCCTGAGCTACTGCTATGATACATCACACAGTACACAGTCAAGTGGTGGCTGCTACCCGTTATTGGAATGACACACATCCTTTGGATGAAGGAGACCTGTGTTCACTCCCCTTTCAGCCTGAGGGAAGTCAAACCCATATGCCTGGAAATTGTGCTAGCCATAGGAAAACAAGTCATCAAGGGAAAAGAAGATGACTACCATTTCTCCTTTAGAAACTGAGCCATGGTAGACAAGAACACAAAACAAATGAAGCAAGACATAGTCTGGTTTCTGTCTAGGCAAGGCAGCTGGGGCCTGCTGTCTTCTCACAGGATTGCTTATGCGTTTTGCGATAGTCATTAGCCTAATAAACTAAGACATAGAGACCAGATTGCCCCATGTTCACCTGGCACCTATAACCTTTAGCTTACAGTTCCTTATTGATTCTCCTGACTCCATGACTTTGTCTGCTGAAGAGCATAACAGCTTCAGAGGACACTGCGTTCTCCTGATAAGTGGCAGAGGGAAGAACTGAATCCACATCTCCTACCTCTGGTTGTGTGCTCTAAGGTTTATGTGCTTTAGCAAATGGGAGCTCAAAATTCTGTGATTATTTCATACGAAAAATATAACCACTGCTCAGCAAGGTGTCTGTCTTCAGGAGAGGATGACACAGGCTTGGTTTGAGTAGTTGGAGAAGTTCAAGAGGTAGCTGGGAGAGTGATGACTGCTGTTCACCAAGAAAAGATTTTGAGTGAACCTGTGTTCTGTGTTTTATACTCAGCAGCTATAGGCAGCTTTCTGATCCTATGTGCAAATGATACACTCATGGATATTGCTTGGTGGCTACCTCAGCCCATCAGCTGCAATGGGAGACTCCAGGATAATATTACCAGCTCTGACTCATTTTGCTAGTGGCAGAAATATGCATTTATGACACCGTAGTGCACAACTCTATAGGCCAGAACATGGGGTCTGATTAAGATTAATCTGTTTATTTTTCGTAATTCAAAGTGCATTGAAACTGAAAAATGATCCAAAGCAAAGAATTTAAAACAGCAGAAAGAAAAACAGAGAGGTTTTTAAGCCTAAATTACACAATACTTTACATTTTTAGATTTCTCTAAGCTTTTCCCAAAATATTGAAACCTCTGACATTTCCAGGCCTTTGAAAAGCAGAAGATACAACCAGTCAAGGAAACTGTTTTTAGTGATCACACACAACAGCAGCCTTTGTCTTCTTTCAACTGAATTAGGAGTTGCTGAAAATAAGCAACTTGGCTTGGGCATGGCACGATGCTAAAAGTAAAGAATCCTTATGCTCTCCGACTTTCATTACTGATCTGCTGCAGAGGCAGTTACTGTTCCTGGCAGCTGCCGCACCATGAGCTAATTGCCTTGGCTTGTGCTGTGAAGCTGTAACAGCTGGAAAGCAAAGCAAGTCCTCATTCTCATTTCTGACCCACATCTCCAACAAGAACTTGAATCAGCTGTCATACTGCACATGGGGCAGGAAAAGTTTCCTAATTCTTCCTCCCATTGATGGAAGATTAGCAAGTGGGCACACAGCTAATGATAGCACGTTGTTTACTTACTAGCAACTACTACAGGCTCTGTACCTATTTTGATGATCTGGGCCTTGGGCTTCAAGGCTGCACCAAAGAAATATGACCCCATTTTTAAATAGAGAAGAATCAATTTAATTCACTTTGCTCCATGTCCCAGAAGGAGCCTTTGAAATACCTAATTTTACTTCTTTCAATGCAGTAGGACTAGCCCAACCTGTTAGTATTTTAGGTAACCTTTTCTAAAATTGTATTTACTCAAAAAAATATTCTTCTTCTGCCAGCTAGTGCAGAACAGTTCCTTTCCTTTCCTTTCCTTTCCTCTCCTCTCCTCTCCTCTCCTCTCCTCTCCTCTCCTCTCCTCTCCTCTCCTCTCCTCTCCTCTCCTCTCCTCTCCTCTCCTCTCCTCTCCTCTCCTCTCCTCTCCTCTCCTCTCCTCTCCTCTCCTCTCCTCTCCTCTCCTCTCCTCTCCTCTCCTCTCCTCTCCTCTCCTCTCCTCTCCTCTCCTCTCCTCTCCTCTCCTCTCCTCTCCTCTCCTCTCCTCTCCTCTCCTCTCCTCTCCTCTCCTTTCCTAAAGGACAGACAAAAGGTCCATATAAAAAGGTCAGACAAAGAAGCTGCCACAAATTACAGACCATGTGTCTACACTCAGGGAGACAAGTAGGCAGAGTGATGAAGTCTACTGGGGGGACAAAAGTTTTTCTGGAAAGCAAGTGAAGCAAAGCACAGATCAGGCCAGCCAGTACACTGACAGTATAGTTTACAACTAAAGTTGACAAGAAACAGTAGTGAGAAGCTAAGGATCAATAACCTGTACTGAAAACCTGGTGAGCAAAACCCTTAATACAATGTGAAAGAAGAGTGTATTATGGTGGGAAGTCAGAGAATGGTGGCTTACAGTGGCCATTACAAATAATTCAGATAATCCAGGAGGCCAAAAAGAATGTCCTTCTCTCTGGGCACATGGCAAGATATCAGAGGGCAGTAGTTTGTAGCAGGTGACCAGAAGAACCATACATGCTTAGAACTCCAGTTTTCATGAAACAGAGAAAAGCCTACAAAATCCACACTTGATATAACTGCCTAAATTCTGTATCCCTGCTGAGATATGGGGGAAAGGAACAATAAAAATGCGGCTATAAATGTTAACAACTATGTGGGTCATAAGGCAGATGGGTTCACAGATTCAGCCTCAAAGATATAATGGAATCATTAAGAATGCACATATTGTCCTAGTATTTTAGCAGAAGAACCCCAAAAAGATTCTGGTGAGATAGCAGACAGCTATCTACGTTGCTCCCTGTATTATTCTTCCCAACCAGGATTCTCAAAGTATTGCTGAGTGTTATGGAAAACAAACCAGGATATATTCTTCTACCTTGGATGGGCAGCAGGATTTAAAGTTCAGAAAGGAGAACTTCAACTTATCCTAGAAAAATAAAAGAGGAAAAGACAGAAAATAACCAAGAAACTAGTGCAACCAGTAATACATTTTATCTTACTGTAATTCAATTGCACCATTTCAATTCTGCATTTTGAAGTGGTTTATCTTATCCTTAAGTCCTGTGAGTGATGTGTGAAGGTTAAAACTGAGTTTGAGGTATTGCCAGTTCCCTATCCTCTAGTGCCCGAAGAGTAAAAAGGGTCACTAACAGAGAAGCTGAATGTGGTCTGAGCTGAGAATTGGTGTCACAGGGGTCATGAAAAGTTGAATCTCTTCTACTTAGCAGCAAAAAAGTATGTGGCATGTACAAACACAGTGAGTGACAACGTGGCTGGAATCTGTTACATTTGGACAACAGAGGCCTCAGAATGATTTTGAACAACACTCTTAGCTCATAATGAAGCATGTAAAATCTGCTGCTGTTGTGTACATCCAGGGAAGAAGGACAGCAGCCATTTCTGCACTGTGCACCAAGCATTGCACTGTGAATGCACAATGTTTATGTCAAATCTAAATACTCTTCGGATCATTTCTGGCCAGAGCACAGCTCTCCATGCGATGGGATTGATATCCACTCCACACAGAATGAACCCACATGCTTGCAGGTTACTTAGTACGCAATGTTTTTCATGATTATCCTTGTCTAAGCAATCTTTTGTAAAACATCTATTTGTTTTTCTCCCCAGGAATACATTGTAATGGGACATTTGATCAGTTTGTTTGCTGGCCTTACTCACCTCCAGGAAATGTCTCTGTTCCTTGTCCTTCATATTTGCCATGGCTGGAAAATGGTAATGTGGAAGTGGTAACTTTTCTTGGAGTTTATGCTAGGAATCCAGATGAAGGACAGATGGTTCTGGTCTATTTTGTCCCAGTGTCCTTTGAAATGTCTGAGGGCTTTCATGTCTCACCTCTTTTCACCCCTTTTCTGATTAGAGGCATGAAATTGCTATTGATGTTTAATTATTTATCCTTTTTCTCCATCTGTGCTCATTACAGCTCCGTATTGTCTGCTACAAAGCAACATTTCCAAAAATATGTAACTGCCACTTCCAAGCCTTAATTGGCAGTAGCAGATTTGAGGCTCAGCTTCTGAGATTCCCACTCATCCCAGAGATGAAGCTCTCACACAAATTGAAACAGCCAAACAAAGGTGTCTGAGGAGTCAGGCCCCTAGTACAATGTACTGTGCCACAAGCAAGTTGTATGTTGAAAAAAAGGGCTTTCCAAGCTGCATTGTCCTGGATGGAGTGGAGGTGGAGTAGGGAGGCTCTCGGAAGGGAAAAACAGTAACATCTGCAGGATCAAAACTGTCTAAAAGCAAACAGCCTTCCCTTTCTCCAAAAGAAATTAAAAGGCATTCCTACTAGCACAGCCTAGTGATTCTGACTCCTACTACAAAGTGTTTCTTAGCTACAAGTGGCTTTCTTAGCGACATTTGCAATGCTACTTAAAAGAACAGCTGTGTAAATTATGGAAGACTACCATGATCTGCTTATCCTAGCTTTCTCCAGCCCACCCCACACATGGTTTGATCTGAAATTTCATCATTTGCCCTTTTTGTGGCTGCTAAGCTGAAAGAAGACAACCTCTATCTATTCTCCCAAACATCTGCTTCTGCCAATAACATGGAAAAAATTCAGCTGTTCATAGTAAGCATAATAGCATCTTCCTTCCCTCCATGTAACTGAGTCCTTTTTTTCTTTTTTTTCTGTCTCAATTTCTACAAAAGCAAGATGTCAGACATTGTACAAGGTCATGATGCTTTTCAGTGTGATCACAATGGGGAATACAGTGGGGATGCATTCCCACCCATGCCGCAGCACCTTAGCAGAAGAGGCATTCAAGATAGCTCTGCTGTCTGTCCTAGGGATTCTAGAGGGCTGGGGTTTCTTGTGGTCCCCACTTCCATTGCTGTTCCCATTTCCAAGGCACAAGTGTGTCTGTCCTGGGAGTATCCTGGTTTCAGCTGGGATAGGGTTAATATTCTTCATAGTGGCTGGTATGTGCCCTGTTTTGGATTTAGGAGGAAAATTAATGCTGATAACACACTGATGGTTTAGTTGTTGCAGAGCAGGGATTACACAGAGTCAAGGACTTTTCAGCTTCTCATACCACCTTGACAGCAAGGAGGCTGAGGTTGCACAAGAAGGTGGGAGAGGACACAGCCAGAACAGCTGACCCAAACTGGCTAGAGGGATATTATATACCATGTGGCATCACATGGGACAATAAAACTGGGAGGGTTGGCTGGGGGCAGGTGCCGCTGCTCGAGGACGGGCTGGGCATCGGTCAGTGGGTGGTGGGTAATTGCATTGTGCATCACTTGCTTTGTATATTCTTTTATTGTTATTACTATTATTATTATCATTATTATTTTGCCTTTCTTTTCTGTCCTATTAAACTGTCTTTACCTCAACCCATGAGCTTTTTCTTTTTTTATGATTCTCTCCCCCATCCCACTGGGTGAAGGGGGAGAGTGAGTGAACAGCTGTGTGGTACTGAGCTGCCTGCTGGGTTAAAACACAACAGGGACATAGCTGGACTTGGACCAGAAATCCTTGGAAGCTTGAGGTAGATTTTTTATGGTTTGCCACCATTGCCAAGTTTGAGCACTAGGAAATTAGAATAATCTAGAACTAAGATTTCTGACCACATTTCATAGAATTTTTATATTTTTTCAGTTTCTAGATCAAGTATCTGCTCCAGTTATTGTCCACACAAATTTTAGTCCCTGGTCCTGGCTCTTGAATCCCAAGGCCCAAACTCACTGTCAGGTTCCTGAGTAGCCACTCTGAAGACTAGAATTTATGAAGTTTGGCCAAACTTCTCCCTAATGCTGATGCTTAAGAACTGACAAAATATATTTTTCTTCTCTCCCACATTGTGTCTGGGATTGGTCAATTTAATGCCTTTAGAGCTAGCCTGGCAATAGAGTGGGACCACAGCACAGCAGAGCAATTTCTGAATGAAAGTTCAGGAAGCTGGTTCTGTAACTAACACAAACCCTAAGATGCTTCCTGACCTGATCTGGACTTCTGAGATCCCTTACTTTTTTGTCCTAGACAGGAACTCTTTCCTCCTCTGGCCTGTAATTGTTTAATTTAAAAAAAAAAAAAATAGTAATAATTGGCATATGGTATACATCAGGTCCTTTAAGAAAGCCTCCTTCTCAATGCAGTGTACTGGAATGCCAGCATAGAAGTCATTTCCTGCCTGGGGAACCAGTTACAACTCCACTACTTGTTAGGGTATAGGAGGTGCACTGGGCATGGACATGCAGTCCTCACACAAAGCTCCTGCTCCATCACAGCAAACTGTGCTCCAAAAGCAGTTTTCTCAGTTCCAGTTATTCTAAGTAAAATGAATAACTGGCGGTTGCTACAACACTTATTTTATATATATTTGTTAAATTTATAATTAAATACTTTCTAATTCAAGAATGAAAGAAAAAGCTCAGGTCTGATTAGAAATAAATGGAAGGCATCTGTTGAGGACAATCTTAAGATGAGGTCAAGATGCTAAGAGAGAAACCATGGAGAAAATAAGGAGCCACTGCTGGAAAACAAACATCAGCCAGTGTTTCCATACCATTCTTGTGACGTTATGGGGAAATTCTTGATTGGTATAAACTAGGACAATGCACTGAAAGCCAAGAAAGTTTCACTGGTTCACACCACCTGCTGATTGGTCCCCAAAGCACAGAAATAAAACATCAGCCACAGGTGCTTTGAAATTCAAAAGAAGAATCATTCCCTAATCAACCATACTCTTCCTCCTGTAATTTTTGCAGCACAGCCTAGGCAATGTGTCACCCCTACTTGATGGAACTTATGAACTTCATGAGGAAAAAGAATTAAAATGTAATGTGGGCTTTTCTTTTGGATGGAATAACCATGTGGTTTTTGTAAAGAGTGAGTACATTCTGGGAACTGATTTTTGCTAGATTACAGTCCCAAATTTTCTATGTAAATATGAAAAAATATATTGTCAAAGATAAAACAGAAGGTGTGTGTAGTCTCTTTCTTTCTTCCTTTCTTTCTTTCTTTGGCAGAGTCTGTTGCTCTGGTGTAGATGAGAAATCCTTAAAATGTGCACGAAAAATGAAATCTTTATTTTGACCTTTCAAACTAAACCTCTGTTTACTTTCAGGAAGTGCAGGAAATGTATACAGAATCTGCTTGGATGAAGGAACTTGGCAAACGAAAGAAAACTCCACAGACATTTGGCGTGATAGTTCAGAATGTTCTGAGAAAAATCATTTCAAAAAAAATGTAAGTATGATGTTTTATATTATGGTTTAATACTTTAATCTTCTTAATCCCTTCTTGAATAACTGGCAAAATGTTTCTACTGAATACCTGCAAAAGATGTTCAGATTTCATTTAGATTACCAAATAGGAAACCTGCTTAGATGAAGCAGAAGAAAAAAGATTAAGGAGGTAGATTCCTGCTTTAGATGCGACAAATTATTTTCTGTTCAGAGTCCTGTGTTCACATGTGCTGAATTCCTCCTAATAAAATTGAAAAAAAAAAAAATGCAATTTGTCTAGCAAGTCGCTTAAATTCAGAGGACCCCTGTTCTGCCAAAGTCAGACAGCTTCATTCCCCAGGGCCTCCTGAGGCTTTTAACACTTAATGAGCCGTTAACTGGTCCTTTCAACCGAAAAAGAGTGAAAAGCAAATCTTATCTTACGTCTGCCTGGAATTTCACCTCGTAATCTAGCTAGCAGCAGACTGGAGAATTTAACATAATGCAAATGCCGTCCTTCCCCGCCTGATTGAGAGAGCATGCAGCCGCAGCACGGGGGTTTGTCAGCGTCGGAAGTGGCTCTCCCGGGCTGAATAAAGAGCATAGTAGAAATACCTTCACAATGCTCAGCTCTTAGTATTGAAGATAAAATGAAAACAACTACTAATCAGATCCGGTTTGTGAAGCTGAGAATCACCCTTGCTACCTCTATATTTGCAAAGAAGAATGGCTGCGTGATCGCTGTGAAGAAGCGTTTTGCAACTGCATAGGCTCACTTTCAACATTCAAGTTATGTTTTAAGCAAAGAACAATTCAAACAGGGAACGAAGGGATAGATCCTGCTGCCTGCTTGCCCAACCATGCAATGACTTGCAATGAATGCAGCAGAGTTTCAGATAACAGTAAAGTGTGCAATACATCTGCTTTCAGCTACTTGTAACTTCTTTTGCCATAGAGTTCAGCTTCACTGATGTCAAAATGAAGCCTTTTAGGTGAGCAGTGTTATCGTTGAATGCTTTATTTACCTTTTGTTACTTTGTTTGGTAAGCACTGTATTTTTTATTACTTTACTGATTTTGTTATTTATTAATAATTTATTGATCACATTATTTATTGATTACTTTATTAAGCACTGTTGTTTCAGCATCTTCGTGTTACCAAGATCTTAGTAAACTCTTTATATAGTGAGTATATGGATTTCCAACCTCACAGTTTATTCGTGTGATACATTTTCATGAGTATTAAGGGTTTTCATTTGTCTATTGACTATTCTGAATTGTAAACTTGTGGGTGGAAAAGTACCACATTAAGTCATCATGTGTGACAGCAGTAGGTTTCTCTGAAAGCTTTAACTAGCTTTCCAAACAATCCTAAATGTGGATTTTGTACCATGTCATTATATTTAGTCAAAAGCCCCGAGATGTTGAGAATAACCCAGACCTAGTTTCCACCAACACTGGAGGATTCACCTTGATTTCATCTGCTTTGGTTTTGAAAAATTGTCACAGACAAGATAAGTCATCCTCTTTATTAGGTTCATGCCTATTTGAATGTATTCATGGATCTGAGTGACTAATGGCCATGCTACGGGAATCTCCTGCACCCACGCTGCTCTTCCTGGGCACTTGCACCCTCTCCAAGAGAGTTTCTACCAGCAGGCACAGCTCATTCTGCTAAATAGATAGTACTCATTAACATAAATTAATTAGAGACAGCTAACTGACAGGAAGAGAGTGCTAAAACTGCTGGCTGAAAAAGTAAATAGCTCATACAAGAAACAGCAAAGTCAGTCTGGAAAAGACACAGATTCCAAGAAATTGCAGGCTAAATATGGATTATGTATAGCACATATTCTGTATCTCTGTGTCCCCTCTGCAGAGATGCTTTTCTTGAGATAGAAAAGCAAAATGAAAATATGGGAGGCAGATATACACAGTTAAGTGGAAAAATTTAGCAAGAAGAGATGTCAGAAGAAGCAAAGTGCCTCCCTTCTTCCTCTGAGATCTTTTTCATGTCATTCAAAGACAGTCTAGACAACAGTAATTAAATCATTTTGTTCATTATGAAAAAAATCTTCATAGTTGAAGTCAGTCTGTTTCAATGACTCTATAGACACAGCTGACTGAAAACTGTACAGACAAGACTGATGTTTAGCTGTGTCCCCAGGCCACAAAAATAGTAATTGCATTTGAGTGTACAGGTGGAGTGAGTTGACTGCAGTTATTAAACCACTAGGATCCACTTCGTGCATGTAGTTGTGGAAATGATTAGCTGTAATTAAGACTCAGAATGGCGTTTGTGCAAGAGCAATCTGGAAATGAGACTCTGAGTGCTTTCAAATTTGAAAAGAAACTAAGGCTGTTCTCCAACTCTGTCTTTCCTGCAATGATTTTCATGAGGAAATGCAGGGAACAGACATCGTAAACCTGCCCTGGCTATGTTTGCAACACAAATAAGTTGGACACAAAGGTTTCTGAGCTCTGTTCATGCCCTGCTTACCTGCCTGCATGTACAGTTTATCTTTCTTTTTTGTTCCCAGGAAGAAGAACATAAATTACTTACCACATTACAGCTGTTGTACACTATAGGATATTATTCTTCTCTTATCTCACTTGTACTAGCTTTACTTATACTTTCGTTACTCAGGTTAGTACAAATTTATGTGCTTTTTAAAATTATAGCCCACAGTATGCACACTGTTTTTTTCTTATAATTGAGTTTATTTGACTTCTGATGTAAGTTTGTGTATTCTAATAATAAGCCTTATGAAGGCAATTCCTAAGTAAAATCCATTGATGGCAACAATATGACTGCAACAGTTTTGTTTTTTGTTTTTTGTTTTTTTTAATTAAATATATTCCCAAGAATTGACACATTTCTTTTTCCCCACAGAAAACTTCACTGCACAAGAAACTATATCCATATGAATTTATTTGTGTCTTTCATCTTGCGTGCCACAGCAGTTCTTATAAAAGACACTGTATTCTACAATATTTACTCCAAAAGACCAAATGATGAAACTGGATGGATATTATACCTCAGTCCTGAGGTAACTTTTTAGTTCATTACTAATGGTAAATGTGTGCTGCCAGTGGCCATAACAGTTACAGTTTCAGAAGTTTACCATATGGCACCAAGATTTCAGGTGTTTGTTAGCTGAGATTCAAATGTTGAAACTTCAGTGATAAAGCTTGAGGTAATCTGGAAAACATGATTTGATAAATTACATTGATTTTATAAAAAGCCTTGTGCAAAAAAAAAAAAAAAAAGGAAAAAGAAAAAAAGAATTAACAGATATATTTAGAAACTTCTACTTAAGCAAAACAATTTTACTACACCTGTAGTTTTAAGAAGAAATGTATACATTAATTTGGTACTTATGTAACACTTGTATTTATTCACTCTAGGTATGCATAGCACAATGCAATGCACACAAATCTTACTTTTAAAAAATGTTATCAAACAACGTATTTGCTGTGAAAGTACACTACAGGGAAAATGTAGTTTAAAGGCTTTTCTGTACTAGGAAAACAAACTGATTTTCTTACAATTCTATAGGTAGTGGAATAACCTCTTTCATTGCCACCACTGTGGATATATTATACTTGTATGATGTATCAATACAGTTCGCCATGTCAGCAAGCAAAATTACCTGTAAGATGTTTATCACTTCCTAGCACAGAACTGCTTCTACATTGGGACTACTAATTTAATAGCTCATCAGTAAAACTTCTGATATGCGGATTACAAAGAGCATATACCCCAGCCTACACTGTCAATGTCCTGTCTTAATTATCACCTCTCCTCAAACTTTGTGACCATCTAATATAGAAACCTGCAAATTGTTGCACTCCCCTCCAACCTCTCCCAAGCAGCAAGCAGAGTCTCAGAAGTTCTACAAGTCTTGTTTCTCCTAATTTACTCTTAAAAGTACTGAATACAACTTGATTAATCTCACAGCTTGATAGATTAATTCAGTAAGTCCTTCCTGGTTTAATTTTGGATATGTTTGGATGAATCAGAGAATCACAGACTATCCTGAGTTGGAAGGTACACACAACGATCATTAAGTCCAGCTCCTGGCTCCACATAGGACCATCCAAAAATCAGACCATATGTCTGATGGCATAGTCCAAATGCTTCTTGAACTCTGGCAGGCTCAGTGCCATGACTACTTCTCTGGAGAGCCTGTTCCAGTGCCCAACCACCCTCTCAGTGAAGAACATGTACCTAACATCCAGCCTGGACCTCCCCGGTCGCAGCTTCATGCCATTCACTGAGGTCTTATCACTGGTCACCAGAGAAGAGATCAGCGCCTGCCCCTCTGCTCCCCTCATGAGAAAGCTGTGGGCCGCCATGAGTTTAAAATAATAACCAAAAATTAATCAGAGTCAGTATTGAACACAACAGCCACAGTAGCGTCATTTTCTGCTGACCTGCTTGTGTACCAGCAGCACTTCTCTTCTACTAAGTATAATTAATGAAATGAATACTCCTCAGTTCTTCCTCTTGTTCTTAGTGTCAACCCCTGGCATGAACTGGGAGCCGTTCTATCTACAGCCCCTTCTTTTCTCCAAAGGCAGACCCATACCCAGCCTAATTGCATCACAAGTTTACCTCTACTTTCTGAAAGCCCAGATTTCCCAAAATAACAGCAGCTCAGTATCTTGCAAGATATATGACTGAACTACATATGTACCACAACGACATGCTAGCTTTAAAATGGTTGCTAAAGTAACAAGAGAAAACAATGATTCCTGGTCTCTCATTCCTACAGATTTTAATCATTTGCAGGACTGCCCAATTTTTCATGCATTACTTTGTTGGGGCAAATTATTTTTGGCTATTAGTAGAAGGAATTTATCTCCATACATTATTGATTACTGCCGTACTCTCTGAAAGACGACTGCTACAGACATATATTGTGATAGGATGGGGTAAGTACCTAACAATTTCAAAGTTCTTGATTGTGTTTTTTTGTTTGTTTTGTTTTTTGCCTTTTTTTTTTTTTTTAAGTCATTGGTGGGTATTTGGTAATGAGGAGAGAAAAAAACGCTGTGTGTTTGTTTGTTTGTTTTGAGGTCAGCAATTGTCATAAAGGTGTATAAGAAGTGACACATCAGCTGCAGTTCAGGTTGACCTGCAGACGCAAGAAACGGGTTAATTTTTTTATATGAAAATAGTAGCCTAATAGAACAAGAAGAAATTTTACTATATTTGGCTGTATTTTCTGTCTTCACTGAGTATTACACCACTATCAGCACCTTCATTTTCTTCCTCCGTGTAGGTAATAGAGCACCTACATGGTGAAGATGTATACATATTAAACACTTTGCTTTTATTATTTGCCTTCCTAGCTCAACAGAAGTTCCTGAAATTCTAAAGTGTGCTTTAAATTAGAGGACAGTTCAAAATGCTACATGATTTTAGGTCTTTTATTTCAAGCATTTTTTGTGGAATAAAGACACTGTAAAATTAGTTACCAGCATTTGAACAATTTTGTGTAAACTATCTTCTTTTTTCTTTTTGTATGAGAGTAGTGTGTAATCTGACAATTGTGTTTGTTACTCAGCCGGAGAACATAATTATGTATCTTGCCTGGACAAATGAGAAAGTCAAGGTTTCCTAATTCCCAATAATCATCTAAGATCTACCTGCACAACTTGCAAGCCTGGGAAGGTTTTAAATGAAGATAAAAAAATTATTTTTAGACTATATGTAGGTTTGATGTGAGTTGTTGACTCACATTCAGTGGCCTGACTTAAGGAGGAGGATAGGATGGCTGGCCATAAGAGTATCTTCTGAACATATAACTGTTATCAATGGATACTTTTACAAGCGTTTTCATTAACACCTCTATGTTTTCAAATGTAAAATTGCATATCCAGAACTGTTGGACTATAGTATGGAGTCCAGTTTAAAAAAAAAAAAAAAAAAACCACAGGAAGAACTTATACTAAGGAAAAGTGATTTTTAAAAGGATTAGACTGTGGTGGATGGCTACATAGTTATAAATCAATTATTCCCTATTCGCTTTGCTGTACTAAATGCTAAAATTATCTACCCAGGATAAAGAGGTAAATATTAAAGGCGTGTTTAAACTAAAATAAATAAATAAATAAATAAATGAAGCAAATATCAGCTAAGACTGAAATTATACTAACTAGAGTTGGAATGAAGAAATATCTAAATGCTTAAAAGAAATTTTTGTTTATTGTTACAAAGGCTGGGCTGTGGCAAATTTCTTGTCAATTTGACAGTAGTTCATGTCATTCAGTTTTAGTTTTCTAAAAGTTGTACAAGTCTCTCTGTAATAATCACAGGGAATTAAGACAGTTCATTTTACTTCTCTTTGGTATCTATGTTATCTCTTGAGATTTTTAAATAGGAAATGGATAACATCTAAAACAAATAGCCTAGTGGAAAAATTCCTAGAATTAAGTGAATTTCAGATAAGGCCACTTTTCATGCCTTTATGACTGTATTTATTAAACAAATATGACTGTGTTTATTAAATAAGAAAAACTGCTGTAGAAAAATAACAACACTTTAGGCAAGATCTAAAACAGGGCTTTAGCATCAAAAATACTGCACAGGGGAAATCTCAGGAAAAAAAAAGTTCAAAAGTGTGATATTGTTGAAGTACGTGAGGTAAATCAATTTAGTGCAAAACTATCTGGTCTGAAAGAATACTGATTAATTAAAGAACCCAGAAACCTTAACTCTTTTACAGAAATATCTTGCTTTTACTACCACTGACATGGTTAAAAGGTATCTGACTTGTGTCTCTTAATGGCATTTGAACCAGGTTTTGGATACCCATGAGATGGTAATGTATGCATTGTTCTGATAATGTTAGTAGAAAGGATTGATTCATTTTGTGCATTGTGAAATCTTCCTATCAGAAATCACTAAAATAGTACCCAGATCCAGTAATTTTGGCAATAGCACATTTTATTCTGGAGCATTAAATCAGTTAGCTCTACGATGCGAACGCAAAACTCAGAGTTGATCTTGTTTGTGGCACCATTTTTTTTCTTTTGTTAACAGTAAGAACATCTATGTTTTTTCCTTCTTGTTTACAGTTTTAAATCCTTTTTTTTTTTTTTTTTCTTCCTATACCAATAACAGAACTCTAGTATACAGTTCAGTACTTTCCATAAACTAAGAAATCCAGTTTATTCTAGTCTAGGCTCATGAGAAACTGAGTTCTGAGGCTCTGGTGATTAGCCTTCTTCGCTAATCAACACAACAATGATCTAATAATGTGCTTAGAGCTAAGAGTATGGAACAAAGTTTAGACAGAAGTGGGTGTAATGGGAATGCATGTTTTTTCAATTGTTTAAAACAGAACTATCTCATTATGTAGTATAACCTTATATTTTGGCATCAGATCAGAAAGAAGCATGAGGAAAAATCATTGCTTTCAATTCAGGAAGCAAGTACAATGGGGAAAAGCAAATTTTATTACATACTTGGAAAAAAACAGGTTTTTGTTTGTTTGTTTGTTTTCCCACATTTGAAACAGAAATATTGATCTTCAGCATAAGTTGAAGTTTAACTTCATCAGGTTAACATGATAAACAATTTGATGGAAATAGGTAGTTAACACCTACGATGAAGAGATAAGGATAGCCTAAATAAACTACTCATCGATCACCTGAAATACAGTGCCTCAAAGTAAATACTAGATACTCAAATACATTTTCTCCAGGTCCCAAGGCAGATGTGAAATTTTTGAAACAAATCCACTCATACATTTAACCTGAGATGGATACGTACGTGTATTCCAACATATTGCAGCTCAGATTTGGTGACAAAACCTAGGTAAATACTGAGACATCTCTGTACATTACATGTTTTCTCAAGAGTTCACAGGGCAGATACAAAACATAAACTGGAATATTAAAATGTATGTTGAATAGAAATTTGTTGGTCAGAATTGTCTCAGAAAATTGGTCTTGCTCCAGAACAAGTCTAGTTTCTGAAGGTAAAGGATCTTAATGAAGCAGATAAAAAGATTCCTGATTCTCATCAGACATTAACTACTTCCCCTCTCTTTCATGCTCATTACCATCCTTCCTTATCTATTAAAAGTTTCTGTCAAAGGATAACACCTCTCTTCATTGTCCATTGGCAAGCCTCTGGGCTTTATTCTTTGCAGTGCTTTACACTTCGGAGGCTTCTTCTCACCATTCATGACTTTATTTCTCTGTTCTTTCTTACATTCCTCTGTAAAGATCCCTGTGCTATGATGGTTTTATTAGAATTCAGGATTCTGGCACACCAAGACCACCGTCTTTCACACTGATTAGTGTTGTCTCATTGCTACCTCTCTCTTTCCACCTCTCTGAATCCATTCATTGCATTGATCACCAGCTCACTGGAATATTTTGTTCCTAGTTGAAACTGCAATAGGACAAGTCTGTGAAGAAATCCGATCACTAATGTGAGACTATAAATAATAAGGATCATCTCCCTGTAGGTTCCCCTCCATTGCTGTCATACCTGTATCATCTTCACTGAATTCCTAATGGCCTTTTTCCACTAACTAGCTGTTTTTTGTTTGTATTTATTAGAATTACTCCTAAGATGGCACATCTGGACCTTCGCTTCTTACAGATGTTTGTGGTACTGCTGCTGTTGAGCCAGCAGGGGCAAATCACGCTGATGCTTCCTTAGACACACTCCCTCAGCTAATCCTCAGCAACTGCATTTGATAATATCCCCTCATCCTCCTTGACATCATCTTTCCCCACTGGACAACTCCATATTCCCGTGCACATGTTGTCTCTCTTCCTAAGTGGTCCGTGCCCTGGTTGTTCTCTCAGACTTACTTGCTGCACCAAAGCCATCTCCCACCCAAATGAGACCTTTTCTATCTCCTTTCCCATACTACCCATGCAGAGGTCTATTTTTACAGAAAGGCAGAATGACTGAGGCTGGAAGGGACCTCTGGAGGTCACCTGGTCCAACACACCCCTGCTCAAGCAGGGCCACCTAGAGCAGATTGTCCAAGACCATGCCCATGGCAGCTTTTGAATACCTCCAAGGTGGAAGACTCCACAACCTCTCTGGGCAACCTGTGCCACTGCTCAGTTACCCCCACAGTAAAGAAGTGTTCCTGACATCCACATAAAGCCTCCTGTGTTTCAGTTTGTGCCCATTGCCTCTTGTCCTGTCACTGGGCACCACTGAAAAGAGCCTGGCTCTGTCCTCTCCCTTCAGATGTTTATAGACATTGACAAGAACCCCCTCTGAGACTTCTCTTCTCCAGGTTGTACAGTTCCAGCTCTCTCAGCCCTTTCTCCAGTCCCTTCAGCATCTTTGTGGCCCTTCATTGTACTCTTACCACTATGTCCATGTCTCTCTTGCACTGTGGAGCCCAGAACTGGACACGATAATCCGGGTGTGGCCTCACCAGTGCTGAGAGTATTACATTTGAGAGTATTTTGTTTAGTCTATGATTCCCAAGAAGGGGACAACAATAGGGGGATGAGGACTATGGGTTATCTTTAAGGGGTCCATGAAAGGCAAGTCAGGAAAACAAGCCTTCTTTAGTTGTTTTAATTAACTAGATATAATTCCACGTCTCCACTGAAAATTGCTTAGGGTTCAACAAATGAAAAATGTTTATAGCCAGTGCTTTAGGTAGTCTGTGAGGCCTCAAGTGCCAATTCTTCTGAATTCTCAGGGTCAGGGACATGGAAGATTAAGACTTGTCAGCAGTGTATATATGTACCTAAGTATATATGCATATATATTTCCATGGTGTCAATTTGCATTCTGAAAATGTGATATTCAGCTATACAATGAAATTTCTGATTGTCTTTGAGCTACAAAGGGGAAATACAGGCACAGGTTGATTTTTGTACAATATCTAAATCGAATACTGAAAATCATCTTTGCACCACACACTGTGGTAGTGTATCTTTATTATGTACGAATCATTCTGCAAGCTTGGCTGTAATCAACTCCTTTTCTTTTCAGTTGTTCCTATTCTGTTTGTGGGGCCTTGGGGAATAAGCAGATCAAAACTGGAGAACACAGGGTAGGTTACTAAACAAAAAGTGTCTTAGAATACCAGTTTTCAGTTTGCTTAATTTTTCTGGAAACCTTTGACAGTAATTGACGCAAGTATTGGCTACTGGATTATATTAAGATTATACAGCACATATTAATACTTATTAGATTTTCTAGATTCTCTTTAGTCCTTTCACATTAAATGACTAGGAATTCATGGATTCACTTATGCATAAATCAAGAAGGAAAATGAACATTCACTGTTTCTCACATGAAAGCTATTATATCCATTGTTCAATTACACAAAGAAAATTTTCAGCACTAACATCTTCACTGAGAGCATCCTAGCAAGAAAAGGAGACCAGTGCTTTCCTTGGAGACCATCTGTGGTTTGAGTTTAATGTACATTCACTGCCATTTTGCAAAAAAAATGTTAGTTATAGTAGATAATGACAGAAACTGATATTCACAAAAGGCTGATATTAAATGAATTTATTCAGTATTCAGTGAATTAATTAGTAAGTGTAACTTGCAGCAGGAGGCATCAGTTTTCCAGTCTTCTGGTTTTCAGTGATGTTGTTAATGGCATCACATACACTTTGTTTTTCATATATTATTTCTTTTGTTCTATTCCCCTATTTTATTTGTGGATTCTAGAGAGTTTTTTCTGAAATAGCAGTATGGTTGTGAAGTGACATCATCAGGAACTGAATTACAATTACTGTCTCATAGTTAGATGTTATATAGACTATAAATGACAACCCATAGTCCCACAGGGTTACAAGCTAGTTAGCAAAAAAGAACATGTGCACAGGACAAATTATAAGGTTAGAGCAGGACAAAAGGACACATTTTCCTCCTGACAGGAAGCTAGTGAATTTTATACGCACCTGTAAAAAGGGCATGAGAGAAGAACCAGGAAACTACAGACATGTTAGTCTGACCTCAGTCCCTGGAAAAGTTACTGAGAAGATTAATCTGGGGGATACTGAAAGATATCGAAAGGACAAAGCTATTATCAGGCATAGTCAACATGGATTCCTCAAGGGAAAGTCCTGTCTTAGTAATTTGATCTCCTTCTCTGATAAGGTCACCTGCTTGATGGATGAAGGGAAGGGAGTGGATGTAAACTTTCTGGATTTTTAGTAAGGCCTTTGAAACTGTCCCTCACAGTATCGTTCTGGTCAAATTATCCAGCTGTGAGATAAACAGGCTCATGCTATGCTGAATGATGAACTGGCTCAATGGTAGAGCTTGAAGTGTTGTAGTGAATGGGACTACATCTGGCTGGTGGATGGTCACCAGCGGTGTTCCCCAGGCCTCCATTCTAGGGCCAGTTCTGTTCAACATTTTTATCAGTGATCTGGATGAAGGAGTTGAATGCATTATCAGCAGGTTTACTGATGATACCAAACCGGGAGGTGCTGTTGACTCCCTGTAGGGACGAGAGGCCTTGCAGAGGAATCTAGATAGATTGGAACACTGGGCGCTTAACAACGGCATGAAGCTCAACAAAGGAAAGTGCCAGGTTCTGTGCCTGGGACAGGCACAGACTGGGAGATGAGTGCCTGCAGAGCAGCTCAGCAGAAAGGGACCTGGGGGTGCTGGTGACAGCAGCCTCAACATGAGCCAGCAGTGTGCCCTGGCAGACCTGAGGGCAAACCATATTTTGGGACACATTAAATGCAGCATAGCCAACTGGTTAAAAGGGGTGATTCTCCCACTCTATTTAGCATTGGTGTGGACTCACCTTGAATATTGTGTGCAGTTCTGGTCTCCACAATATAAAAAGGATGTTAAGCTCCCTGAAAGCATCCAGAGGAGGGCAACAAAGCTGGTAAAAGGACGGGAAGACGTCCTATGAGGACAGGCTGAGGACACTTGGGTTGTCTAGTCTGGAGAAGAGAAGTCTGAGACGTGACCTCATTGCTCTCTGCAGCTTCTTGAGGAGGAGAAGTGGAGACAGAGGTGCTAGTCTCTTCTCCCTGGGAACTGATGACAGGACGTACGTGAACAGTACAAAGCTGAGCCAGGGGAGAGATTAGATGTAAGGAAAAAATTCTTTACTGTGAGGGTGACCAAACACTGGAACAGGCTTTCTAGAGAGACGGTTGATGCCCCATGTCTCTCAATGTTCAAGAGGCATTTAGAAAATGCCTTCATTAATATGCTTTAACTTCTGATTAGCCCTGAAGTGGTCAGGCAGTTGGACTTGATCTTTGTAGGTCCTTTCCAACTGAACAATTCTATTTTATTTTCAGAGACAGTATGCATACTTAGTCAAGAAGCAGTCACAACTCAAGGTTTACCCTTTTCCAGTTTATGGCTTTAGATGACTAAATTTGGGTAAGAAGAGTCCCACTATGAAGGTTCAGTGCCTTGTACATGTACACTTGTGTGGATCCAAAGAATTGTAGAATCATAGAATAACTTGGGTTGGAAGGGATCCTAAACACCATCTAGGTCCAACTGCCCTGCCATGGGCAGGGATGCCACCCACTAGATCAGATTCCTCAGGGCCCCATCCAACCTGACCTTGAACACCCTTAGGGATGGGGCATCCATGACTTCTCTGGGCAACCTGTTCCAGTGCCTCACCACAATCTGAGTAAAGAATTTAATCCTAACATCTAACCTAACTCTCCCCTCTTTTAGTTTAAAGCATTGCCTTTTTCCTATCTCTATTTGCCCATGTAAAGAGTCCCTCTCCATCTTTTCTATAAGTGCCCTTTAAGTACTGAAAGGCAGCAATGAGGCCTCCCCAGAGCCTTCTCTTCTCCAGCTGTCTCAGCCTGTCTTCATAGGAGAGGTGCATTCTGATCATCCTTGTGGCCCTCCTCTGGACTCACTCCAACAGGTCCATGTCCTTCTGCGTCCCAGAGCTGAATGCAGTACTCCAGGCGGGGCCTCACAAGGGCAGAGTACAGGGGGACAAGAGTTTGCCAGATAGTTCTGAAGTTTGCAGCCTATGGAAACCTTTCTCAAGATTCTAGTGGAAAGTTCTTCAGAAAATATACAACTACAGTTGTTGATGACTCTTCCTAGTTTAATTCAATTTCTCCTGGAAGCCATCTAAAAAATTTAAAATTGTCAAGTTCCCTTTGAAATATATGCATACATTATTTCAGCTTTCTAATTTATTTCTAAGAAAATAATGTAATTATACTTTAAATTATTCTGCAGGTGCTGGGGAACAAATGAACACATGGGAATCTGGTGGATCATCCGAGGCCCAATGTTGTTTTCCATTACAGTAAGAATTCTTTTATCTGTTCCTAGTATCATACACAAGTATGTCTTTTGTGACCCTTTCTCCAAGTGTAATCCTATTCTTGGATTAGAGGAGATGAGACAGAAAAGATTGTAAATGAGATTTCTTACTGTGCGTGGATGGATGTAGGTTCATTTTTTCTATCTACAAGCACCAAAGATTTCAGCATCAGCCTCTCAAAACACTGCTGTGTATCTGCACAGTGAATTCTGCACAGCTCTGCACAAACACGAAGCCTCTTGCTTCTCATATTTTTAGCCTAACTTTATTCAGTGAGCAGGTCACTTAGGAGAGTGCTACCATGTGGTGAGCATCTATAGAGTAAGTTCATGTAATAACAAGGCTGCTGCAGAGAAGTAGCTGCAGAAAGTACTTATGTTCATGGAGAGAAAGCATTCATCTAACCAGGCACCAGAAGAATGCAAAAAAGTGAAGCATGGCATGACAAGACTAAGATATGGTTTTAAAAAATAATAATAATAAAATTACACAAAGATTAAACCTGAAAGTGGGTGATAATGAAGAGATGAAAATAGCATGATCAGAACAATTTGTGAAGACATGATTACAAACACAGAATTTTGATAGGTGAGGCTATGGTGTTTATTCAGACTACCTTACATTTTCGGAGTCAGTAAGGCTAAAAAGATTAGAGGAACAGGTGATTTGATTAGCATCTTGCTAATTTATCTAAGATAGCAAATGTTGTAGAGAAGATATGTATGTTACCTATGCAAGCATTGCTCAAAGTGCAATATTGAGGAATTGATGCATGTGGAAAGACAGGTATTGTTTTCTGTCACACTGGAGAAAAGTGGTAGAAATCATTAGTTTAGAGAAGAAACAATGGACTGTTTTGCTGCTGCTAAGTTGGAGAGAACCCTGTGAGAGAGAAAGTGGACATTGCTGGGACTGAGCTGTGAAGCAGAAAAACACACTTACTAAGCAGTCAACAAAAAGTAAACAATATGAAGGGCAATGGAGGTCTCTCTCTCAGAAGGCAGTGGAGAGAAGAGCCAGAAGAGAAAAGGAAGAGGCCTAAGAGTTGAGAGGAGGCGAAAGCTGTAAGACAGCAAGACTGAAACTGTCCTAAAACTGAGGGAGAGGTCAAGATGGATAAAGTCAAGAACTGAGGGGATCTGAACCAGTTTCTTCCTGGATATGTCTAACTGAAAGAAGACTGGATTCTCAGTTTACTTTTTGGAGCCTGGGTAGAAAATACACAGCTATTGGAACACAAACAGCAGAAACAAATAATAGCATTTCTATTATATTAAAGAGATCCAACCGTTTTGCTTTTGTTGTACAAATGTTTCGTTCATTGATGTTAGTATGCTCAACCTAGGACAAGTTCCCTGAATAATGTGAAATTAAACAGACCTAAGAGACAGGAATGAATTCATAAATAACTTGAAGAACAGCACTTGGATGGAGGATATCACTAATTTTAAAATACCTTTTAATGAATCTATTTCTGCACTATTTCACGTTAGTGACACAGTAGGGCATAACCTTTGCTGGTGTAAAACAGTGCCAAGAACTGAGGATGTGAACCTCTGTCTTTAGGAAGAGAAGTAGCATGAAGATTGCATGTACAGTAAAGAACATAGCAGGTTGGAGGAAGTGATTATTCCTCTCTGTTCAGCACTTGCCAGAGCCCATCTGTAATTCTGTATCCTTTTTTTAAGACATTAACATACTGGAGACAGTCCAGCAGAGGCCACCAAGACTACTGGGACCTGGAACACATCATGTACAAGAAGAGGGTGAGAGAACTGGATTTGTTCAACCTTAAGAAGAGAAGTCTAAGAAGGGACCTAATTGCTGTCTTCAGTACCAATGACAATGGAAGCATATAGAGACAGGAGGTACACAGCAAAAGGCTGGTACCTTAAAAGACCTGAAAAGAGGTCTACCTGAAAAGAGCTGTAGCAGGCAAAGTTCAGATTAGATATAAGAAAACATTCTTCACAATCAGAGTGATCAAACATTGAAATGTTTGATCCAAACAAGTGGTGGAATTTTCTTTCCTCAAAATAATCAAAACTCTACTGGTTTTGAGCAACTTCATGTAACTTTGGAGCAGGTACTGTTTTGAGGAAAGGACTGGGTAATATGACCTCCTGAGATCTCATCAAGTCTAAATTATTCTGTGATTGTTAATGCTGGTGAAGCTACATTTCCAGCCAAACTCTCATCAGCATCCTCCTTCAGGACCAAGGGCTCAACTCAGTGGTAGCTAGGCCATGGAATGTGATCTAGTCAAAGCCAGCATTCTTTTCAAGGATGAAGGAATGCTAACTATATTTGGGTGACAAAGACTCAATTGAAACAAGAACTCACTGCAGTGCATGATCAAGGTGTGACTGAGGGGGAGGATGACTATAAGGTACAGAGGACAAGTTGGGGGAGGGGTGGGGGGCAGGCAGCAGATACAGGATTTCCAATGAAACATCCATGGACTTAAAAGACTTAATAGTTAAATGAAGTTCTGTTACCAGCATCCCAGCCCCTGAAGATAACTTTCTAAACTTAATTCAGATTTTTATGTCACTACTTGGAGATCTCCTGTCATATCGTCACCCAAATCGTTCTAATGCTGAAGCTGGGGGT
>VXAL01006437.1:7240-17489 GCA_013399475.1 Chauna torquata
TAAGATAAAAATGGATGGCAAAACAATTAAAAAAAAATAGGTTCATATCACTGCTGAAGGTAAACTGGACACACATTAGCAGCCAATGTGTAAAAGGAACCCAGCATTGCTTAAAGAGTTACTAACATCTGTTATGTAAAATCAGGAAATTAATAGTTTGGCACAAAAAATAGCTGGGGCAAAGATACTGCTTGATAACCAAAACTCTCTTGTGACTCACTACTGCCAGGTCATATGAGGAAATGAAAATCCTCTCCTTAACATACCCCACTATCTAGTTTAGCTTTTAAACCGATGAACTGCAAGGATGGTAGGAATTCCAAGTTAAGGACCTTTCCTATGGATTTTAGAAAAGCATAAGGAAATTCACTGTGGCAGTAGGTACCTGTAGCCTGTTTGCTAGTGTCCCCCAGCCAACTAATCTACTTTTAAGAACGGAAAAAAAAAAAAAAAATTGTAGAGATTCTGAAGGCATGCAGATGCAATTGAAATCACTGGGGAATGGATGGAGGTATTATAAGGTCAGTTGAATATTTTGGCAATCCAAGACTGTTTAATTTAAAGAGATACTGATTTTATCCACTCCAGCTATTCTTGATAGGATGCAGTCACCCAAATGAAGTGCCCCTTTTGTTATATAAATAACAACCACGCACATTATCTTTTTATTTCTTCATTTAAATGATAACGGCCAGCCCTGGCACTAAATTCACATTGAGAAATACTGGACAATAGTACTGCAGATGTGGTAAGCGAAGATTCAAAAAGTCATCAAAGTGCTGTATTTGTTATGGGTTTTAGGATCTCCGTCTCACTGCAAGTAAGTGATACGGCTCTTCCTTTCTTTTTTTTTTAACCTATAAGTTTAGATTCCAAAACAAAGCTGTGTAGAAACACACTACATCAAACAGCTAACCAGCAGCACTGGGGGGAAAACAACAACAACAACAAACTGGCTCAGGTACTACCAAACCAATGCACAAAAACTTCTTCTAAACTTCACTCCTCTTGGGTGGAAAATGACCAATCCCACATTTATTGTTAGTGTGTTATCAGTAGTAGTTATTTCAACATGGCACAGCAAGTAACAGAGTTGTGGGGCTGAAAAGAAGCAATTTTTTTGAGAAATTGAGCAAGGAAACTCAGCTGTTGCTTGGGTCTGTATGTTCTGCACTAAGGATACAGCTTTTAGGTTTACAAAAGGCTGCAAATCACAGTCTAGTCCTAAATATCTTTTCTAGTTTGTTCTCAGTTACCTGTGAAGTTTTGTGCTTTCAGATGTAGGTCATAGAGCTTGTGAATATAGCGAATATACATCTCTTCTTTGTTCAGTTCAGTCTTGTAAAAATTCTGCAATAAAATTGAATTTAGCAATGAAATGTAATAGACATTAAATATATTATATTTATTACAAACAAAAGACATTGAACATGATGCTATAGAAATACATCTTATATTTGAAAGTTTCACATGGTACAAAGGCATTACACAGAACTTCAGTAATACACTGAATAGTTCCATTAAATTTTCAGTAGACCAGTCAACATGCTCTTGAATTTTTTTTATTATCATAGAACATAAGATGAAGAACCTGACATAACTGAAATCTGATGTTTCTTTCTTTATAAATACTAAACCATCCCAAAAGTACACCCATCTATCCTTATTTAGGCCATTTAACATCTTGCTGAAAGCTCTTTGTTGATTTTAAAATGCTGACAGCACTCAAACTTTCGTATTCATATTTTAAGAAAACATCTACTGCCTGGTATGTCTACTCGTCATTCTGTCATAGAAATGCCAGAAGGACTTTGATAGCACTACAAAGAATGTTCAGTATTGTAAATGGCATAATCCTGAATGAAAAATGTGATTTCTTCAGCCCTAACTGGTGCTGGGAACTGATGCATAAATATTGCATTACATGATTGAAATATACAAAGTTGCACTCTAAAGTAACATTCAGGACAAAATTTCGACAAGATTTCTGGCTAGAGATTTCTGGATGTGTAACTGCTATTTGTTGTTACTTGGATAAAATATGGGACGCAACATCAAAACTTTTAGTTCAAAACATTCAGCATGTGTTTGCAAGCTCTAAAGTGAAGCACGAAAAGGTTAGAGGGAGAGGAGCACAACTCTATAGCACTGTCCACAAGTGTTGCCATACTCCCTGTAGGCATGCAGGTACAGTTCCCCTGGCAGCTACGATTAATGTTCAGGATAACCTGCTTTGGTTAAAAAAATTTATGGGATACAAGAATCTAGCACCAGTTCTCCTTAGCAATTTACTATTTCTGTTCTATTATTCAAATCTCTTACTATGTGAACTCTAAGCAAGTAGCCAAAATGTTTCCCCTGTTGGAAAGTACTCTTATTGTGTGACAGTTTCTTAGCTTGAGTTATTATCAAAGAGAAAAGTGTGAGGAACATTATGAGAGTATCATAACAAAAATACTATAGACTTTTTTTTTTTTTAACTGGCTTCAGAAAATGACTACGTATCAATAGCTCTGTAATGACATGCCCCCTTTTAGGCTGCCATATGCCTTTATAATCCAAAGACTTCTCTTTTCCTCCCACAATGTGCAGACTAGGAACAGAAAATGAAAAAATATCTGCATATATGTTCATGTTTACCTGTCTGAAAAAAGCATAACCTATAATACAGAAGTGCGAGCAATAAGGCCTAAAGACAAGATACGGCACTGAACTGCAGTACTAGACCTGTTAGCTCCTACCCCTAAGCACTAAAGGCTCCAGTACTTGTCACAAGTCTAAACGACACAAATCATCTGGTTCTCTGAAGCTCAGCTCTGACAAAGTCCAATTGGTCTGTAAGGCAGACCACAGCAAGACAACCCAGTCACAGCTCAGGAGATAGGTCAAGCCAATACAGTGACAAAGGTGTGTTTTTTCTACGAACAATTTCAAGACATAAAACTTAACAGATGAAGTCTTCAAAAGGGGATAGGATGTAGAAAGTAGACTTCCTTAATTAACAAGGACATTTTTTCCTAAGAAAAAAAGTCTTGAAAACAACATTCAAACAGGCAACGTGGACATGTTCGACTTAAATGACATCATGTCATATGCCACTGTAGAGCACCGCAGGAAAAATCTCCTTTCTAATAAGATACAATTCTAAATTAATAGAACCTGAAATATGAATTAAATATCAAGCAACAATGAGGACCAGGGATGCCCAAGAAAAACTCAATGAATTACGAAAAGTTACTCCATATACTCTCAAAGCTTTTGTATGGTTCTGTGATGATGTAGTTCTTTCACCAGAAATTCAACTTTCAAATTTGAAGTTAGCTTATTCTTACATATATGGAACTCCATTAGACCCCTCTTAAACCAGCTTTTCTGAATAAACATTACTAATGTGAAACCTATCCCTGATGATCCAGAGAGTAGAGAGAACAGGAAAAAATTTCCTACCTTTTCCTTTCATCTAAGTTACTGATACTGGTACAGAGCCCTTTTGCATATTTCATGATGTGGCATAATTCCAGTTAGTTTGATAACTTGGTTAACTTGGCCAATTCTATTTCCCAGAACAGCATGTACCTCTATGGCAAAACAACATAAAGATTCTCTTTTCATGCCAACCAGCCCTCTCATCTTTGGAAGTCAGAATACCTTCAAAGTGCTGATGAAAAATGAACTATTGCTTCCTCCTCTAGACTTCAAATAATTTTAGGATTATACATTCCTCTAATGACACTTTGCATGAAACATCTTTCAGGGATGGCAACCAGTTCATCCATCATATGGACAACTAAATGTCTTAAACAGTGTGCTACTTTTGTAATCGAAGTTCAGTTTTCAACATTTAACATTAGTTTTCTCTTGTGGGCAAGTAGTAACAACATTTGTCTGAAAATCATTAGGGTAGAAAATCTGCCTTAGTCTGTACAAGTCATGGAAAATCCTATTAAAAAGCATTATGTTGTTTTGGGGTTTTTAAATGCTTGAATTTTCTTTTTGTGAAAACTTTTTAATGATTTACTAATAATAGTTGAAAAACTCCTTAGCAATAGAATGAAAACAATCCAGGTGCTTTACAGAACTCAGATCATGCCAGAGATTCTGACAGAAAGACAGCTGCTCCATGGCTGTGTAGTAAACATTGTTCCTACTCGGAGAGCACTATTTTTTTGCTCAAGAAATCCTTTATTCTCTCATGTATAACTGCTACTTAGAAGTGATACCAAATTGTTTCACTGACGTCAAAAATGCAGAATTACAAGTCAGCTTATTCTTTTTTTTCCATGGCTAAAAATATAACTTTCCAAAACAATCACCACGAAAATGGAATTTTTCCAAGGTTAACAGAAATCAACAAACTTGTCAGTAGAAGTTGGCCTAGAACCAGAATATATCTTGTAAACAAAAATGAAATATTTTTCATACTATGGATTTGCACTGATGGTTGGTAACATGACAGGAGAAGGTCTGGAGCAGCATTTCTGGCTCTTCTATTGGGAAGAGAATAGATAGCAAGCAGTCTTCAGAAGATATCCCTTGCATGTGATAAAAACCAACCTGAGCTGGCTATTGAGGAAGACAGGAAACTGAAGAAATCATGTCAGTTTTGTTGGGTTTTGTGAAGTAGGAAAGGTATGTTTGTTTCTATGAACTCAGAGACCAATTAAATTTGGAAAATACTCTGGTGAAAATTATCTACTAGGGAGAGACTGAAAACTGAATAAAGCAATATTAGAGATCTCTCAGAACCCAACTATACAATGCCAAAGAAAACTACTATATCAATTTAATCCTGAAAAAATTATTAGCGATACTAAGCACAGTATTTCTGTCAACTGAAACTGCATCAAGAAGCAGACTATCTCCCATTCAAATATGTGGATGTATACTAGAAAATGCTCAACCGGAATCAAAAAGGGCAAGAAAAAGGATTATACAAACCAAAAGGCTAACAGTGCAGCCAATCTTTTTGCCATCCACTTCTCCCATTTTCATGCAATCCCTAAAACAGAAAGTAATCAAAGTCAAAAGGAATGAAGTTTATTCTCCTCTTAACATGAAGCACATCAGTCATTCATTTGCCACATGACTACTGGAGATTCATCTGGTTTCTTCACACCTTGTGGTGAAATCGTGGCAGCAGAAGCCAGCAAGGCAGTTCTGCTCACCTCTGGCTCTCAGGCACTCATTCCCAGTCCTGCACTGCTGCCTACAGAAGCCTCAGGAAGTGAAACAGGTTAGGCAGCATCTTTTGCTGGGTTACTTCTAGCTCATCTCAGTCATGTCACCACAGTGCAGCACAAACACTTATGTTGGCACAAGGAAGAGGGTGATGTGAGTGAGGAGATGAGTCTGCTTTCTTCAGAGACAGTGTAAATCTAAAGTGCTGATGGAATTACAGCATTAGTTCCTCTCTGAAAAAGCAGAATGACAACTACCTCCTCTATAAATGTTCTGAGGTCCACCGCATTTTCCTCAGTAGCACTCTATAATCAGGATTATTTATTATTTGGTGAGGCGATGGATCTGATTCCCAAGTCAAAAGTTAAAATGGAACCATTTTAATTTGAAGAGATTTTGATTAGTGAACAGGGAAAAATAGTGTCAGTACAGCCATACCGGAGTGAAAAATAACAGGCAGGCATGACCATGCAGTCACTAAAAGAAATTTAAAGCCTTCTTGCATACATGAGCTAAACAATTGTCTCAATACTATTATTAGCACTAGCATACATATTTGTTCTGGAAGATGTTGGATCGACAACCCTGGAGGTTATAATCCAACCAGCCCCCAAGGAGTAATAGCACTGCACTGTTCCCCTCTGAGGAGGAACAGCTCTCTAGATATTAAGAGTTCATTTTTTTGTTGACAAAATAGCTTTCTTTTCTAACTATCGATGAGGATAGCAAATGCAGTACCAGGTCTCAACATGTGTCCCCTGTGGAATTGGGGAAGATATCAAACCCTTAAGCTCTACAAAGGAAGTGCTACAATTGATGCCAATGAAGAGGACTAAACGGAAGCCTTAAGTTTCTATATGGACTTCACAAATGACTGAGAAAATCACTTGTAGTCTCCCACTTCTACAAAGGAGGATACGTCTCTTCTCTCCCTCTCCTTTTTTTGTGCAGTACAGTCAGATGCAAGCTTCTCACTCGTAGATCATATCTTTGTATACATACTGTGCCAGTTGATGCTACAACTAGGCATGACTGACGTAGTGATAAGAATTTTACATATTCTGTAAGACAGCTGTCAGGTGATTAGTATTGAGCTTGGTGACTTCAGATAGACTTGAGTCACTAACCTACTGCTGAAAGTTCCTATATTCTGGATAGGAAACTGGTGCAAGCCACTGGATTTTCATACCACGGGAGGGGTACTTGGTTGGTTTTCAGCCAGCTTGTGTCATTTGTGGGTTGACTAAGCAGCTGCTGCCAGAGATCCTCAGCACATACAGTTGATGTGTCCATGTGCAGTCACCATTTGTGCAAGATCACCATGTTTTTCTCCTGATATTTTGAAGATGACAACCGTACTGATATTGTGATAATCACTCACCTGTAGTCCAGTAACCTTTCCATGAGGCGAGTCACAGTAGCGATTAATGAAACACCACTTTCTCTCCATGTTTCCCGCTCAATTTTCTTCAGCAGACTGAAAAAAAAAAGCCAGAACAATTTCATCGTTTATTTTTAACTGTCACTATGACAACCACTCTGCTTTTACCAGTACCTTAATACCTTAGCAACATCTTTGATAGTTAGATTTTTCTTTTATAAACACCCTCCCAAGAAGCACAATTTGCAAACAATGTCTTACCTAGGATAAGGACCAAAAAGTGGAATTCTAGTCCAGGAAGCATTGACAAAACAAATGATTTTTATATTAGCTGCATCAGGTTAAAATATATCAAATACCTAATTTTCAGACTATATTAATATCCCAAAGACTTAACAAAGCTTTTATATAAAATTTATATATTAATTTCATGCTGATACTTCATAAAATGAGGAGCTTGAAGACGTATCTAGAAAAGAATATTTACCAACTCAATAAACCTTCTCAATGGGACCTCAGATTTTTAACAAAGATTTTTCCTCCTCATTTCTCTAATATCTTGGCACACATGAAATTTAAGAATGGGGAAGGGATTGTAATAAGATGATTCCCCCCCACTTCACTTAATATTTCCTTCTGAGAACATACTAGCATGTACATGTAAAAGCCCATTAGCTTAAATTGCCATAAGATTCTTTATTAAAAACTGTGTTTTGCTGAATTCTTATGTAAATACAAATTACAGATTGAAGTGAAAAGATTTAAAAATGGTGTTGTAAGTGGAGCTGTCAGTAAAATTATACTTAATATCTCTTTCTGTTACAGGCCTCTGATTTTCACTGCTTAAGTTTATCAAATATTAACAATTTGAGTATGAATTTCCAACATTTCCTCTCTGTCTGAAAATGAACATGGAAATATTTACCTACAGAGTTCTGTTACTTTTATGCTTTGGTGCAGGACCTCAGATAGATGACATACCCATGGAGATATTTTGGCAGTCTCCCTGAAAATGCACTTGGGTATGGTTTCCTTAGAAGTCTCTGAAAATTGCCACATCCCTAGACTCAGAGCTTTTTAGAGAGTTGCTATTAGCATTTCCAAACTTTCTGTCTGCAGTGGGCAAGCTGTCAGCTCCACTGACCTTCATCTGTACTGAGCATGTTCAGTCCCATAAAACTCCTACGTCCAAATTTCACTGAACACATAACAGCGCCCAGTAACTCCTACATGCCAACTGCACTAACTATGCATTCCAGCTCTGTTCCCTTACATACAGAGGGATGTCACTGATGCAATTCTCCAAGCTAATTTGACCTAAATGAAGTTATACTGTGCTGGAAGCAAGGAGGTAACACCGATCTTCATTCTGCATCTTTATATTGATCTGAGACTCATCACTTTTTTTTAGGAGGCAATCGGATGTCTTTCCCTCACATTCAAAGACTGGCTACCAGTCATTGCTAGGAGAGACAGATGACAAAGGCATCCCTAACAGAAGAGGCTGAAGCACTAATCCGGCATCTCTGCTTTCCATACAGAATGCATAAGCTAACTCAATTTGCTTTTAAACCCCTTATGTTTCCTTTCAATACAAGTTTGTGTGTCTAACAAGAAATAAGAGTAGAGCCTGTTACATTATTAAGCACTGATTATTACACTGATTTTTCCTTTCTATTGCCTTTCAACCCAGTGCTAAACAGGAACATTTCAACCTAAATTCAACAAAATAATTACCTATAGTTCCTGTAGAAAAACAGCAGAAGTCTGAGTTCTCTTTTAAAACAGATGGGTTTAATCTGTATTTGACTTATGCATGTTCTTTATAAATGTGTTGGCATATTTATTATAAATATACAATTTCTACAAATGGGTGGTGTAGATATATTCAAAATACTTATTCAAACTCACATCAGTGTTGTCAGTGGACAATTGTATGTCTTGCCTTCTGATGCATGCCTCCCCCTCTCCACCATACATCTTTCATCACAATGTACAGAACAAACACTCAGAACAAAAGAGCTACTCAAATAGATCCCTTGGCTTCCTCATGGCAATATCTAGATAGAATTTGAAATAAATGACTGGCTTAAGTTAAGCTTGCTTTCCCCCCAGTATGTTGTGTTTGAAATTACGTGCACACTTTATTTTAATACCTCTCTTTTGTTTGATCCCCTTGTTGGATCTAATTGCTTTCCAAATGCAACTTCTTCCCCATGTGCACCCATAAACATAAACAAAATTCTTCCTTGACCTGTGCTGTGCCTGCCTACTTCCATCACAAAATTCCTGGTACTTACAGGTCCCAAAGCATAGCCAAGATGCAACGTTATACAAGAGAAACAATGAAAATGTTTCTGCCCACCCATGCTACTATTGCCCAACATCTGGGCTCACTTGAACATTTTGTTTTTTACCTTGGGTTCCTAAGAATAAGGGTTTGGAGGGGGGACCCAGAAGATCAGAGCTCTCCAGGAAAGAATGCCAGGCTCTGAACCACGTTCAGGCTAGCTCAATCATGTAGTAAGTCCCAACATACGTGGATTTTATATCCCTAAGCTAAGAGTTATTCAGATTACTGACTCAAAAGCAGCTAATCATAGAAGTGCCTTAAATCATCTGGATCTCCATTTTGGAGTACAAAGTCCTCCAGATACCTCACTATAGCCAGACGTTCCCTCATTTAGTCAGACAGGTCAAAGTCAAACTTTGCTGCAATTCAGAGATGAGTGAGGAGCTTCCCAAAACCCACAAAATGTTCAAGGTAGACTGAAAGACTCACTCCCTACTTTCACTGTGTGTTTTCACTTGATAAAGATAATTCCATTACAAGCAGTGAATTCTAAGCACATAGTATTTTAGAGATGTTCAGAGATGCTTATAATTTGTCCCTGAAAACAGAAGATGTTCAAAGGAAAGATGTAGTGATTATCTCTGGAGAAAAAAAAAAAAAAAAGCAGTTAACGTAGGAGTTGAGAGATTTAAATTCATTTTCTGATTCAGACAAAATAAACAAAAAGTATGACAAAATGGAATGTGTCACACCCACTGCAGTTACTACAGTGTATCCGAAGTAGGTGTGTGCATCTCCTTGGCTCCCAATTGTACCTATATCAAATCCAGCCATGCCAAATCTTCAGACTGATCAGGTAACATTGCAGCATTTGCTTTAGTTAAAGACTATGTAATCACTGCTGGTCTCAGACTTACATTAGTTTCACATTCCTTGGGTAAATACCACATCCTTGTCACTTTAGACTAAACATGACTGCTTTCTTGCACTGTGTGAAGACAGCCTAATTTTGCAAAAGAAATCTCACGGTAGCTGACTATATAGATTCAGCTCCCTAAGCTGTCTGTTTCTAATCATTTTCCTTCACATACCCTGGAACACTATCATCCTCCATTTTAGATTAGTATCTTCTCCAAGCTCTCCTGTTGAGAGGTGTCAGTGTATGGACTGTAATCAAATTCAGATAAAAAGGTAATGATAAATACTTAGTTTTCTTGAACTGGAAATGAACTTGAGTTGTTACTCTGAAATTCGCCAAGAAGTCTAGTTATAATTCAGTTACACCAGAATAGAAACAACAACAAGTATACTGATGCTGTGAGACATTTTACAATTTAGGTTACTACATGTCTTCAGCATTTAGACTTAAAAAAGGCTCTCACCATTTTTCACCGTAT
>VXAL01006437.1:23431-34401 GCA_013399475.1 Chauna torquata
TAAAACTAGATTCCTAAAATCAGGTGCACTTGCAATATTGTCAAAAGTATCAGTTCTTTCTAAATGCTATACATCAGTAATATAACTGTGAAGCAGTAGCTATTTTTTGCAGTAATATGCTGTAGTTCTCTGAGAACAAATAGTTTTGCTCTAGCTTAAAGAAATACAATTAATTCATACAGATGACAGTGCGGTGCCTGGCAGAAAATACCTGAATGAGTCTGAATTAACTAATGCATGAACTGGAAATTTGTGTTTGTGTTGCTACAACATGGCTATTTTGCTCCCAATATCTGAACTACTTCGGGCACTTCCATGAAGGCTGCTATCAGCTCAGATGACCTACACAAGGGGCCAGAACCAACTCTCATTCAAGTCAGTGGAAGTATTGTTACTGTGATCTTTTAGTAGGTCTTTTTGCAACCTCCCAAGGCTTGCATTTTGAAAAGTGTTTGATCTATTACAGATTTCCAGAAGCTGACAGCAATACTTACTTTTCTAAAACCTTTTTTTTCTTGGAAGGTGTGAACATCTCCAGTTGAAGACATAACTGGTTTATAAAAATAACAGCAAGAAAAAAGTAGGAATCCCATATCTACAATAAACATATGGCTTTGGTTATTTCATTTTCTCAGTACTACCATTTTATGACCACTCAAGATGCAAATCTTCAAATCACATCACTTGTTTCAGTCTCAGGTAATAAATTACTCAAACAGTTTTTGACTAGATTTCTTTGCATCCATGTATACTTTTCACCAACCCCAAAACATTCAGCAGAAATAAATCTATTTTCATATTCTACATCTCTTAAATGTAAAAGTTTCAGAGTTGCAGATATCTTTTTTTTTAAAAATCTCTGAACCAGAAAACCTTACCTTCTAAATTTGGAAACATGTTTTTGGTACATTTAAATAGAGGACTACAAAAAGTTCTGCCTTTAAGTCCAAAAACCAAAAAATTCTGACACCTAAAAAGCTATCACATAGCAGAATTGCCATTTTCTCGCCTGTTTTACGTTATAACTTTATTTGCAAGTCTCAGTGGATAAAAGTTACAGGCTTTACTGGACAAAAACGAAGCCAGGCTTTGTTATCATATTGTAAATATACAGATGTTTGTGCACACGTTTTTGGAATCAGATGTTGAAGCTTCTATATAGAAGATTAACAGATAAATTAAAAGATAAATTTAACATCAATTAAAATATGATTTCTTATTACTCAATTACAGATGCTCCATGGGGGAGCAGGAGGAATGCAGAAGTGTAGGGGTAGCCCTGCTCCAGATAACGCAGGATAGTAGTAACATTGCTAAGCAGGTTTAAGGAACACAGATGCCTGGTTTGCAGGTAATTCTTTTATCAGCTTTAGCCTCTGAACTTGCAGAATTTATAAAGTACAGGCTTCCTCATTTCTAGTTATGCCCAGTAGACAAATCTGTATTCCCTCTGATCTCTCCTACCGGACTCTGGATTTTCAGAGAAGCATCCACAACTCTGCTCGAAGTCAACAGGAGCTCTCTGTCTTCTCGAGAAAGAAAAATGCTGCAGTTTTTATGACGAAGCAAGTAGACTAATGCCTCTTGGTTGAGCAGAATATTCTTTCTGGTTTCTACAAGAATGCCTCGTTTCAGACTCATTCCAAGTCTTGCCATCTGAATCCTAAAAACATAATTCTGTAATTCATGGTTTATCATAGATGTCATTCCTCACTGTATGAGGTACTCACTAATAGGCAAGCATCTTTAACTATGTTCATCATGGAGTGTCATAATTTACTAACTTTAAGTATGCAGCAAGCTAATTGGTTCTGAGAGAAATTACAGAAATGCAAACCATTATTTTTGATAAATTTTCATTGAGTCAAAAATGGATTAATTTTCCTTTCAGAGATAATTCAAAAATAACAGAGCGATAAAGAAAAACAGTCTCTGTAATCAAAAAAATTGCTATACAAAAAACCTGAATAAGTAGTCTACCATAGAGACTGAAATAACAAAATGAAAAACAGAAATTAAAAACCAAACAAACATAGCACTCCTGATTGTTAAGCCAATCCTCTATTTAAGAGATAACAATCTCTGAGCACTTGGAATGGCTGATGTAGTACATGCTGTAGGTGTTTAGATGCTGGAGCTAAGTTCAATAACAAACAACTTAGCTGCAGGATGATGTAGTAGCTATTGCACTTATCTTATGTTAGATATGGTTACTCTACCTTGTAATCAAAGTTTTCATTTAAGAAGTTTTTACGAAGGGCATCCGAAAGGTACAAGACTGTTGTAATGATCACACTGTGAAGAAAAGAATAAAATAGAGAGAAGTTTTCATTAAGTGGAAATTCATATGTAATACTCATAGCCAGACAATTTTTCAGTGAAAAAATAGGTGTTCCATGTATGGTGACATTAAATACTGCATTTTAAACATATACAAACGCCTGACTACTAACAGCACCTATTGACATGAAACTTGCACAAGAAGAAGAAGAATGGGTGTGCTGAAAATAGACATTCTATATAGAACAATATAACTGATGAAAAAGAGAAACCATAAAGTTTGTTATGCAAATAATGCTGATATCACATTTAATACTAATATATATACCAATATATACAGTTGAGTAATTTGCTTTCAGCTTTCTTGGTCCTGAAAATATGTGCATATAGATTATAAATATAAAATATCTAGTAATTATCAAATGTGCAATACTGACAGCCATATGGACAAAAAGACAGATGACAACAGATAATGCAAAACTGCATGAACTCTGCAAGAAAGTTTGGCATCTAAAGATCTCTATTCAGATTGTTGCAAATGGTTGTACATTGTCATAAACGGACACTTGCCTAAATTATACTATTCTTAGATAAATATAGACAACCAAAATTTTTTCACGGTGGTTATTACCAGGTGTCAATGACAATCTTCTTCACTGTAGCAAGCAAACAACACTTGGCAAAACACAAGTTTGGTAATTTACAGAAACGGAACATCCCTACAGATTATATAAATATACATCATTTCAATAAGTCGGCCCTTAAGCTGACTTCTGCTGTGCTTGTATCTATAAACACATCTGGTCAAATCAAAAATCCATGTAAACTGTTACATTCCTTTTGAAAGCAGATAGTAGTGGATGCTTATGGAAGAGGATAAAGATAAACACAATAATCTTTTTGCTGTTACTTTCAACTGTTTAAAGATCTTCTGCAAATAAGGTTATATCTGCACACTTCATGTAATTGCCATCTATCTACTGTTAATAAATCTAGAACTTCTCTGAACATGGTTCTTGACCTGTACTGTGTTACAATGCTAAAATTTATTTCTCTTTCTACACTTTGTACTTCATTTTTCACTTTCTGCAATGAATTTAATACAAAATGTGTTTTATTAAACATAATAACAAATATATATATATTTTAAGGGTATGATATTTTTCATCTTCACAACAGTGAGGAACTACCTTGGAGACAAATCATATTTTTTTCTGGCACTTTTGACAGATTTCAAGCTTTTAAATACAAAATGGGTATATATCATTCAGCTTATCACTAGCTCAAATGTTTATTTCCATTTCTCAACTTTTAAAATTACTGCCTCTGTCAAGCTTTACCTCCTGGTTCAATATGTCTGAACACCCGTAACAGTTAAGTCTTAGGTTGTTTTTAGACCATTGCTTGATTCTCAGGTTTCCTTAGTTATAGTTCCATTACTCAAAGGTAATCTTCATACATATTATTTTCTTAACAGCTATATCGCATCTTAGATTTTCTATCCAAGTAGCATTCCATTTCAGCACTCATTCGTGCAGTTTACCCCACTTTTCCACCAATGGGGAGTTACAGTGTTTGTACAGCACTCCCTGTTGCAGCATGAAAGACAAAGTGAAATGTTAACAAAGTGTAATGTACGCAAAGCTAAGAATCAATGCAGAGATAAGAAAAAGAATCCTCTCATTCTTATCATTGTGCATGATTTAATTTACAGCCCATATGTTTCACAAAATGGAAATAGCACATTTCAGGAAGCTGTTCTGATAGAAAAGGTCAGTTCATCAGAACTATTGCTATGTAAAATTTCAACCTAAGTCCAAAGTAATAAATGTCTGAAAAATTGTATGCAAGAGAAAATACCAAAATATCCCCCAAACTGCAACCATATTGCCAAGTTTACATTACATAGATTTCTTTATATCTGAAACAATTCCTTTCTTGCCACATTCAGGTGGCAGGTGAAACTGAAGAGAATGACCTGTTTAAATTCATACAAGAAAATAATTAGAGTAGAAATTTTAACTGCAATTTTTAGAAGACTTTTTCAGAATTTTCCAGAGATAGCAGAATAACTGCAATGCAAGTATTTGTTGCTATAGGCAATGTAGCTCCACTTTGATTTATTTGGTAAGCCAATGATATGATGTAGATTAGTTGATAAAATGTGGGTCTGTAAAGTGAGATTGCATATGCAGTAGATTAAAACAAACAAACAAACAGACTGAGCATAGAAAGATGATGCCATTGTTTCTGACCCACAAACTGAATCCATTAGAGCAACTAAAATCAGGTAGGACAGAAAACTTTGCTAAGAGTGGGGGTTCTCCCTCCTCCTCCTCCAAATAATGTAGGTTCTATTTAAAAAAAAAAAAAAAGCAAAAATGCACAAACCAGAGATGGCAGCCAGAGGACAGATGGACAGATGAATTATCCACATTCCAAGTTGCTTCCCAGCCAACAATTTCAAAATAACAAACATTTATTTAAAATCTATTTGAGTATCAAACTAGAAAACATTGAACTTGTGACAAAACTTTCTTTTTTTCCTCTTACCACCTGCCACAGATTTGTTCAGAACCACTGACTGTTTTACAGGAGAAAACCTCTGCTTTTAGCTATTAAATTATTCTGGGCTCATACACGAAATGCTATCCCAAGGTCCAGTTAGGGCGCTTCTGATAGACTGGCTTGTCCATCAAATTTTCACAGTAAACCTTTCTGCAATAAGCTGTTTGAAAAGTTCACAGCAGCCCCCAGAAGTTCAACAACTGGTCAGCTACGTGGACTCTGCTATGGCAAACTGGATTTGCTTGGGCAGCCAGCTGCAGAAAATGAAGTTTTCTTTTCCCATTCTGCTATGGGGCAAATACATAAACATTAACTTCTCATTTTATCCTTTGCTGTTGCAAAGTAAAATCTTCCACAGCACTGAGGTGGCTGAACATAAGAAAGTTTCTTTTGTATTTCATAAATAAACAATATGAACCTAGATTCACATATATGTGAATATACCTACTGTTGTATGTATATAAACTTATTCATACATGCATAACTATGCATGTATGCTCTGTGACAGACAATGGTGCAGAAACATTTCACAGGTTCAGTTGTAAGCAACATTTTGTATTACATAAAACCAAGAATGTTGTTAGCAACACTTTGTATTACATAAAAGCAAGAATTTTTGTTCATTGTAGGAGTCTCAGACTCCCACACCATGGGAACTAACAGGATTCTTCAAAGCAGCCATAATGATGAAACCAATGCTAATTTGATGTCTTCCTTTATTACGTATTCTGTTTGAATTAATGTTTTAAAATAATAATAGTCTTCCAGTTACCATTGAATTAGATAATCAAAAGGATTTTCTGTTTAAAGTCCGTATGCCCAACTGTCAGCAGACATATTTGTAATTTTATTTTAAACACGTTATAGTAAATCTTACTCTACAGATCAATGATTTTACTATAAATAATCATATTCATACATCCCTTTTGTATGCTTATAGAATTCAAATCGAGAATTGGATGATCTAGCATCTCTACCATTCAGCAAAATGCTCAAAGGATATACATTAGCAAATCATACAGAGATCTTTAAAATGAAAGCTTCTTGCACAGCAAGGGCAGTGGAAAATTAATTCATTTTTACATAATACGTAGGCACAGTATGTTACAAAGATCAAACCCTTGCTCAGCAAGTAATAGGAACCTCACTTTGCTTTCTGTCAGCCTCCTCAATTGCTAATGAAACATGGCATAGCTGGAGTTCAGCAGCATCTGTTAAAGACTCTCAAAAGATGCCAGTCAACTAAAGCATTGGATAAGTGATTCTTTTCCTAGAAGGATTCCTAAACTTAGGGTACATTAAGTGAGTGACCATTACGCTGTTATTTCCAGTTGAGAGAGACATTATGAAGGTGTTATAAAAAAGCTTCAGTTTTAGCCTGGCATATCTTAACTGCCTAGTTTATGTAGAAAGCAGATCTGTCCTACAATGAAAGAAATGAAGATGATATTTTCTATAAAATACATAAAAAACCATGATTTGTCACTCTAGTAAAATCCCTGTTAGAAATATTAGATAACCATAAGTATTCATTTTGCTTTGCTGAATGCATCCTGATTAGCTCAATACAGATGTTACATGGTTATGCAGGTTAAACAGGGTTAATTTCTGCCTCACTGCTCAACTGCTAGAAGCTAATAAACATTAAAGATTTGTTGCATGGACTTCTCCTTCCATCACAGAACACAACTCAAAAAAGATCTATTTCTCTGTTTTAGTGCTATGTATGCCTTCTTAAATGTTACTTTATTTCTCAAATTTTAGAAGTCAAATGGTGATTTTGTAATGCTAGTCATTAATGCTTTTTCATCATGGGTATTCAGACATTCAGAATTATAGACCATGAGTGTATTGTCATAAAGTGTCTTAATTTCTGGATAGTTCCAGATTTGTCTTAAGCTCACGGTACCTTCTCTTTTGTTTTATCCCAGACAGCATCCAAGTATCAGATGCCACATAATTACTGAAAATACTGCAACAAGAAAGAAAAAATTCTAGAAGCCAGAGGGCAGCAATATTTTAATATGTAATTATTATATATTGAAAGATACTTATGGCATTTTAAGACCTAAAAATCTTTCAGGTAATTGAAGTTCTGCATATATAAATAAGAGAACAAATGAAAACTTCTTTTTCCCCTCAGGAAAAGCTTATTACCTGATTATATCCTTGCTAGGACTCATTTCTTCCCTAGGGTCAGACAGGCTAAATCTCTCTTCCTGTAAATACCAGACAGTTTGAATTTTTATATCACTCTGGGGAGAGGGGAGACAAAAGACAGTGCTGCTGGTGATGTGACCGGCGATGGGTGAAGCTCCCAAGACACATGCTGCCTTCAGATAAGCTACTGCTTCTCGAGCTGAAGCCCAGACAGCTGAGAATGCGGCTGTCTGACACAGGAAACATGACCATGACTTTATTCCTGGAAAGGAGGAGTTAGAAAAAATCCAATTTTTTAATGGATTACTTGATTATGCTTTTAAAAGGATGGGCTACACCTTGCAGTTTTTCCTTGTAGACATGGACAGGGTTAGAGTTCAAGAATTCTAGAGTTTTGCATTCAATCGTGAAGGGTCTCAGATCACTGGAAGCATTCTGGCTCACCAAGTGAAGGGAAGAGAGAACAGATCATGTGCACTTCTGCCTTTGGTACAGGCAGTGCCCTAACCCCTCATCCTGCCTCTAGGATCTTCCCTTTCCACTAAAAGATTTTGGGCTGGGAAAATTCCAGCCAAGCTACTACTTTGTGACTTTTTGCTTTTAAACTCCTCAGGGAAGCTGAAGGAAAGTAGCCTTCCGCAGTGGCGGAAACGAGTGAAAGGAAGGTATTCCCATTTAGAAAAACTAGTCCAGAAAAACTAGTGTCCTGCAGCTGAGGAGAGAACTGAGGTGGATTTTCCTTTCTGCTGCCTCAAAAAGAAACAGCAACTAAGCCACTGATATATAGCATGGGAACGATGATTCTTCAGTTCATACCACACTTTTAAATAGCCAAAGCATCTGACCAACCCTCTGTTTCACATAGCAAAGCAGAATTTCCTCCACAAAGGAACATACACCGAGCAAAGTAAATTATAAAACGCTGAATTGGTAAAGATGTGCTTACACCTCATTTGCTGACAGTAATGCTTATGCAATCGCTTGTTAATGAGTTCAGTTTGCCAACTTCTGCCTGTCTTCTGTGCCTGACAGAACTGAACATAGAGTCACAGTGTGACCAGAGATGGTCAAAACCAGTGTAACATGGATTAAAAAACGGAGAAGTTTGATGCTAACTAAAATACTAGTGCAAGCAAATACTCCTTTTGCAGAATTTGGTAACAACATCTTTAGCATATCTGACAACCACCAGTCCAAGAAACACGTGCCAAGGTCATTCCTAAATCTTAGTTTTGTACATATCAGCTGTTGCAAATCCATCTGCCAAGCCAGCTGTTTCTGGAATATGTAGCAATTTCTTAGATTATATATTAGGCTAAGAGTTCCTATGTTTTTCCCTCTTTCCTGTATTTCTCAATTTATTTCTTAAGCATGTTTACCAGGTGCATCATATCCATTCTTTGATTATTAACATTTTTTGCTGGAATTCAAACTTGGAAAGAATAGCACTGCTAAATCATACAATAAAAATGAGCAAAAAATGTTATTTTCTCAAGTCATGATAAAGTTTGAACAAAACACTATGATGCTTGTATGTTCATGAACGCACACAACATTTACTACAAACACAAATTTTGCCAAATTTAATTGTAAACATAACATTGTTACTAGTTGTCCCTACAGCACTATGAATTCAAATTCTTCTTGGAGCCTGTAGGCACAATGCAGACTAAAAACCAATTCATCAGGCATTGCAGTTTAAGTAAATCCTAAATTCTGGATTCCTAGCTCTGCTCAATGTAACCCCCCTCTTCTGCTGACACTAATGTTCAGATAATTGTGTTAACTGTTCAGCTGGCTTACCTGATCAACCACTAAGCCTACATAAAAGGATAGCTGGTGACACAGGTGTTCAATAGTTTCAAATTCAATAGTTTTAGACTTACTGTAATGACTTCTCAGAAATGCTGGGAACCTGCTTCTGTGAAAATAAGGCCAGAGCAAAGAAAGAATGGCTCAAAGGCAGGTTATACCTCAGAGTATCACTAGGCAATGCTTAGAGCCCCCTGCTTCTGTTGCCTGTGCTGTACCTCATTTCCTGATTTGTGATTTTCAATTTGTGATTTTTCTGACAAGTACTAAATTAGCAAACATGCAAAAACATCATTAATGATATTATAGCAGATAATTTCTTCTTGAGAGCAAACAGATCTCTACCAACTGAGCATTTCAACAAACAGATTTGAAGTGAAGTTCTGTTGAGATTTGTCATTTGCTGCTTGGAAAACAAAGCTGTTGATGCTTAGCATCTTCATTCTGTAAAAGCGTTTCTGAGTTACTAGTTATATGTTCCTACTGAAATCCATAGGAGAAACAGGAACAGATTATACTATGAATTTGTTGTGTAAAAAAAGTGCAGAGATTTTAAAACTTAAACCAAATCTTAAATTCAAAAATGAAATACTGCAGCCAGCATTATAAAATATATTATACATTTTTATTAGATACATCATATAACTGTATTTATTTATGCCATGATCTTCACACACTACCCATATTTTTTATTACCATTAAAAATGTCTTACTTGTTTGCAACCAAACGCATCACTGTCCAGTCTTTGGGAAACATCTCTGGACGTATTAGTATCCGAAATACGGTGAAAATCTGCAGCAGGAAATCCTGTGGAAGGAAAAGAAGCAGTCTTATGCCTTTGGTGCTTTAAAAAGAGCAATGAGCTTTACAAATATTTTAATCAGAGACAAAAATAATAATTACTGAAATAGCAGAATTGCACATTTATTTTCACCAGAGATATACCTCTGAATATTTTTTCATTTTTGATTCCTGAAGAAAGCTTCAAATAGTGATTTAATTCATTTTTTCTTAAAAAGAGGAAAATAATTTAATCTGCCATTTGATTGACAGCAATACATAAGATAAATGTCAAAGATGCATTTGGTTTCCACCCATACACTTCCACAAATGCGATCCCGAGAACAATCTGCAAATCAAAAAAGCACTTTACAAACACCACAGAGTTCTGAATATCTCCTTAATCATACCAAGTTTTCATCATATTCAATGTTTATTGTAAAAGTGGCATTATTTGGTGGGAAAGAGGGAGAATGTAACAACAATTTTGTCATTGGGTTTGCAAAGACCAGTGAAGTCAACTGCTGAAGTCAACAGTGATGTCCAGACCTTTGAACTGTTATCGCAGCTGTCTGTCTGTATGCAGGTCACTTAACCTTTCTGCTTTGTTTGCTGAATCTACAAAAATAGTGAATGTATGTGAGCTACTTTGAATGTAGAAAGCACTGCTTAAGAGCGCAGCATTATCATCTCTTATGTCATTTAACTCACTAATAAATAACTAAAACTACCCCTCTCAGCACAAGGTTTTTCAGATTTTCTTTCAATAAATAAAACTAAAAACAAAGGTAATATTCAAATGGCCAATCTTGATTGTGTATAACACCATCAGTATTTCTTTTAGTAAGCAAAATGGAGCTTTTGATATCATGAGGAGCATGAGGCAAGTGATATAATTCACCTAACAGAACTACTGTTGTACCCGTCCTAGAAATGTTTCATATTGATTCTCCCATGTCACTTGTAGAGACTGACTTCGCAACAAGGATGAGATAAAGATATGATCAGAGGATACCAAATAATTCTGAGCACCAAAACATATTCTCAAGTGCATTTACCAGAGTGTAGATGATGGGTATTGCACAACAGATGTCTTTCATTAGAGAATCACTNTTCATTAGAGAATCACTGTAAAGGGGGATGAATGCAGGCACTGGGAAAGGCAGCTGAGATCCCAGCACCCACCCACCAGAGAAGATTACATAAAAGAGACAACCTGTTTTCTGAGTAAGAGGCCAAAAAATTCTCTGTATTAAAGAGTATAAATGAGACTCAGTGCAGATAATACAGCGTTTGAATGCAGGTGACCAGCTTTACAGATAAACAAGCAGCTCCATGAGCAACAGATTTATTCCAGACTTCCTACCTA
>VXAL01006437.1:41890-58781 GCA_013399475.1 Chauna torquata
TTCTGGGAAGAATGCTGTTGTTTTCCTTTAGGAAAGAAATAGCTGTGAATTTTTCAAAACATTTTTTAATTGAAATATCATATTTGTCAAAAAGAAAACTCATTTGTAGGACTGGACAAAATCTGAAAGTGTTTTGATAAAAAGTTTTCTTGGACCTACAGTGGAATTTCTCATTAAAACAAATATATATAGAAGTGGAGCTTAATCATAGGGTATGAACACTCTCTCCCACAATGGTGACTCCTGGATTTGCCCTCCACCATGTCTCAAACTCCAGGAAAGGTATGCTCCAGGGTGCAGCTGAGGGACTTACTGGATTGCTATGTGGATTTCTCCCTGCCTGTAGAGATGCACATTCATTTCCGGGTGTCCCTCAAACAGCATGGGATCCAGGAATAAAAGAGAAGAGAACTGCAGTGGGTATCTCCAGTAAGCAATCAAATAAGCAGGACATTATGGGAAGGAATAGGTTCTCCCTCTCTTTCCCGCCTGCTTGTTCATTTTTGGACTGGGAAGAGACACTGAACAGTATCGATATGGTCCAACTGCAGAATGGATGAGGACAGGAAAGAGTGAAAGGTCTAGATTGCATCCCAATGCTGTCAAAGAACAACTCTGATATCTTGTAAACTTGTTCAAAAATGGGAAATACATGTCTGGCCCCTATCTACCAGAAACGTGGAACAAGACCGGAAGAACAGACAGGCATGATAACAGCACTTTAAAATGTTGTCTTTCACTCGATTTCCAAGTGAAATTCTGGGAGGATTTTCCTCTGTCTTTCCTTAGAAACAGAAAGTAAGATAAAAAAGGAATACGTCTTCACAGAAATGGCTGTATTGGATTTTACGTTGGAAGGGCTAAAACACTTGTGAATAATCACAAAAATAATCACAAACCTTATATAGTTGGCAGTGTGGGAGGTGCTTGCTTTAACAGGAAACATAGTGGTAAAATAATAATTATGCCTTGCCCATAAGATTCTACACTGAAGTAATGATCTCAAATTAATTACCTTCCCACAAAACCATTGCTGTTTACAGTGAACACAGCTTTCTCTAAACAATAACCTAAGTCTACAAAGTATGGTCTGGGCATAACCATCAAGGTTACAGCTGTTATCTTGTAAATATCCATAAAGTATGTGAAAAGTTATATCCAATCCTATCAGATTCTTTTCAGATAACAAAAAGACTTTGGTCTTTTATCATTTTTTTGAAGAGTTACAATTTCATTGTATCCAGTTTCAACACGATTTTATCATGCCATTTAATGTAACATAGGTTCATCTAAATAGGCACATTTTTGGAGACTTTTATTCCAGTTTATTCCACTCATATTTGGCTAATTAGCCAAAATAAGGAAAGTAAATAAGGGTGTAAGCTTACCTGATTGCCAGCTTGAGTGACAAAATTTGCATATGAATCTTTTGAACACTTCCCTTCTTGCTTAAGCATTTTAATCAGTCCTTTCTAGTCACCTTCTGTGTTCCCACACTTACTTTGACTTATAGGAGTATATTAAAAATCATAGTCTATTATAGAAAGCTGTACTATTACAGTTGACAGACAGATTAGCTTTAAAATGGTACCAGCTTTAGCTAATTGTCAACTTACTTCTAAATTTGAGCTTTTGATTCAAATTTATGTAGCTATACAGGCAGCTAGTTTTTAGAAACAATGAATGTTCAGCTGCATTTGTTGAACTCAACATGAAAACATATTTTGTTAAGATTTCTGCCAGTGCTAGCTACAGACTAGTGAGCGTATATGTCAGTCATGCACAGAAGCAAACTCCACACACAAAATCGCCTTGATAAAAACCATGAGGACCAGATTCTAGTGTCCTAAGTCAAGCCAAGCCATAAACCCAATTCACTCAGGTAGAATCCTGAAGTAATTTTCTGCATCTCATTAAATGAGCATAATTACTAAAATACATGAAGCTGACAATTAAATTGCAATTCATTTAGGTTCTCAGGGACTGAACTCCCAAGATTTCAAATCAATAAAGATTTGCTCTAATCGGTTTGCTCTCTGCTAACTCCTTATATGCAACCAGATTTTTCCTAAGAAAACCTAAAGGTCTAAATCACTGACATTCCAAAGCAATTAAAGTATAATCTTCACTTTCACCATTGCATTGAATTCAATGTTAGTTAGGGCAACATCTGTAACACTGCCCCCCTGAAGACATATTTTCTTTGTCATCTGTTTGAAGCATCACATCCATCTTGCAGGTTACCATCTAAAACAATCTTTGCTGCAAATTGAAATGGTACCAAGGTACCCAAACTACTTGACACAAAAAAAAAGCGTGCAGTCATAGCAGCACACAGCCTGCTGCTGACTGATTTTGTGCTGCTTCTTTATAAACTGCAGAAAAACAGTGACCTGTGGGCCTAGAAGATCATACTGTGACGAGTTCGGGACTACGTCCACAAGTAAGACTACATCTAATGAGAAAAGTATGATAGAATTTTATCAGGTGTGCTGCCATGATACATCTGACAAAGAATATTTTATGATACATGCAGCTTGAAATAATGGTAACATACTGGAACAGACTCTACTGCTGTACTCACATGGGGTACTTCATCGTACTTGCTCTAGAAATAGTTCCAAGAATCTGGCTCTGTGTGTTGCCATAAGCCCATACTGCATGAAGTTTCTACATTAATGTATATAATTGCCTTATGCTGTTCTGTGAGTCACTTCCACATAAAGTATTCTTTCAGATGCCTGTGGTGACAATGACATGGCTTTTCTTATGCATAAAATTTTGCAACTTGAAAGCATTTTCATTCTAATTTTTGATAGCATGAAAGAATTAGGCTGTCATGGTGTTTTACTAAAACTTAATCTGAAAGCAAGTGGATATATCAGAAGAAACCAATAAGCTCAGAGCTTTGCTGCACTAGGAGTCTAATACTACAACCCCTACTTCAGCTGAGATTTCTTGCAATGGTCTGATATGCCACACAGAGTACATTTGTAATTTTGTAATTCACAGTAAAAAAAAAAAAACACAAACTCTTAGATGTATAGTCCTACTGAAACACAGTGATTAAAGCATGGTGTTACCCTATTACAAAACTTGGTCAGCTTCATAAACAATTCAAGTAATGTTTGCTCTCTGTGGGATAAAGTAAAACAAACAAACAAAAAAGGCAACAACACATTCCATTCACAGGTATTAAATGCTTTTTGAAATGTTTGATCTCAGAGGAAATTCTAGTTTGAAAAGCAACCATGTATTCATTAATAAAAATGTTACAATGTAAAAATGAGGCAATTAATTAAGTGTATAATGAGACGGCAAATCACATTGCACAAGTTCTCTTCACAAAGTGTTACCCCCTCACCTCATACTGGGGTCATATCCCTTGCTATATTAGGACAGATTTGCCCTTCAAAAGCAAACTGGGAACCTTGCTGAAAACAAAGCAAAGTAACACTTCATTTTGCTTCATCAATGCTTGTGATTAGCTTTCCTGTAAATGCCTCAATTTCAACCTTCTAATTTGCGTGAGTTGTCATATCATGTTGACCAAAATATCATTTGTTAATCTTCTCAATCCAGCCTCTGTGCTCTACTTCATGTGACAGAAATGAAGATCAAATGCTCAGTCCAGAGAACAACAGAATGACTTTCGATTAATAAATTTGGATTTGTACAGGCTAGCATCACAGATTCTGGAGGCATTTTTAGAGCTTTTTCATCATGTAAAAACGTATGTGTTTTAGGAAGTAAATTGTTATTAGCTGATATTCTTTCAGGAGTATCCACTTTCAGGAATTCAAACTCAGTGAGAGATTCAGAAAGCTATTAAAATTCTCAGCAAAAGAAACATAGTGAAATAGTTACTGACCTGAAATAACCTCAAGAGTAACTCTTTTTTTTTTTTTAAATCACTATATATAAATAAATGTAATGAAAAAATATTACCATTTCCATTGAAAATGAATAAAAGGCAAGAAGTTTTCTTTGTTCTGCTCATTCCCTGTTTAATACACAAAATCTTACCATTGTGAATAACAATATAAAGACAGAATTCTCATAGATCTAGTAGTTCAACCAGTGACAACTGTGAGGTATTTCATTATAAGAAACTTACAGTCACATCTTGAAACTGGAGGCGCATAGCAGGGCCTGATGGTTGTGGTCGGCTGGTGATCTCTAGTATTGTCCTTAACAGAATATCTAGCAGGCTGTTTACAATCACATCAACTTCTTCCAGGACAGATTTTTCCTTAAATAATAAATAAAACATTTAAGTTACAAAAATAGAAAGATGATCACATGCATATTTCCTTGGACATGGTTTAGAAACAAATGATAGCTTTGTTACAAATGTTTCATTTGAGAAACAAGGACTATTCTCTAGTTAAGATATTATTTAATTCTACTGATGTTATCTTACAGTTTTCAATTAATTACATTGTACTGAAATATAGAGGACAGTTATGGGGATGACTTTGAATAAATAAGCATTCATTAAATTAGCATAATTCTATTTACAATTAATGTTTAGAATAATACAGGCAGGTTTTTCAGTCAAGATTATTATACATAATGCCCATATATTTTCTGGGGAAATTGCCAAGACAGGCTTAAAGTCCAAAAAGTAGAATTCTGTTTTCATACTTTGAAACTATCACCAGAAACAAACAGATGGTGCTCAACCTTCAAGACCTCCTTCAGCAGCAAGGACGAGCTACACTGCTTTCCATCAACTGAGTAGCACAAACAAATTAGTCACTTTCGTAAGCCTACAACTTGTACACAACAACCATACAAAGCAACTAGTGTTCACCCCCAAAAGAGACCATGAATACCTTAATTAGACAGAAGAAAATACTTGCTGTAGTCAAGTTGTACTTTGCCTTTTTAAATCAGATGGAAATATGTTTTCCCTGCTTCAGCAATGTTTTCTGTCTCCATAGCAGCAGACAACACCATCTTCATCTGAGCCATTTTATCCACAATTTAAGATGACATTTTTTTGCAGAAAGAAACACTTCATAATCAAATGCACAAAGCCAAGCTAAAACTCAGCTGACAAACATAATCATTCAGCTCCACTGGCATCGAGCTGTAGGAGTGAGATTTCTTTTTTCTTTTTTTTTTTTTTTCCTTCCTACACACCCTAAGCATATGATTTGTAATAAAAAATCAAAATTCTTGTCTGGACTCAAGATGAGTCTAGTGTCATGTCCATGTTCTCTGTCACTTCATCTAAGTGTTAACTTTGCTACTTATGATGGCAGATAGTACTCAGTGTATTGAGGAACTGCTGTCTCAAGATGTGAGGACTCATGTACAAACTACTGTTAGAACGGCCAACAGAAAAAGAAAAAAACTCAGTTTTCAAAGATGTCTCTCTGTAAATTCACTTGTTCCATCAACCTTTGACTTATCTAGACCACCAGAGAAAGAATGAAGTTCTGAACTGTTCCACAAAAATCAAGCAATGGTCACAAAACTGTTCATACCCTCAGTGTCTCAAAGACTACTGAAAATAATGTCTGCATATCCTGCACACTGGAGGGAGTTTTATGTAGACATCATCTTGATGTTGTGTACATCTCTAGAGTTCATGATCAGAAGAACTTGGTGACTCCAAATGAAAGATCTCCTAAAGTTAAGACCAGACACATAAGCCTTTCTCCCAATCCAAAACCACAGTTATGCTTCATCATCTATCCCTTTCTCTTGTGAAGAGGTACTAATACTAATCCAGGAGCAGCTGCAATAAGAACATTGTGGTGCCAAAGTTGCAGGTCACATCTACATCAAATCAATGACTGTGCAACTTTAATTACTAACCGTAGTATGAAACGAAGAAATGCATAAAACAGCTCTCGCCAATGCATTCCAATGTAAGTAAGGTATGCTGGCCTTGGTTTGTATGTACTGCATTAAATACAAGGAATGTTTGTTTCTTGTTGTCTTATATTCCTTTGCCTGTCAAAACTTCACCATCATCTTCATGTCTGCAATACACCTACCTAAGCTAGCTCTCACATGCAGCTTTCACAGATGAATTTGCAAACACAAACATTAGAAATAGGCCACAAAGTTTACCAACTAATCCCCAAGTACAACACTTCCTGCACTACTCATATCGATCCCTTCCCTATACCATCTTTGTGCCCCCTATGACTAAATAGTCCATGATATAATATGCATCTACAAGAAAGTGGACGTTTCTTTCTGTCCAACACAGCACTCAGAGTGAAAGCTTGGCAGAAAATAATGCGCTAAAATTAAAATATTCTTGCATGGAAAGAAAAGGTGCCTGAGAATCAAATTGACATGTTCACACAGAATCATTACATAGAGAGTTTTTTAAAATGCTCTTGGTCAAGGTCCAGCTTGTGTCATTACTGGGTGCCATATAAAGAAGTTCAATACCTTGTGGATGTGACATGGTGTTTACTTACTGAGCTGTTCTTCTTTATGAGACAAAATATGTTGCTAAGGATACGTGCACACATTATAAGGTCCTTCTGTTCTTGTAAATGCATGTGGAGATGATGTAAAACTACTGGAAGAAGAATATATCGAGAATCTGAAATAAATGAAAACTTTTATGAGTAAGAGTTTCTCATAGAATCATTTCATTTTAATATAGACATACAAAAAAATCTTCTGTTCAGAACTGTGTTTCTGATAAGCAAAAGCTTTTACTTGCTTAAACCAACATTTTTGATAAGCAGAAGCCTTTACACTTCATAATCATAATACCATAACAAACAAAAGCAAATATTTCTCGAATGAACAATACGCACAAAGGCAGTATGTCATGGATGGAGACAAACACCATGGTGTGGAATATATACTATATATATATATAACAGAAATCATGTATTTATTGAACTTTCATGCAAAATAACATAGCACAATATTACTTGTATTCAAAAGAATGCGGAATTATGCTTTAGCCTTTCCGGCTATGTGACAGGATCCCTTTGCATGCCAAGGTCACAACAGACTTTAAATTATATTATTCCGCAAATGAGTCCTAATTTATGGACCAGCAGTACTTCCAGATTTCTTTCAGGATTTGTGATTTTCCAGATTCCTCACTCCTACTGAGTATAGTGTCTACACTGAATAAACTGCCTTTCCTCTAACTACTTCCTTTTCTAAACACAGCTCTTTGATGCTATTTTGAGTCCTGAATTCTCTCAAAATGATGCAAGAACTTCAGTAACATGCTACTTTTTCTTGCTTCTTTTTCTTATAATTGAAGATAATGTTAAATGAAGAGAGTCCTAATACTTAAACTTGTTATAACACATAAAACACTTATGGAATGGGTGTTACCTGTTTTCATTTTGTTGGTTTTAGATCTTTTCCTTAATTGAGAAATGATGCTTTGATAGACATATGCTTGAATTATTTCCTCTACTAAAACTTTAAAGACGATGTTATATATATACATCTACTCAGTTCCTCTGTACACTAACGTATTTCCTAAAAAATTTATCTAGTGGGAAAATTTCTCCTTTAAAATCATTTTTCCAACCATCATTCCTGGATTAGCCTTTGTATAAACACTTTTTACCTCTTCAAATATTTCCTCCATCATTTTCCAAGAAGGAGAAAAATTAGGTCTATTCTGGAATTTTATTTGTTGAATGTTTATTTCATTTGCTGAAATATAGGACTTATCTGTTTTTTCCTGTATTATTCCCATGTTTTCATTGTCTAATTATGCATATAACACAAGTAAAATCATAGGGACAAGTTGATTTGTACAAACTATTTAAATATATTCTCATTTTGAAAAAAAGCTTGTCTGCTATTTTTGAACGTGTATTTCATGCTCAGCATTTATTCTGATGTTTTTCTAAGTTTTCTTCCTGAATAAAAATGTAAACAAATATATTTTGCAACAGGCGAAAATCCATCAATGAATCTGGAACCAGTGGTACTGAAACCCAAAATCAGAAAACAATCAGCCTCTGTCCAGTGGCTGCTTATTTCTGCAAATGCCTCGGTAGATTTTCATCAGGTTTGGCAGATAAGAGTTCTTATCAGTGCCTGCAGCACTGCAGCTGAGCAGATGCACCTCAACCAAACCAACAAGGTATTTCCTTTTTGTCTGCCAAAAAAAAAGAAGCATAGCAAAGTATTGCCCCAAGTCGTCTGAGACATGAAGTACGCACAGCTGCCGCTGACCCATCCACTGCAAGACCTGTTGGGTCAAAATGAAAGTGGGCAAGAAGATGCCTAATCAGCAGACTTGTGGTTAGGAAAGCACCACTTGCTGAATCCCTCTGCCAAAGCTGTTTACTGATTACCGATGGATGAAAAAGACAGAACTAATGCCTGCAGCTGAGGCAAAAAGTAGGACTCTCCATTCCTATAAAAATGACCTAACCTCTAGGCTACACGGGACAACTCCTTTTTCCCTGCTTTGCTATGTGTATTGAATTCTTGACCATGTGGTAATCCACCTTTAAGAGAAGAGATGAAGGGTTCACCGTGTAAACCAACCTGTGGCTCTACGGTTGGTGTACTCTCCCAAGAGGCAAGTGATGTGAAGCTGAGTCTAGGCTGATAGAGCACTGAACCTGGTCTTCCATTCCCAGGCCAATACTCGAACCACTACTCAATTACACAACCGTCACTGAGCAGTTATGGTAGCTCTTTCAGCCATTACTGCTGTGAGCCTTATCCTGCAGGCCAGGGATCCTTTGAGGACAGCAGGTCCTCTCTTGCAGCTGCAACTCAAACCCCTTAGCCCAGAAGGTGAGGAGAAAATAACAGCAGCCCTGTACCAAGGTGTTTCCTCCTGACTAACTCCAGGCAGCATCCTGATGAGCACATGCAGGATTTGGTGCCTCATTTTCTGAGGTGCCCACTACTCTGTGCACTGCACAGAATGCTTCCATATGAGCATGGCATTATGAACTCCACTTAGAAGACCAGAGAAATTATGTGTGGCAACACCTGACTTGTAAATAACGAACTTCCATATGATATGGCCTGAAGTATCTCAGACATGCCTGAGCATCTTCATTCAACAGTTTGAGTATTCCATTTTTCCAAAAGCTCCGTAAAATGATCAGGAACTTTGGCTTACCAAGACCAAGTTGATTAGCAAAAAGCATGTTACAATGACTTGCAACTATGTATGGGAGGTAACAGTGCCACTTACTGAATTAACCACCACATATAACACAGTTTTGGACATATTCCTTGTAAGCCCATAATCTAAATACCTATCTGTCTTGACCTGTTTAGACAAGAGACCTGGTGGTATTAGGGAAGAGGATAGCTAACATCTTCACTACTGATTAGGCCAAACCAAGAACTATGTGAGAAAGTTTTGAGAATGTAGCATACACCACTTGTCTCAGGTTACTTTTTTTCCTTAAAAATTGCTAGCTGCAATGTCAGGTACTGTGTATAACAAAATTAATGAGTGCAAGGAATGGTGCAATAATCAGAACTCCTAGCCATCAGTCACTTTTTCTTCTGTTTAGAAAGCCAAATTAGCTAACTGCTTAAAATGCTAACACTTTTCCTTTACAAATATTATACAGAAAGAGAGAAAAAAAATTATGACATTGCCTGTTTCAAGTACCTGCTTGGCATGATTAGAAAGAGAGATCACTCTGGGCAATCCTTGTAACTTACGTATGCAACCTACGTTAACATTAAACATTTAACCCACAGCACAACTCTTTCCCCCTTGCTTTTCAGTTAGTGGTAAAGCACCTGCACAGACATACAAAAATTTCTGCACTCCAGTGTATCTTCAAGATTAGAAAGATGACATTCATGTCAATGAGTACATCTGAACAGACGGTCAAAACTTCAGCCTACTAGGAAAAAGAACTAGTCTAATTGGACACCTTAAACAAATAAACAGTGAGAAGCACTTGAACAGTAAAAAGCAAGGAAGTTGCTCTTGTTTTTGATAGTTTTATTTGGACCTATTCAATTTATGCTTGCTTGTTTGGAAGAACCACTGGACTTGAGGGAGGTAGGAGAAGAAAATGCTTAACCCAAACAAACAGTTACCACTGCAATTACAAAACCAAACATATATGCCTGCTCCACAACTGTATGGACATGTCACTGTTCTCAGAACAGTCTTTTTTCAAACTTTTATGAAGAACTGTTTACAAAATTGCCTGTAGTGCTGAAGAAAAACATGGGTATGGCTGAGAAACTCCTCAGAGCCACAGAAGCAAAGAACAACTTGCAAGGCTTTTGCAAAAATAATTTCTGCTCTCCACTGTAGAGGTACTAATAAAGGCTGAATTTATGTATAAAATATACATGCATACATACACCCCTCCCCCAACAGGTGTGTATATAAGCACACATACACGGACTACTCCAAGGAACAGTACATTGCTATGGAAGACAAATTAAGAAATATTAATTTCTCTGAGAAAGATCCTGGAGTACCTGAAAAAAAAACTATGGATCAATGTATAAAGCCTTTACATTTTGAAAAATTTGAGTCAATTTTCTGAAATGTGTGTTAATATTAGCTTGCGATGAGTACTAAGACATGTTACAACTCTTATTTAAGATAATTTTTGAGTCTTTTAAAAAATCTGTGGAATCAGAGGGAAAACATAATACCTAGCTTCTAGGACTAAACCTCCTTATCAGTTAATGGTATCTTTCCCTGGTCTTGCCAATTTTTTTTTTTCTCATTCCAATAGGAAGTGTAACATGTAACAACATCCAGTCTGTGAGGTATTTTAAAGATATTAAATTATTCTCACTGATTGTGTCTAGATATTCACCTCTGAATGGCTACAGAAATATATAGTTTCCAACACGTACACTCTCCTACGATGCACAGGATGCAATTCCCAGATAAACTGAGTCACGGGGACAGACTAAGGGAAGCGGTCAGTCTCAGAAAGGAAACAAATAGATATTTGTCACTTTTCTAATCTATTGATAGTGGATTTCAGTGACAAATAAGGAAAACAATAAAAAAATCAGCTAAGAAATACATTATATATTAGAGAAATACATAAAATTTCACATATGAACTAAACAAAACTAACACATGAAGAACTCTTTAAGACATCAACTCAGAATTTTTCCTGGCTTCATAATTTTTGGTACATATGATATTTGTAGTGTAAACGGTCAGAGAATTGAAACTCCTCTATTTATTTTGAACAGTTTGCCCCACTAATAGAGAAAGTCCTACCCAGCTACTCTTGGGTAGAGGTCCAAATCCTCATGTTTTGGGAAGCCAGTTTTTTGTCTTGTTGTTCTTACATCCACCATGAGATAAAGAGCTGCAATGAATCTTATGACTGGGCTAAGATACAGATTTTACCGTTATGACATTTTCTTTTTTTGGACTTTACCCTAGTAATGTAATCTCTCTCCTGATAATTGATGTATTTGATACATGATGATTCCAATAAAATTCATTCTCTTTGAAGGAAGAGACTGGGATGTCCCACTTATACACCTCATATTTTCTTAGCTAATATATTCACAAGCTCAAAGCAGTGCCTCTAGAAAAAAAAACAAACAAAATTATTGGTGTTCTGCTATTTACTGTTTAACCATGTCAAGAAGGATATGGTTCAAGGTGTGCTTCTCTCTTATTGGCCTTAACTCTTCCCCAAAACAAGCCATAATAATACCTAATGCATAAAGGACAACAAACAAGAATAGGAGACTACTGATGTATCAGAAATGACAAAGGTAGAATATCTTCTGGGTACAGGCATATATGTAGGTCATCAATTTGGCTACTCTGCAAGTGGCAACGGGGATGCATGCAAAAGGATACACCCTAAATACCAGCAGACTGGAAGAAAGACCGAGAGGAAAAATTAAAACCACTGGGTTTTAGCAGCAGGAAAACCAATATCTGTTTCTTTTTAGACACTCAATGTATGTACTACACGGAAGTAAATATGGAAAAATGAAAGTACAGTAAGGCCTGCTAACTTTTCACAGGAGCCAGGCAGGTAAGTGCTGTTGACACCTTTTAACATCTCTGTAGTTGTTACCTTATTACCTGCAGTCTAAAATCTAAAAATCACTAAAATACAAATAGTTTCTAAATAAGCTATACCAAAGCCTCAATACAGAGCCACTTCAAACATCCTACCCACATATGATCAGTAAATACAATATATAACCAATGCGACACCTGCATTCTCTAAAGAGAAGTATGCAGAGACCAGATACATCTAATACATCTGAAATTGCACTTAACATTTGTGCTTGGGCATCTTAAATTAACCTTTGCATGTTTGACATGTTTTCAATAATATACCAAATATATCTCCAGATTTTAGCAAAAACGCAAACCTGGTGTCAGTCAATTTCTGCAGCAGTGGGAGCTAATGTGTTAGCTGTTCAAGCCCTAGCAGCACAAAATGCATACAATTCCCATGCTGAAGTACTCTCACTTGCTTCCCAGCAAGCTTCAAAAAACAGAAAATGTTATCTAAGCAGTGCTCTCCTCATTTTTAGAAGTTTGAATAAATAGTTATTTTCTGCATTCCATCCAGTCCCAATGTGTCAGCTAGCACTGCAGTTCGAAGTGTTCATTGTCTTCAACTGTGAGACAGAAATCAATTATGTTAACAGCAGCAAGCCTCAACTTAGGATGTATGGTTTACTTTGCACATTAACATAGCTTAGTGCAATACTTATTTTCCCAATAGGATTTTAAAAAGACTTCCCTCTAGGGATTGACTGAGGGAAAGTCTACTTAATGTTATGGGGAAAGAGACCGAGACACTGATCTCCACAAGACCCTTCAATGCAATGATGACTGAAATTACACCGTACAAGCATTTGCCTAAGCTTTGTCATGGACACTGGGAGCTTACATTACTGCCCAAGTCTTTCACATCACTTTCCTTGTGGTTTAAGAAATTTATATTCCATTTGTGTATAACCCACACTCCATGTAAATTTTAACATGAAATTTTCATTGCTTCTATAGCTGATACCAACTCAGATGACTTCTTAGTAGTGAGACTGTATTTGAATGAAAAACTAATACTTTTACAAAAGGAAGCTACCAAAAAAATTTCTCTTACTGCTGAAACTAGATTTACAGTTCCAAGAAAGTCACCAAGAGTCCCTTACATGGCATTAAATAATGCTCTTTAATTACATTCATTCACTTGGATCCTCTGGTGAGGCTGACCTAACCAAGATAATGGGAAGAAAATGGAAATGAATGCTACCTATCCTGAAGCAGTTTGGAAAATGCAAAATGTACTTTACAGTGTCCTTAAGATTGCTTCATGAATATGTCCTCAGTGATCCACAGTATCAAAAGTCTGATCAATCATCTGTAGGGAGAGCTAACTGTTCTGGAAGAGACTGCTGTGGAGGCTCACAATGGAAACAGTAAGCTGCTTGTGCAATCAGAAGGAAGCAAAGTAGCCAGAATCCAATATTTTTTGCCCACTTCTTTGAGCTCATGCTTTTAAAGTACAATCACTAAAAGCATTTTTTCTTAATGTTTTAAGATCTTCTGCTTTACTTTGCAGCATGTCAAAATATTTATGCATATCCCAATGGGTTTCGCAGTCTTCACCACTGTAGTCATTATAACTTGAATGACTAAGATGGTAGAAGTTAACGTTTCTACTGAACTTTATCAGCCAACATCCAAACGGCTCTCTAGAGGGCTTCTGGTAAGTAAATTAACACTTCCTAAAATTCTTTAAATTTCTTCTGTTTTAATTCTTTTATTACAAAATTAACTCCCCTAAAAATTAGTATTTGGTCAATTCTATGGGTTTTACTTAGAACTGAAAAAAAAGATAATTGGGGTCACCACCACACAGCACTTTTTTCTTCCACATAGCATATGCTACTACACTATATACTATAGATGCCAAGTATCACTTGCATCTGCGTAGGCTTTTTATGCTACATTAAGAAAACGGAGGATCAAAAGTGCTGAACTACCAAGAGTCACACAAATAAAACTTAATGGATAAGCGAGAATCTGTTTTCTGAACTGCCCCCAAAAGAAAAAAAAAAAATCGAACTAGTAGAGCTTTTTCTTCTATAATTACTCTTAAAATATAATGACAACTCCTTTCACAGACATATAGCAAGCAACAGATCAAAACAAAACGTACTTTAAGAGTATTTGTCTGTAAAAACCTAACCCGTGAACTTAACTAGCTGTATTCTTGTTAATGAGCAGCTTGTAGAGAACAGTGCTTCAAGAATTGTTACTTAGGAAGCACTATTATGAGGGGCATTCTTCCCCTCAGTACCTGCTGAGCTGCACTGCAGGCAGCCCAGAGCAATCTTACCTGGGTTGGTGTACAGGTGACTCTCTACAGTTTTCCCAATACTTTGAAGTTTAACAGCTTGAAGGGATTCATCCCCATGCATGACTGTCGGCAAGCTGCCCAGAGCATCATGAACCAAATTTGCCACTTCTCTGACATCAAAGAGCTTCAAAAGTTCAGAGTACACAGATGGGAATGAGCTGAGAAACACAGCCTAGAGGAAAAGGGAAAAAAAATTGCCAGTCAGATATTGCAGTGTAATTTTGATATTTATAGAATTTAAGTAACTATAGACATTTAAGTAACTGTAGAAAAATGTCTGTTTTTACATTTCAAAGGCAGTTAGTAGCTTTAAAATTGGTCAGATTTTCAGTAGAAATCTCTTCACATTCATTAATGGGCTTACGCTTGTGATTATTTCCCTTAAGCATTATCAGATGACTGTTCATTTCTTTCATGACAAAGTGAAAGTAAAAAGCTCAACTTAGAACAAAAATACTTATTATTTACAGGTTCCTCATGATTTGTGCATGATAGGATTTTTTTAAAAATGATAACAGAAGCCAGCTGACACCAGAACAAAAAGATTTGAAGGGGAGTTGTTTGGCTTTAAGATAAGGAATATAAAACAGCCTCCATTTATATATTATTATTTACTCTGGAGTGAGATAGTACTGGCATTCTTGGTTCACTTCAACAATCCTAAAATAGGGTTAGAAATTCATCAGTGAATATAATCAATGTGGAAACAATGAAAAAGAAAAGAGGGCAATGCCAGAGAAAGGAAGCAAGAACTGACATTCCTTTCTTCCTCTCCCAAACCTGCTAATTGAGAAAAGCCACTCGTACATCAGACCTTCTTCACACTGGTGTCAGAACAGATAACATACAAGGTTAAAGATGCCCAGGAATATTTCCAAACATGTTTGTATATATCATTTTGCTGTAAACATTTCACTCTAGCTGCTTACATGATGTGAGATGGAATAACCATCTCTCCACTCTGTTCTCTCTGATTTGCTGTCTTCTTGGAAGAGCAATTTTCTACAGAGCTTAGGAAATGAATAATTTTCAACAGATCTTAAGCACCCATGGTTACAGAAGCAGGGGAAGAAGACTATGAGTTACATCTACGAGCTGTGGACATTGCTACTTCTACCACGCTTAATGTAGAGATCTGTCTCCTGTGTGTTTTGCCTCTTCCCTTTAGCACTAGTCAATTTTAGTAGTCTCAGTTGAAATAAAGATATGCCAGCTGAGTACTAAAAGATACAGTTCAGCAAGATTTAAAGTTTTCTGCAAAGAATGAAAACTCAGGGAGCCTTTTGTTTGGTTCAAATTCTTCAGTTCTTATGTGGTCAAACCAAGCTGTAGAGTGCCCAAAACAGAGAAAACCCTTTATTTGTACCCAGCAATTCTGAAAAGTCATTTTAACCACTAGCATTGCCAAAAACATAACATGAACTGTTCATAATTCAAAATTAAATATTAGATTTAGGATTAGCTTTGTCAAGCATATTCAGAAGCTGCTGGTATGAAAATTTCACACTATAAGACAAAGGCATGAGCATGAGCTGAAAATGTCATTTTGCTCTAACAAAAACAAATTTTCTTTCTTGCGAACATAAGTAAGGACATGTAGATTTTTTTTTTTTTATATTGCATGTGGAAAGTGGCAATTACCAAGGCATGCTCACAAACTTACTTGTAGTTGGGATAAAGCACTAGCTCCTTTGCTCTCTTGGGAAAGGAAGAAGCGTACTGACATAAGAAGTTCTTGAATACAGCAGCGGAATTCCTCCTCGTTTTGTCCACCAGTGGCAATAGAGAATAATCTTCGAGACTGGACTATGTATTTAAAGATATATTCCTGTGCCTACAAATGTCAAAATCAGAGATAACTCACAAAAATAAACCAACTCTATAAAAAGAACAAATGTTATGATTATTTAATTCAAATACTGACAAGTGTCTAAAACAGCAGACTATGCTATTTAATATTGGCACTTTTTTTTTTTAATTTCTAATGAAACACTAACATTACAAAAGCACATACTCATCAACGCTCTTCCCTTGTCTTTTATATCCTCTACAAACCAGGGAACATTTGTTTATTTAACAAACGTAGAACTGCAAAATCTCAACACTGCCCTGCACAATACATCCTTGCATGTCTGCAGCTACAGAAATATGTAGTGCATAAACATGCATGGCCAATATAAGAAATAGGCTCAAACTTTTGAGCTGTTCTGGCACTTCCTCTGCCTGTTAAATGTTAAAAATGTTTTCCTGTCAACCACATTATGCCAAAAAATAAGCTTATTTTAAGTTGCAAAACTGTTGGAATGAAATTTAAAAATACAGCCCTTTTTTATCAGGGAGACACCTAAGTGTATTGAGTTCATAAGGGTTTGGTAGCAGGGGGGCCACAGGGGTGCCTTCTTTGAGAAGAGTCCAGAAGCTGCCCCATGTCAGAGAAGAGCCAGCTCCAGCCGGCTCCAAAAGGGACTCGCTGCTGGCCAGAGCTGAGCCAGTGAGCGACGCTGGTTGTGCCTCTGGGAGAGCAGATTTAAGAAGGGGAAAAAAACTGCTGCACAACAGCAGCTGGG
>VXAL01006437.1:73597-99579 GCA_013399475.1 Chauna torquata
GACCACTGCTGTCCACAACATGCATTGTCACTTCCACATTTCTGGCCACACTTTTCCCTCCTTTCTCAAATTCTCCTCTTTCTACAGTGATGTATAAATCATTCCTCATTTCACCTATAAAAAAAAAAAAAGTGTGCAATAGTCAGTTCGAATTGATTACATTTCACTTTTAGTATTTTAGCAGACTTTCATCTTCTCTTTCAAAAAACAGTATAACACAATTTATCAGTATTTTCAGATATTAATGCCTATAAAAGCCCAAGAGATTATGTGCCATACTAAACAACTCTAGCAACTTTTATTAATCTGTTAGCTCTTTTTGGTATTTACCATGGCATCTCCAGCTATACTGAAGCTGGTGCCTGGCTTCATTTCCCTTCATTCCTCTCTTAATTTAAGGCAATATCAACACATTTGCTTTCATTTGTAATCTCTACATTTCTCTGTTCAATGATTCCTCATTAGAACTTTTTCACACTTAATCTCTAAAGAAAGTGTATTACTTTGCTCATTGCTCTTTGAAAAAGCAAAAAAAAAAAACAAACAAAACACAAACTATCTAGCATTCAAATCTGTCTTTCTGATTTGAAAGACCTCAAGAAATTTTACATTCGCACGGTATTCCAAAGTTTAGTAATGAGAAGTAAGCTTATTTTTCACTTGTTGGAAAGACTTCTGAGATTAAAATCTTCATCAACACATTCAAATTACAAATCCGACGCAGGCACTACCTAAGTGTTACATAATATGTGTAAGTTATTAAATACTGTTAGCATGTTTGAATTGAAATTCTTTGCACATTTACCCATTAACAAACCAAGTAATCCGTCAGGCCTTAACCAGAACTTCTGGATGAGCTCCATGCTAATTTTACTTTAATTTCAACTGAGACACACAACTAAGTTTACAGATGATGAAAGGAAGAATTGTTTGGCGTTTGTTGAATACAGAGGGAAGAAGCAGTAGCTGTGGTGACTAGAGTGAGGAGGTAAGGAAGACCTTGTTCTCTAAGAAGATGCTAAATCTTTCTTCTAAGAAGTGAAAACTAACCTACCTCTGGACAAACATTACTAGAACTGCTTGGAAGCAATTGGAGTTTCTAGAAAAATGAGGGTCAAACAGCATTATCATTAGGAGCATCTTCTAAAATTCCAATTCCTAGACTTTGCAGAAAAAGAAATCAAGAATATATGCTTTCATACAGTGGAATGCAAGTTTAGCATTAAAGCAGATTTTCACTGGTTAAAAAAAACAAGTATGACAGTTTTATGTATTTACAGGCATACTTCTTAGAAAGTTGAACATGAGATGGATACTTGAACTGTGGGTAAAATTAATTTACAGATATGTAACTGATAAATAATCAGTGCATCTTCAATTTTCAGCTTCATTTTAATGTGCAGGCTGAATTTGACCCACTTGAACTTTCCAGGATACTCTCGTGTTTCATATTTCCTGTATTTTACTGCATGTAACTCTCCAGCAATTTTTAAGTACCAGAAACACTAATCTTGCTACAGTCTTCTAATATTTTTATAACATTGTTCCATTACTGTATGCAAAACAGTTAATCAAACAATTCATCCAAAGCACAATCTAAACCACTGCCAAATGGAAAAAAAAGGTAAAAGAGGAAACTGCTATATTATCAAACTCTCAAGAACCATGCCCATAAAAAAGGGGAAAAATCTGCCATTGTATTACCTTATTAATTTTCTTCTGAAACGATGATGCTAGATGTTAGAGTACAGATAGACAGCATGAACAGAAACAAATACCAGGACCAGATGGTATTCACTTAAGAGCTTTATGTGAAGTCAAGGATGAAAAAGCTGAATTACTAGTAAGTGTGTGCAATCATTGAATCAATCTCTGGTTCCCAGTGGGAACCAGGTTCAAAATGAGTAAAAGGTGGTGGTTATTCATGTAATGGACAGCAGACTTGTTAAAAAACAACAACAACAACTTTCCAAAGGATGTTGTGAACATCAGAAATATGTAAGAGTTCAAGAGGAGAGCAGAGAAGTCTTGGAAAGCAGATCCACTGAAGGATATGAAACAGACGGTCACAAGCAGCTCAGGAAATCCCTTGAGCTAAATGAAGATAGCTGGAGGCTGGGAGAGCATCAGGGAGTAATTACCATACATGCATATATGCACGTCCAGTTCTTACTCTTCCTTAGTTGGCTAGATAGGCCCTTAATCTGAACCAATAAAGCCGTTCTTATGATGCAAGTCACAAAATTACCCTTAAAACTACTAGATTTGGATTATTTCTACATTTAAGTAGTATTTTATTGTAAAAGTTTTAGACGCCAGTATAATATGGTTAGCAAAGAGCATGCAACATGTTGGGTCCTTCCTTGGCACATGCTTATTCTAGCATTGGTTCTGGTTAGTGCTGGCAGTTGGTCACTTTCAGGAGTTTTACATTCAGAAAAAAAGACAATACACATTAATCAAGAAGAGAAGATTTGTACTGATTTTAGCAAACAACTTGTAGTTGCAGCAATATCTCTTTAAAGATTAACTTGAATTCTACATGCATTTTTGCTACAATCCGTCATAATTTTTATTTATCAGGAAGGAATTATTTCCATTTTCCATGGGGTCTTCAGAGAAACACAACCAAAAAAACATTTTCACTACAAATTTCATGACCTAGCCCAGATAAAACTCAGTGAAAACCACATTTTTTCATTTTTTTCAGCAGAGCTAACTGTACTGGATTTAATTGAAAAATAAGAAAGTATTTCTAAAAAAGTAATCACAGCTTCACAGAAGTTAAGCAGGCTTTCAAAAACGGTGTCTGCATTTTATGGTTTTAAAACATTCTAAACCTACTGAGTTTTACCAGTATAATTGTCAGAAGAAATCAAATCACAGGGAAAAAAGACACAGGAGGATGTACTTTCACAATTCCTGTCCTGTTCTCCTCTTATAGAACCTTGGCAGAGTTCGTAATCAGTGTCATGAGAGGATAGTTCAGACAATTTTTGTCCTGATCTACATCCCTTCAGGAAGCTCTGCTCTCAGAGTGAATAAAGGCACATGGGTCACCTTACTGTAAGAAAATGCCACATTTTCTCCATTGTTTTGCAAGGCAAATTAAATCCAAGAGGAGACTAAGCCTCTCACACTATATGAGAAACAATGACGTATATGAAATATGATGATTTATATGGAAGCAGATGGATAGAAAAGCAGAAGTGAGACAACTAAAATACACTGGAAAATTAAACAAAAAGAATGTAAGCTCTGGGCTATATATCAAGGGTACAGTCTGCCTCAGGCAGATGAAACGCAGCTTCCTTTTCTCAAAGTATGTGGCATATCTGACATTTTGTAATCTTTACAAAAATGTAGTTTCTGGTTTAAATTTGGTCTTGTATGTCTGGATTTGTAGTCACACATATTTCACTTTTGCTTTAAAGAAGATCACTATTGGCAATCAAAATGTAAGAAAACCAGCTACATTGAATTTGTACAGTTCAGATAACTGTACTGGAAGGTTAAGAACTTAAAACCAAGCTCCTGACCAACCTTTAGCACAATATTTATATGAACCTATTATGAGTAAAAGCTCATAAGATTAAAAAGTCAAAGGGGTTGTAAAAATCAAGCACAAAGCCTTATCAGAAAATAGAATTGCTGACTGGAAAAAAAAAAAAAAAAGAAAAAAAAATGGATTTGGGAAGTGAACTTCAATCTGGAAAGGAAAAAGGAAAGAAAACTGTGATAAAAACATATACAAATATATTTGGAACTAATTTTTAAAATTTATTTAGCTTTCAATATATAGTTCTGGAGATATCTTAACCTCTTTTACTTTCCCAGTGTAGAAATGCCATTGCTTCAATCTTCCTTGACAGAAATTCTGTCTCAAAAACATGTGATTGACTCTGTAAAACCACACTGGGGCATTCTTTTGTGGACCCTCCTCGAGTAAAAACAATTCCAACTTGATCTATAAAGTATTCAAACATCAGCAAATGTTTAAATTTATCTATATTCCTTTCACTGATCTTTTTCATTTATGGAAACTATAATTACACATTTAATTACAAGAATATGCACCCTTTTTCTATAGTATCTCTGCCTCAACCAGTATACCAGATGGATAATTCTCACATCATATCATCTTGTTTTCACCAAGAGAGGCAATTATAGCCACAGGGAGCACTGAAAGTCAAAGTTCTGCTGAATATCTAAGTTCTGAGGTAGACTTTGGTGAGTACAGATGGTATCTTCAGCTAAAGTATCTGCATGACTCAAATAAATCTCCCCTAGGTGTACGTGTACTGAGATTTTTCTACTGTCTTACATTTGACCAAATGTGAGGAATTTACACAGAAACAAGCAAGGGACATCTTGGATATTAAAGTAAATCAGTTTTTAATTACTGGTTGAAAACGCCTATAAAATTGAATCTCAATCAGACATGATGAGGTTTTAAACATAGTGAAAAAAGGAACAGACTTATTCCAGCAAAATGTTCAGAAATACAACATCACCTTCTCTAAATCTAGTTCAGTGAAAATACACAATGGTTATTTTCAGCATAAAATTTGGTACTGAAAGTGACTGAAAACAATACAGAAAATGTTGCTCAGCTTTTAAGGTGACAAGCCTACCTCTACCTGTAACGGAGTTCTGTGGCATGGAATATCTAGACCGTTTGAAAGGTTTTCTATCAAAAGAAAGGGCAGCTCATTCTCACCTGTTCTCATGGAGCATCTCCATCACCTCAATCCCATTATGACTAGAATCAGTTTTCTTTAAGCTTTCTGAATTCACCAGGGCTTTTGGACTGTGCAATGAACAGGTAGATGTGGACATTCAGTTAATAACAGTGTTAAAAAGTATGGGGCTGAACCCTACGATAAGTCAGTTTTGTCTAGGGCTGACATACAGTTTTCTGGAAAATAAAAGGCTAAAGGAAGGTGAAGCACAGGCTAAGATTCATTAAACATGTTTTGTGAAGCTAAACCACCTGGGGCTCCTAAGAAGCAAAGGACACTTCTAGACATGTGGCTTAGGGGCTGAGTCAACAGAAGATGGAGAAAAGAAAATTAATGAAGTTATGCGTTACACCTCTGTGTATTCTGAAACATTTTGCTCCATAAAAATACTGCTTATCTTAGCACAGCCACCTTCTAGCCACTATCCCAATAAAAATTGAAGTTAACATGATATAACCAACCACAGGAAAGACAGAAGGTTGTTGTAGATTAGATAGATGTACGATGACAAATAACAAAGCAGAAGAAAAAACATTGGCACTGGTCCCCGTTGGAGTACGAAGTAATAAGCTGTCTGTTGGAAAAAAGAGTGTATCTAGGGAAGCTGTTTGTTATTGCTCTTACTACAGGCAATAATGCAACGTGTTGAAAAATGGTATCAATAGCTTCTGTCTTAATTACAGAATCGACCCATTAGACCCCAGCACTACTTAGTTAGCGCCCTATGGTTTCATCTGTTTGGCTAATCAAAACTACTTTTTAAAAATATTATAAGTTACAGACTGAAGCATTGCTACAAGAGCTTCTAGCACAAGGGGAGGGCAAGAAATATACGGAAATCAAAGTTCCACAGAATTTAACAAAAAACTGTAAAGCTGTAGTGATGTGGGTGACTATACAGCCTTAACTTTCCCATGCAGCACAAGTGTTTAGTGTAGACACCGAAGGGACATTTGCTCCAGTAAGTGAATTTAATTGTATGTGAAAGGTGAGGAATTGAAATGTCTGGGTTGCTAAATCAAAATGTGTACAGCACAGCACTGGCAGCAGTTACTGCCTCTTCATATGGTCCTGCCAAAACATTTCAACTTTGACCTGGTAAAAACATCTTGAAAGCACTATTTATAGGCTAAGAGGAAAAACTCCAAACCCTTCTTGCCCCAGATGTAGGTGCTAACCAGGCACACTACAGCTCAAGGTTTCTGACCTAAGAAGAAACAGAAGAAGCTTCATGACTCCAATCCAAACAGCAATGACGTATCCATGGGCTAAAGTGGAGTGGATGGAGACCTGATCAGCATCAATTACATGACAGAGGCAAATACATGGAGGAAAAGTAAAGGCCAATTAAAGCCCTGAAACAACTGTAAGAAAGACGGACTGCGGGAGGACATGCTTAGCTGATGGAGGTCAGCTTTCCTGAACCTGCCAACTATAAAACACAAACTTCAAATAACGAGGAAAGAGAAAAAAGCCAGGAGTAATTTGCAGGCTGATGATGACAATGAGTGCTCAAGGGTCCTATTATCTTCACCATGCAGTTTAACTACGGGATGGCTCTGCAGGCTCCCTTTCCTTCATAGATAGGAGGCTGAATTATTACTACTCAGGAGCCTGCATACAAGCACTGGTCTGCTGCTTCTGCTGCTCACAAGATATAACTCCAGATACAGGACCTGCATGCAAGCTGCCGCTGGCTCACAGAAGCTTCAGTGCTTACACTGAACCTCAGGTGATGAGAGCAACACAGGTGATCACTAGGGAGGAGAAGATCAGATCAGGACAAACGCCACAAGAACATTTATATGAATGTACTGTTTGTTCTTTGATTTTTCTGGAAATATTGGTACCTAACCTATGTGTCAAAGTAATGTTCTATCATCGCAAAACTGTTTTTAAACTTACACTGAGGGAGCTGTGAGTTGCATTTGCAGCACAGATATTGTAACAAGACTTTTCTCATTTTCCAACCACATTTAGAACTGTAAAATTTCTTGTAGCATATTAATATGGAGCAAGGTTTTCAAGCTGAAGATAGCTGTCAAAGATCAAAGGTAGCCTTCTTTGTTAGAAATAAAGGAGAGTTTAGTCTGCCAGCCATCATCAAGAAAGCTTTCTAGTGAAATAAATTCCAATTCAATTACTTACTACTGTAACAAAACGCAGTGTGATAGTATTTGACTGAGATAGCATCTCTGATAGTTACAGTTTACAGCATGCAAATCTAAACTGTCCTGACAGCAGCTGCTAATTTGGAAATAATTACACAGAACTCACTAGGAACTTTTGTTAGTAACTGCCTTTTTGAAAGCTTTGTTCAGAATTATAGGTCCTTTAGAACCATGAATTGAACAGGAGCATAAAACATTATTTTGTTTACAGAAAGTTCCTGTTAATTTACATCTCTGTAAAATGCAAACTAATGAGTTGCTGTGTTTTATACCTTAAACATGACTTGAACAGCTCTTAAAACAACTTCAGCTGCAGGGACCAAAACTCTCTGGACATGGTACAGACAAAATGGTACTATGCAAGATCTAAATCTTGTGGATGCAAAATGTTTTAGAGAAAAGTTCTTGAAAAGACTTTGCAGAATGGGGCAAGAGCTGTGCAGCCAACTGTCAGTAAGGAGATCTCAAAAAAAAAGCCCCACATTTAAGCTGATTTTAACTTGAGGGGAGGGCTAGAGACCCTTAGTCCACATTGCATCCAGCCCTTTGAGTCAATGCATTCAATACCTCTTAGCAGCAATGAAGTTATTATCCATGCTGATATACTGACAATAACAAGCAAAACAAGATAAAAAAAAAAAGGTAGGAAATCTCCCACTCCCTTTTTAGACCAGTAAACATGCAAACTGACACGGCTACAGGCATGATGATAAAAAGAGGCAGTTTACAGAAACACAGGGAACAAGACAAAAGAGCTGTCTTGCAACAGGTTGTAAATATCTTAATGATCAAAACATATGTACTTATTAATATATCCGCTTTGGAGAAAAAAAGATTAAGTCTCAGAATACTATAGCAATACTAAATTCTTGCTAACGCCTTTCTGACAATTGGCACCAAGGGGAAGTCGTGTTTAACCAGCCTGATAGCCTTCTATGATATGACTGGCTGGATGGATGAGGGGAGAGCAGTGGATGTGGTCTACCTTGACTTCATCAAGGCTTTTGACACTGTCTCCCATAACACCCTCCTAGGCAAGCTCCGGAAGTGTGGGTTACCCGAGTGGACAGTGGGGTGGATCGAGAACTGGCTCGATGGCAGAGCTCAGAGGGTTGTGGTTAACGGTGCCAAGTCTAGTTGGAGGCCTGTGGCTAGTGGTGACCCCCAGGAGTCAGTACTGGGTCCAGTGCTATTCAACTTATCCATGAATGACTTGAGTGAAGGGACAGAGTGCACCCACAGCAAGTTTGCGGACAATGCAAAGTTTGGGGGAGTGGCCGACACACCACAAGGCTGTGCTGCTATTCAGAGGGACCTATACAGGCTGGAGAGTTGGGTGGAGAGGAACCTCATGAGGTTCAACAAAGGCAAATGCAGGGTCCTGCACCTGGGGAGGAATAACCCCAGGCACCAGTATCGGCTGTGGGCTGACCTGCTGGAAAGCAGGTCTGCAGAGAAGAACCTGGGAGTCCTGGTGGACAACAAGTTAACCACGAGCCAGTAGTGTGCCCTTGTGGCCAAGGAGGCCAATGGGATCCTGGCCTGCATTAGGAAAACTGTGTACAGCAGGTGGAGAAAGGTGATCCTCCCCCTCTACTCAGCTCTGGTGAGGCCACACCTGGAATATTGTGTGCAGTTCTGGGCTCCCCAGTACAAGAGGGATGTGCAACTTCTAGAGAGGGTCCAGCGCAGAGCTATGAAGATGATTAAGGGATTGGAGCATCTATCTTATGAGGAAAGACTAAGTGAGCTGGGCCTGTTTAGCCTAGAGAAGAGAAGATTGAGAGGGGATCTTATCAACCTGTACAAATACCTGAGGGGACAATGTAAAGAGGATGTGGCCAAACTCTTCTCAGGGGTGGCCAGCGATAGGACAAGGGGTAATGGGTACAAATTGAAACACAGGAAGTTTCATCTCCATAAGAGGAAGAACTTCTTTACCGTTAAGGTGACAGAGCACTGGAACAGGCTGCCCAGAGAGGTCATGGAGTCTCCTTCTTTGGAAGATAAAAACCCGCCTGGATGCGGTCCTGTGCAATGTGCTCTAGGTGACCCTGCTTGCGCAGGGGGGTTGGACCAGACGATGTCTGGAGGTCCCTTCCAACCTTAACCATTCTGTGATTCTGTGAATTGAACTTTGATGATTTGTTTTCCTCTAGCATATCAGAATTTCAAGTCAAGCTCCAGAACTGTATTTAATTTTTAAAAATTTCAATTTAAAAATAAATGCAAGTTAAGCAATTTGGCACCATTCCTGAAAATCATAGTGCAGAAGGATATTATCTGAGAGAAGGACATCCTTAGAGAGATCAAGTCAGGAACATACAGGCACACTGCATTTCACAAGGAATTTTATCACTGTAGTAAGTGAAATGCCTTTACTGAAACAATTTTTCTGTTTTGCATTGTAGAAGATACTGAAAGAGTGGCTGGCTGCTTATCGGTGAATGTATTCTTAAGAAAAGCAGATCTGAAGGGAGAAATATTACCAATACTTAAAAGAAATAGGGAAAAATCTCATTGACATGATCGAAGCTGCCAGTGGACATGTGTGTCAGATATAAAGGCTGTGAAAACCAGCAGTCGGCTGTTTGTTCAGAGCTTTCTCCCCACATAGCAATATTTGACTTGATTATTGCAGCAAAGAACAGCTTTGCTATTTGCAAGAAGCATAGACTCACAATAATGACTATTTGTCAGTAACATTCACATATGGCTCAGAAACAAGAGAATGTTGTACTGGGTGCTTAAATAAATACATACAAAGGTCTGAGACTGGGACCTTCTGGGTGACAGCTGGCAAGAACTTACTTGGTGTGTGTGTGCACTGGTGTGTCTGCATTTAAGTACATGACAGGGGATGGGCAGAAAGAAATAAGACCATTTCTGTTATTTTTGTACTGCTAATTTTTATATAAACAAGAATATCACTGATACTATCAGGGAAAAATTAAAACAACTCTGCATGTGTAAGAATTTCAGGAGTATTGGTGACTTTGGTAACCGTACTGCCTTTTTACTATTAGATTTAGTAAGCTTTGGCATTTAAACCAAAGGCCAAGATCAAAAAAAAAAAAAAAAAGATTCCTTTTCTCAGTTACCCTACTGTCCTTTTTCAACAGAACACTATCTGCATTTTCAGCTTTATTGCAGAAACTCTCAACAAGCTCTAAAAAATAATCAGAAAACAGCTGATCAAGCAAATGAAATGCTCTTTACAAAAGAGATTCTCAAACTGCAAAACTTTCAAATTGCAAACAAAATGCAGACCTACCATGTAAGACTCTGTCCTGGTTTTGGCTAGGATAGAGTTAATTTTCTTCCTAGTAGCTGGTATGGTGCTGTGTTTTGGATTTTTCATGAAAATAGTGGTGATAACACACTGATGATTTAGTCCTTGCAGAGCAACGCTTACACAGAGCCAAGGACTTAGCTTCTCGTGCTGTCCTGCCAGCGAGGAGGCTGGGGGTGCACACAGAGCTGGGAGGGGACAGAACCAGGACAGGTGACCCAAACTGACCAAAGGGATGTCCCGTACCATGTGGCATCATGCTGAACAATAAAAGCTGGGGTGGCTGGCTGGGGTGAGGGGGGCCGCTGTTCAGGGATGGGTTGGGCATCGGTCAGCGGGTGGTGAGCAACTGCATTGTGCATCAGTTGCTTTGTGCATTCTATTATTATTATTACCATTACTATTATTATTTTCCCTTCCTTTTCTGTCCTATTGAACTGTCTTTATCTCAACCCATGAGCTTTTACTTTTTTTTTTTTTTTTCTGATTCTCTCCCACATCCCCCTGTTGGGGGGAGGTGAGCGAACGGCTGTGTGGTGCTGAGCTGCCGGCCAGGTTAAACCACAACAGACCCAATTGCTCTGTGACTCTTACTTGCTCTTCCTTTTAACAGTGAGACGTAAAACAAATTGATTTGAATAGTGGGGAATAAAAGATTTACAAGCTTGTTTAACAGAAAACTTAGACCTGTTGATTTTGTAAGGAATTTAACAGAATTGTGAGAGACCACTTTTTCGGAGCTAAAGCATTCACTTGTTAGTTTGCTAATGCTACTTACCAGTTTTCGCGAAGAAAGACTTCCAAGACATTACTACCTTGTATATACTTCCCACATATCACTGCTACTTATTCTATGCTCAAATGAAAGCCTGCTTACTCTTCCAAACACTACTAACTGCAGAAGGCCCTTTTCCCCCTTCTCTACTTCATAGAATCATAGACTCATAGAATATTCTGAGTTGGAAGGGACCCACAAGGATCATCGAGTCCATCTCCCAGCTCCACATAGGACCACCCCAAAATCAGACCCTATGTCAGAGAGTGTCATCCAAATGCTTCTTGAACTCCGGCAGGCTCGGTGCTGTGACCGCTGCCCTGGGGAGCCTCTTCCAGTGCCCGACCGCCCTCTCGGTGAAGAACCTTTTTCTAACATCCAGCCTGAACCTCCCCTGATGCAACTTCACACCGTTCCCATGGGTCCTGTCGCTGTCACCAGAGAGAAGAGACCAGCACCTGCCCCTCCACTCCCCTCGTGAGGAAGCTGCAGGCAGTCATGAGGCCTCCCCTCAGTCTCCTCTTCTCTAGGCTGAACAATCCAAATGACTTCAGCCGCTCCTCATACGTCTTGCCCTCTAGACCCTTCACCATCTTTGTAGCCCTCCTTTGGACACTCTGTAACAGTCTCATGTCCTTCTTACACTGTGGTGCCCAAAGCTGCACACAGCACTCGAGGTGAGGCCGCACCAGCGCAGAGCAGAGCGGGACAATCCCTTCCCTCGACCGGCCAGTAGTGCCGTGCCTGATGCACCCCAGGGCACGGCTGGCCCTCCTGGCTGCCACGGCACGCTGCTGGCTCAGGTTCAACTTACCACTGACCAGAACCCCCAGATCCCTTTCTGTGGGGCTGCTCTCCAGCCTCTCGTCGTTCACTGTACATATATCCACGGTTGCCCTGGCCCAGGTGCAGAATATGGCACTTGCTCTTGTTAAATTTCATATGGAAAATTTAAACTGAGGGAAGTTCAGTTAAATTCTGTCTTTTCTTCCCTTTCCATAGTCCTCTTCTATTTTTCCTTCAGTTCCTAATGAACCAAAGAAATAAGACAGAGGCAATGGGAAGTAGAAAGAAAACAATTTGCAAGTTCCTTGCACTTGCCTAACCAACTATGGAGTCATGTATTAGTATCTTTGTTTTCTCCAGTGACTTTCCTTTGGTAGAAAGGATCAAAGCTTTTAAAAAGTATTAAAATAGGATTTGGAAAGCAGAGGGTGTTTCCCACAGAGTACTACAGTTTCGTGAAAGGTCAAAATTCAGAGTGTCTTTACTTGACAATATTGCTCAAACATATTTTGTGTAACTAATATATCCAGGCAATATTACTTTCAGTAACTAAAAATACATATTTCTGGATTCTTGAAAATCGGAACAGCAAACAGTGGCAGGTGGAAGTTTAGGCTGTTTGTACTCCATAAAGGCTGATGAAGATTGGAAAAAATTCATATCACTCCTTGTGGGAGAAAAATGTTTAAGTGTGTCAGAGATATATTTCTCTTCCTAGAATCAACAACTCTTTACTAAGTCCAAGCTCACTGACAGCTACATAGACACAAACATCATGATGACGAGAACAGATTCCATAGCTTTCTTTACATTTTTGCTCTCCAGACTCTTATCCTAAGCTTTGAAAGGGGGAATATGCTTCTAGTCAAAATCACAGCGTTGAAAAATGCATGTTATCACATGGATAGCATTTTGTGAGATCATTTGTATAAAAAGACAAATATTCTAGTTCAAGTTTCCCTTTAAAAGCTTCTGAAAAGGGAAAGAAAGAAAGATTGGAAACAGTGTACTTGCACTTGAAAAGAACGAAAGATCTTTTAACAATCCAGATGAAGAAGTAGTAAGTATATTCAGTAGCTTTCAAAGACAATTCTGATGAAATATAACTGGACAGCTAAAGGACGCCTCATGGAGTTAAAAGCTGACAATGCAAAGCAATATAGTTGTGATGGTAAAAAAAAAAAAAAAGAAAAAAGCTTTTTTTTTTTTCCCCCTGAGTTAAGCATACGAAAGCTTGTATGTAAATTCAAAGCACTGGGCAGCTCATTGTATCTGCTGAATGAGCAGAAACTGTTAAAAATGACAACACTGAGAAACAAAATGCAACTTTTGTTGTTTGACAAACATAAAAGAAGTCTGGAAGTATTAAAATTCTGTTACAGAAATTAATGCTGTAGCTTCATGTAGAGTCTTTAGTTATATTATTTGTGAAGTGATATCACAGGATTAGAAGAGCACCAAAAAATTCAGAGTGAAGGTTTATAAACAAAGAATATTGCAGTCAAGACTGCCTAGCTCAGATATAGATAGCAGCACTGTAGACCACCTACAGTTATGTACAGGGAAAACAATAGTCAGTATAATACGATTGTGCTGACTTGCCAATTTTTTAACCTCTTCTAGTTTCAAAAGAGTTTAACAATTTGGATGAACAGGAAGAAATACAAACTCTGATTTTAACTCAGAGGAAGTGGTGGTCAGATCTCAGCAGTGGTAATGCCACTAGCTGAAATCTTAAGCTGAAAAAGGGTGTCTATAAGTAATTGATATCTGTCTATGAAAATCTGCTGAGATGTCAGTCAACAGTCCATTTGTTTAAACATTGCAGTATATTTTATAGACTAAGGCATTTGGAGGTGAGATGCTGTCCTCTAAAATATATATACCATTTCAAACTCACATCTCTAGCTGTTTAAAATTAGAATTCTTTTTTACATTATATAGAAAGCTGCATAGAGTTAATTTGTAGGCAGAGTTTCAGGAAATAATGGTTGAGCCTAACTGTATTTCTTACAGAAAAAAGAATTCTACAGAAGGCCACAAGATTATTTTACTTTATGTGCTACTGTATCACACTGAATGGATTTTGGCTTTGAATGTACCAAGTAGTAAGACAAATACTAACAGTAGTGGACTTAGCACTATAGCTTAAATAAAATAAACCAGATGCAGTTCTAGTTTGAGAAACTCAAGAAAGTAAAATGTGCAACTATATGGATGCTTACCACATGACAGCTTACAGTCTGTTTACAACTGGCAGCCCTAGCAGACAGCTCTGGCCCCTCCACTAAATCCTCATTCAGACAAACAGCTGTGCTAGGGTTTATTACAATTCTAAAAAATTCATAAAACACACACTAATGATCAGGCTTCTTTAAGGAATTAGGTATCTTCCACAAAGATGCAAAAGAGTAAGTGCATGCATATGTGCCAGAACACGAGCATAACATGCAGCACTGAAGTAAGGCATTGATGCAGATGCTATAAGTTAAATTTGGAACCATATTCCATATGAGTGCACTACATGAAAGGGAAAAAAAGCAGGTAAAACTATGTATAGAAATATACAATAGGGCTTTCAGATTCTATCAGCTACTATGTACATTAATTTAAAGTATTTCTCAAAAAGTTTAGTATGTTTATAAACATCAAATGCAAGATTTTATATAATAAGTAATGATGATATGGCTGTCTGTCCTTTCAGGAAATGTTGAACTGTTAAGATAGAAATTCAGAGTGTAAGCACGGTTGTCCTTTGATGAGGTACAAAGCTTTCCAAGAATATCGGCTTGCACATCTGCCGACTGCCATGCTAGGATGCTGGAAAGGGGTGTACTAGTGGTTGCATACAGTCTGCCCTTATATCCTCATTAAACCTAGAAAATGCACATTGACTAGGCTCGTAAGATGACACTTCCACTGCCTTTCCTTATTCTGCCAGCTAGAATACGGTGAGTTACCTATTTCACAGCCTTTTCGAATCCTATATGCCTTCTTCTACTTATCTACTTCATCTCCTAAAGCACTTGAAGTTCTTCATTAAAAAATTCCATTGGCTCTGGAAAGCGCACTCTGTGGCTTCACCCTGTCAGGCTCCTGTGACATAAAAAGTATCGCTCCACAAAAACGTGTTATTATTGTCATCAAAATTCTGGTACAGCATGTATGCTGATCCTAGTTACTCTTAGAAGCAAAACCTCTAAAAACAAAAGGATTGATACAATGTAAAATGAAGGTCAGTTAGAGTTTAAATACACCAGAACAGGAGAGGGACCTAAAATCTGGCGCTTTATAAAAGAGATACTATAGTTTAGCAGCATGTAGTATTTCTTATTAAATAATTCAAGACAGTCTGGTTCAGAACCCTAACCTAAGTACTAATTAGCCAGAGCAACATACTCAATTTCAACAACAACAACAAAAAAGACCTAATTAGTGACCATTTCCAGTGGCAAAAGATGAAGTTCTCTCATTTATCTCTGAAAAAAAGAGACTAGAGAGAACCAAAATGAAAAGGGAGCTTTAAAAGAAAAAAATAATTTCAAAGGCTAGGCTCCTGAAGGCATTTCACTGCCTAGAGCACACTGCTCTGGTTAGCCCTTGAAACTCGTCATTAGAAGAGTAAGATGATTATTTCTCTTTAGAAGAAATCTCCTCTATGCCAGCAAGCACAGACTAAAAGTTATACATTTTCTAAACTGAGATATGCATACATTTTGACCAAGAAAGCAGCACGCCAAAATCCATATACTATTTTTTCAATAAAAAAAGGACAAACCAAGCCCATGCAATTCTTTGAAACTGGGTTGGAAAACTCCTCCAGCAGCTCACTACACGCTACTCTGCTATAACTTGCTTTTAGTAGTTTAGTGTATCATGTTATTTCACAAATGGAAAATGACAGCTAAGAAAAGAACTGAGAAAATTTGATAACACGGAGCAGAAGGTCAGTAAATCATACACAGATAACAAGTAAATGGAGAAAGGTTTCTTAATGGGAATTATAGTGTGCTCTGTAAACCTGCTTCCATTGTTATCAGCCGTATTATCTACAATATTCACTTGATTCAAAAGACAAATCCAAAAGTCACACACACACAAAAAACCCTAGCTAATAAGCCTTAAGATTTCAATTGAAGACTTCCATTAAACATGCATATATAATCTACCTTTAAATTAAATGGCACCTGCATTTTATTGTTCTAAATATCGCAGTGACATCAGCAGAATATTTTCATAATAATGATAAACCTGTTTTATTAACTTGTGCTCTGTGCATGTTTTAAGAGATTAGTAGTACTGATGAGGGATGCAGAAGGACAGATGTTTAACTGGCAGTAAGAACATGAGTGAATTCTCAATTGTCAAGTTTCAGGCAGAAGTTCAAGAAAAGTACATGCCCATAGCTAAAGCTGAGTCTCATTAATGAGTTTTAAATGCCTATTAAGACTTCCTTGATTAGTGAAGCATTGAAGCTTATGTATTCTTGCCTCAGAACCTCAGTTTATTTCAGATTTATGTATAAAGGAATGCAAAGACATGTATTTCTAAAGGAGGAAGTAGTCCCTATTAAAAATCTGCAAGTACTGAGGATGATTTACATCTGAGAGTCAAGGCACTGCATGTGGACTCAGAGCTGAAACTAAGATGTCAGCTCCTCCCACCAACATTTCCCAGTAACACCACATCAACACAATAATCTTGCCAATAATCTGCTTGTAAGTATGCTTTTCCTTTAAAGAGATGCTGGCTGTATAATTTCCAGCAACCCATTAAACTTTTAAAAAAAATTTCATTTCTCAGAAGGAAAAGTAGACATTACTGCTATAATTATATATTACCTGTATTTGCTTCTTCACATTCTTTCAACCTTAGCACCTGTTTAAGTACTTAAACAGGTATAAGTATATTATCATACAATTTGATCAAAATAAAGTCTCCTCATCACTACAACTATCCATTTGCATGTATCTCTGTTTCCATCAGTTGAGGCACAAACCTGGCGAAACCGGAAGCTGTAAAGTGTCAGTGAAGGTCTGTGAATCCTTATTTAGAAAGTTACCAGCTCTGAAGAACACAATATTCTGCTGGTTATCTCTTCCTCTGTGTAGAGGTCAGCAGTCTTGCATTCAGTCATCTTCACTTCCATAAAGTAGGGTTTCATCTCTCAAAAAAAGATTACTACGGCAGGATGCCCTTTTGACATCGATGTAGTAACCATACAATGCAATGGGGCCCTTGGATACAGCTTTCTTTTATTTACATGAGAAAAACAACATAAAAGTCTCTGGAAAAGTTTAAGAATTTTTAGAATGCAGTATTTATTTGGAAAACAATTGGAAACTCAGTAATTTCTCATTAGTTCTTTCTCTCGCTACTTACTGAAAATTTGTTCTTTTCAACTTACCAGGCATGATAATATTGGAAAAACCTAGTTTCCTTGTGATGGATACTCCATGGGTAAACATGGATGTATGCTCTCTCCTAATTTGTTCTATGTCTCCATGAAGCAACTGAAGAGAAACTGCCAGGCCTGAAAATGAAGAGAAAAACAAGAGAAAATAAGACAGTCAAACAGACTATGATCGTTACTACTTCTTCAAAACTACATATACTTGCAAGTATATACACATTCCTGACAGGTCAGACAATTGAGAGAAAGTTTAGTAATTTCAAGCCAAGCCATCTCAAATTTTTTTAATGTATTTGGGAACAATATCAACAACCAGAAATCCAGAAGGGTGAGAAAACAACTACCCATGAAAAAGCATTAGCAAATTATTACTGATGTGTAACTGAACTACAATGACACATCGGATCAAAATTGTCTCAATACTGATGGACAGAGACCTTAAATGGAAAAAAAACTTAGAGAAACATCAATTTAGAGAAAAGTCAATCAGTAATATTTGCTACCATTTCATTTTTTCATTTACTTCAACACAATGCTGCCTTCATTGGTATGCAAAAAATACAATGCTCCCTATCTATCGGAAAAGCATGGACATCTCATTACAATGCATTGCTTTACCTTATACAAAGTAATAAAATTATTCACCCAAAACCTGAAGAAACAAACTGCAATAAACAAATCTAGCACAATCAATATTTGTTACTTAGGCACAGTAATGTCACAATGACTGAAATTACAACTTTTTTTCAATATTCATCAGATTTAATCAATCATGCTCTTTCCTATGTTTGCTAGAAGACATGCAAAATACAAGGGTGGCCATATAATCATTTCCCAGTATTTATTCTTCTAGAATTTAGGAAGAACAACTTCATCTACTATATCTGCAGTATACAGAACAAACTGCTTCCACCATTCTTCATTACAGCTGAAATGAGCAAAAACAACAGGCATGCCTTTTGGTTATTTCAAATATAATCACCAAGACAAGTGTCAGGATGATACAGCTTGTAGAGAGATTAATCTTCCCTGACCTTCAACATTACTACAGCATATCACGTGTCAACAGACAGATCAAGGGGAAGAGGCAACTCTTCATATACGCTGAACAACTGGAGATAAAGAGACAACTCAAACAAGTCATAATTAACTTCAGATTAAGCTTAAGTAAATAACATGTACACACAAACTGAACAACAAGGTTATCGGTCCTTTGGGCTTCGGAAATTTCTGATATGAGCATATTACTGTTTAACTGAATGAATTTACTTGAAGTCCGATGGTTCTTAAATTGTAGCCTGAAAAATCTGTCCTAAGTACTGCCAGTCCAGTCTACTGCACAGAGGAGATCAGAGGTCTAATTAGCATAACAACCTTTACCTTTTTCCTCTTATCAACACTTACATTTTATGGTTTTGGTAACTCCAGAGAACATGATGCTCTGACCAGACTTCCATTCTCTTACTATGAAAAACAGCTCACCTACACATCTCCAACTGAGTGCATAAACAAACCTTACAAGGAAAAACATTCAGTGAAGTATATTCTATTTTAAGGACTAAATTTAATAACATGCATATTAATTATCTTGGTAATGGTAATTTGTTCTGTGATTAACCACTCAACAACTTTTACGGAGTAGTGACAGTTATCAGTGTAGAGCAGAAAACAAACCACACAGTGGCCAGCTTATGGTACAAGAGCCTTTTATGGCCTGTACCTGTTGGTAAGAAGTCATGCAGACAAAACCTAGATTCTGTTGGAGCAGGTGAAAAGTTTTTCATTGCTGGTTGGGAAGAGCTACGATGGATAATGGCTCACTTAGAAATAGTGATACTTGGTGCACCTCCAATCTTGTTTCTTTTATAGTTTAAGACATTGTTATACGTATATATGTATATTCATACTCCCATATGCCCCTACTGCACTGTTTGCTTGGAAATCTAAAAAAAAACCACAACATTTGTCATTGCCCCAGATCACATCAACCACAACAGCATTAATCAGATATCATACACTGTCTGATGCTGTATGAAGTTACTGTGCTTTCTAAACACCGAGTTCAAGACCTCAAATTAGTACTACAGTTTTGGCTTTTTTTTGGCTGCAGATTTCACAGACTTCCCTGAAGAATTTTATTTAGCTCAAAAACAAGATAAATGTCAAAAAAAGCTCATCAGTAGCAAAACAGCTTTAACTTGAGAAATAAGCTGCCTGTCAAGGATTTGAAGTACTTGTTCTTGCAAGGGAAGACTGGTATTAAAGCTTTGTATTTCACAGCATTCAGTGCTTACAAATCAAATGTCATCTGTTTATATCCAAAAGCTTCAAGAAAATCAGTGAACACACTTAACACACGTTTTAGTCATGTCACCTACAATTTGAACACATCTTTGGAATATAAATGGTATGCATCCCCTAACTCTTATCAATAATGAAGAACATTGGATTAAAGATAACAAAGTTACTTAACAGTAAGAATGTTATACAGTGCAAACATTCCAGTACTCCAATAGGAAAGAGTGGAATTAAACCAAAATGTAAACAGAGCAAAGATGCTCAGGGAAGGAAATCTGAAGAACCTCTGAAGACCTCTTGAAGGTTTCAAGTTAACCACCTTGCCACTGAGGATCCAGCTGCCAAATGAAATGGGAAGAGACAAGAAGGGAAGCAGAAGATCTGATAAATCTGGCAAAGATGCTGAAGTCAGGAGCATAAACACTGTAATCAGTGAAAAGATATAGATCTCCATTTAAGTTTTCTGATTGCTCTCTCAAAGCTCCACTGATTTTGCAAGGAAACTAGACCCCTCGCACTAAGGACCTAAAATCAGAACATGCAAGCTGTTGCTAAGGTGTTATACCAAAGTTCCAGAATAGTTTGCTTGAATTCCCATTGGTTTGTCACATTCCAGATCTTGTTAGGGGCAAAGACAATATGCTGTATACATAAAGCTAGGAACCTATTGTTACTTCTAACAAAATTTATAACAGTCTAACCAAGGAATTATTATTAGTCCAGTTACAACAATACTAACACACTTCAAATGAAATACTGTTACAACAACATATATAAACAAACTTTCCAGCACATACCCCTTACTCAGCCTTTCACTGCCCCTTCGGGGTCTTAAGGTCAATGATTTCAATCTGGGAAGGTGGTAGGTATATCATGACAGAGTTGTCAGCATGCCAAGTCCTTTGCCAGGAGGAGTAGGATGTTGCCTGTCTTTTCCTCCTTTCTCTAGGCTCCTGTTGGAGTCATTTTTATGTTTAAGATGTTTTACTCTCTTCTCTTTCTTCACTGGTCTACAAGTCCACATTACATCTTAATTTATCATATAGGATGCATCACATATGCTACATACCTGTTCTTTGTTCTGGTTGATTCCCTTAAAACTGGTTTTATCCTGCTCTCGAGGTTACACTTTTTGATGATTAGTAATTGGCTGCTGGTAAGCTGTTCAAAGGTCTGTGGTCTCTGGTATCATCCCCTGGCAGTACTTTCAAGCCTCAGCTATCATTACACACCTTTGCTCTTCTGGGTTTCATTTCAGTCTGGGATTACAGATAGCCAATTCTACACATAGTAACTACATGTTAGATCTATTAGATATGAAACATTCATATCAATGTGTGTTGCACCACAAAATTGAACATAATTAAGCAAGAACTTAATAAAGGAGATGTAATTTATTGTTTTGTCATTAGATAAATGCTGTTACAAGTCAAAACAAATCTGCAGGCAGGCCAAGACAAGCTCAGCCAGCTAAAGCCAGAGAGGTCCTGAGGACTCTGTTGTAAGCTAAACACAAAGCCTGTGGCCAGTTACATGCAATAGCAATTCCATATTTATAGTCTATAAAAATACTACTTGCCAAAGAAACTAGACACCAATCACAACTGAGGAAGCATGCATCTGAAATAAAAATCTTTAGGAAGAGGTACTTTGCAAAATCAGAATAATTCACATTTTACAAGGGACATTTTACATTTTACAAGCTTATATCCTTATCACAAATCAAGTTACCTGACTATCAATTGGAGTTAACTAAGATCATTTAAATTATACAGACACACCACAGAGACGTTCAGGTTTTTATAATGCTGCACATTCAATTGAAATGAAGAGGGACTCCCTCAGACACACTGCAAAACCAAGTGGAATGACGAGGCACCTTCCTCGCCAAAATGTAAGCAGAATGTTGTGTATCTCTGCAATGGCTAGAAAGCCACTGAACTCAATTTGCAAGTAATTATAGGTATTCTCTAGGGAGAAAAAGGGAAAGGGGGAGAAAAGATTACTGCTCTGAGAAAGGAAGGTTTCATCACCAGACAGTAATGAGACAGAGTCAAGGTGGAGCAGGCATCCAATTTGGTCAGCAGCCAATCTCAGGGAGATGGAAAAGATACTCAAAGAAAAGGAATGCGATGATAATAATAGAGATATCCCTTTTGTATAAGGAGATAGCAAGATAATTCATTAACTTTTCTCCTATGAAAACATGAAATCCTTTTCTGTCATATAGCAAAATTAATATCCTTTAGTTTTAATTAATTCCACTCTGATGATGTATGTCAACACCAGTTCTTTCTCATCTGATTTCCTCCATTAGACAATAAAATTATCGGCCAACTCTAAAGAGTTCAGCTTCAGAAAAAAAATCAGAGCATTCCTGCTGGAACAGCTGTGCATGGACAAAGCAAAACAGAAAACTGTAAAATGCCACCACACACGGCATCTGATGGTGGCTGATATGATCACTGCAGCATTTCTGAGACCTAGAATCTCTCCAAAACTGCTTAACTATAAATTTTCCATTTCCATTTGGAGCTACAACATAAAAATAAAAATGATGATCCAGTCCGTAAATGACTGGCATATTAAAGAAACAGGTACATAGTCTAATTCTTTCCCCTCAGACAAAATTTCAATTAATTCCCTTATGGTAATTAAAACCTATTGTGTTAGCTATCATTGTTTATTTACTCCAGTTTTGAAAATATTGCAACAAAACTCTGTGTGCTACTGCAAACAGATTGCTTTTACTTCTTTTGCAAGCACAAGAGATTTCTCACAGTTAACTTGTACCATAGTTCACAATGGATGTTTTTATCACTCATATGATAGAGAATAAAGAAAATTGACAAGCTGCTGAATAAGCATTCCATATTTCTGTTAGATATGTGATTTTAACTTAAGACAGCTTTTATACTGCATTATTGATTTCTGTGTTTAGTTATGACAAAAAGCAACTGCTCGTTATGGTTACAGACCACTTATTTGCATTTGAACTTCTGGGGGCGGCGGGAAGCATTTACATTCAGCTTCTAACTACTGGCAGCAGAGCATCCTAGATCATATTAATAAGAAAATGCCTAGCAGCTGCTCAGGAAGCAGACAGAAGAAGGAAAAGAAAAAAGAAAAAAAAAAACAAAACCATGAAACAAAACCCTCAGAATATTATTCAGCTGTGTTTGTATTTTAAGCAAGGTAATAAAATCAGGCATCTGTTCAAATAAAGCTGCCTAAGGGTGTTAAAAGTATTCTGAAGGCATACAGGTGTTCACGCTTTTTCTGGTAGTATCTAAGCTGTCCAAATTACAACTGTAAAGGTAAAAACAGCAGATTTCCATACTATAATTGGTGAACAAAATTATTTATTAGTTCAACATGATTCAGGAAAAATAATTGTATAAATCTTGTGAAATTTGGTCACAGCAAAATCTGTGTAGTAAATCCCACAAGTTACAGTCTGGGAACAGAGAGGAAAAAAGAGGTAAATTCAATCCCCGCAGGCCTTGTTAAAGGTTTGATTGTGATTACTCTGAATGAGCAAAGGAAACACCAAACTCTTACTCTTTCCTTCAAATTTAAATTCTTTTTTTAAGCTCAGTAGAAAAGAACACAAGAAAAAACAGCCTTTGCAAGATTTTGACCACTTTCTCGAGGCTCATGAATTAAATGAACTCTTGTACCTAAGACTTTTGTCAGAAACGCCCTCAGGAGTAGAGAAGGTTTTTTGTTTGCACTTTTTTTTTTTTTTTTTAACTTCAAATGGAAAATAAACACATAAATGCGAATGGCATTATATTATCACAGGAAAACTGGCTTGGAATTTATTTACAAGGAAGATTGCAGAACCACAAGTATTTCTCACCAGAATCACCATCAGATGAAGGTTATAGAACGAGAAGGCTAAATGACTATTCTAGTCTAATCTCCTTACACAGGCAACAAAGACCTCAGCAATAATTTCTCTGATTCGTACCTGGGTAAGCCCATTAATGCCCTTTTTCTACTAACAACGCACATAGCATGTCAATCCCCATTTCCACAATATATTGTTACATTGCAAAAGCAAATCATCTTGCTCAAAAAAAAATTAAAATTACACTTTTTCACAGCTTTGTTAGCTAGAATATTAGGCAGTGCACAAAACACTCAACTTGACAATTTGCAGTGCATTATATTGCTTTTATTGCAAGTAACAGACAAAAGTTCTAGGGAAACACCTGTTATTTTTTCCTTCATGAAGTGCAGCTCTGTCATGCAAACAACCTTCAGGCAACCACATGAGAAATTTAGGTACTTGCATTCCAATTACTTGCCTTGTTTCAAATAAAGAGATAGTCAACTTTTAACTGAGACCTCTAGATAGTGTTAAAAACAAACTCCTTCAACCATAAAAGCCCAGGTAACGTTAGTAATGAATTTGTAGCTATAACCCCTGCAGGAGATAAAATCTTGCATGTAAGTTCACTAAATTTATCATTTGAAGCTGTCTTAAGACTTGCTATTCCTTCAGCAGATAAAGTTAAGGAAGTCGACAATGCTATTTAATAGTAACAAGCAGAATGAGTTTTTGGAAAAGGCTTGTAAAAACCTCACTCGTAAGACACAACCCAACGCAAAGATGGAAATACGAGCCAGCTATGCTCATTATGTAGACTCATCTAGGAATTTCAGGGTGCCAGATCAATCACATGCATAATTGCAGTAGTGAGATGAACAGCAAGTCATCAGTTTCTTCTGTGTCTCTGTATTGCAGAATCACAATGGCACATTTTTCATTCTTCTCTAAAAATGGGTCTTTTCTCAACATCCAAGAATACAGTTTGAATTTAATTTCATTAAATCCCTCATTTCCACCACAGTATACAAGTCATGCTGTATGAAGGACACTTATGGATCACTACACCAAAAAAATATCTTGAACTCGACTTCTGAAGTCCTTTGGTAAAACTAGAACCTTCACAGACAGCTTAAGCTCAGACTGCCACATAAATATACAAAATTATATCTGAGTTGTTTGTGAGTCTGCCATCTCTAAGGATTAATATCTTTTCCCAAAACTACCATAGCTGATGCTACATTAGGTTACAGATATTAAAGACTTGGTTACTCCTAAATTTTGAAAAAGGTTTTAACATTAGATTGCTGAACAGTATCAGCCATCCTGTAAAATGTACCCGGAAAACGAAAGTTCTACAAATCCTTGTCTAAAAAGCTGCTCTAAAACTAGCTTGTCATTCAGGGCCAAATGATCTTGAGCAACAACTTACGTGCAAATTCTGTATATATTTAACCTTTCAGGTTTACCATTTGTTGAGAACAAAAAAGGAATACCTTAATTCATTGTGTACTTACAGTGAAGCACAGATGACTGCTGTTCTTATTTTAAATGTATTTCAAATAGCAGCCTTCAGTGACAACTAATTCTTAAAACACATCAAAATAGAATACACATAATCTCCTTGTCACAAAACTTAACAAAAGATTAAAACTGGCAGATTAATAAATTGTCACAGAACTAAAGTAATTAAACAAATGCACTTGCTGTTTAAATGTTAGTGATGTGTAGCTACAGAAAACATTTCAGAGCACTGCTAACACATCCGTGCACCCTGCAGAGAACAGACAAATGCCAGAGAGCTGCTGTTCTCAGCTAAGTACAGATGCAGGGCACAGTTTGACGTGATGAATCATAAGCTCAGGAGTTACCTAGAAGTTACATACTTTGTTCAGTTCCTTCTTCTTTGTCAGGATCATGTTACCACTCCTGCCCTCATTCCTCCTCATTTTCCACTAGCCATTACTCCACTCATCTCTCCACCGTGAACCTGCACCTCCTTGTTGTGACCAACAGCTATAGCTGCTCCCAGCAGGGAATGAACATGTTGTTTCCCATCCGACCGACTCACAGGAAGAAGGTTTCCTTGCAACAAGTCCAAGGTTCTGGGGCTAAGGGGCTAAGGCTGTGAAGTGCTGGGGTAGTGTCATGCAAACAGAGCCACACTACTTCTTCTATCCAGAAAATACTGTGTGTAAGTTACTATGGCTCTGTTCATAGAAATATTCATTCTATAAACTCTTATACTGAGCTACCAATTTCCTGCTATACTTTATCTCTTGTTGTAGCTTTTCGTTATACAAAGTGTGGAAAAATGATGTTTCTTTTGGAGTCTCTGCAGTTTCATCACTGGAAGGTATATAATGTTTCTAACAGGCTTCCCCTCTGAATCATGTAATTTATAAGCCAAAGCTTACCTTTGGTGAAATAGGAGATGAAACAGCCAAAGTATATTGTTTTCCACCTGGTTTTTTTTTTTTTTTAATCTCCCGGTGTTTGGTGGTAACCATGGTTTAAAGATATTATCAGACTGTCAAGAGGTTGCTGAATGCTGGAGTGCAGCTCTGCAGAGAGGGACCGGGGAGTCCTGGTGGGCAGCAGGCTGACCACGAGTCAGCAATGTGCCCTGGTGGCCAAGAAGGCCAATGGGATCCTGGGGTGCATTCGGAA
>VXAL01006437.1:99704-117033 GCA_013399475.1 Chauna torquata
TCTCTTTTCAGTGGTGCCCAGTGACAGGACGAGAGGCAACGGGCAGAAACTGAAACACAGGAGGTTCCAGCTCAATATGAGGTGGCATTTCTTTACTGTGAGGGTGACAGAGCACTGGAACAGATTGCCCAGAGAGGTTGTGCAGTCTGCTTCTCTGGAGATATTCAAAGCCCGCCTGGATGCCATCCTGCGCAACGTGCTCTAGGTGATCCTGCTTGGCAGGGGGGTTGGACTGGATGATCTTCAGAGGTCCCTTCCAACCCTGCCCATTCTCTGATTCTGTGATTCTGTGAATGCAGAGACAGAGAGAGGTGCAGGAAGGCACACTGCCCCAGAGCACATACTTCTGTTTCTACCCAAATGCCTCCACTGTCACACTTGTCTCAGAGCTTGCATCTTGTCAGACGGGCTTATGCACTGGGCTGGTCTACCTTGTGGCTTGCCTTCTCTAACCAAGTCTTACATGACCACTGTGCTAGCCTGAGTTTCAGTACCAACTGACATTATACTTAGGAAAAAAATATGTGAGATAACAATAGTTCCCCAAAATGAAGAATGGTTGCTTTACAAAACTTACTTTGGTCTTCTTGAATTAAAATGATAGCAGTGTAATGAATTTTGCCTTTGAATAAGCAACCTTCCTGATCTTCAAAACAGTTAGTTCCCACAAAACCAGAAGCTGGTTTTCCTTTGAGCTGCGGCCAGACCACATGACCTCCTGAGGTCCCTCCCAACCTAACTTACTGTATGATTTGATGAGTAACTTTCCCCTCTTATGACAGTTTATCCTTCCTCGTGATGGGATGCTTGGCAAACCTCTAGCAACAATACGGGCTTCAAGTCCTCCATGCTTTAATCTAGGCATTAGGCAGTTGATGACTCAAACAGTTTTCTTTTGTTAAGCAGCATCACTGCAAATAACCCTATGCCTGCAGATAGCCACAGCTACCATGGAAACAAGTTTGAATGTATTAATGACAGCAAAACATTCACATGAAGAACCTACCTGTGCATCTTTCTCTTTTAAAGAAAGACATTTAAGTTCGTGGCTGACAGGCTTAGGACCATCTTTTACAAATCAAACGACAACCTGAATTTGTCTGAAGAACAGCCTCCCAACTCTGATCTTGTCTCTGCCCGATTTAAAATAAATTACTGTTTCTGCCTACTCCTACATATAATATAGTAATTTATGATTTTATTCTTTTTATGACCTAAACTGTTTGCATTAGGGCATGATTTATGCAGATTTTCCAAGACCTGTATTTTGACTCCTATGCAACAGATGAAAAATTAATACTGCCACCATGTTGAAAATAAAAAAATCAGAAAAAATCATGCTCAAGCCAGGAGAGGTAAGAGAAATCCCACCATTTTCCACATGTCTCCTCTAAAGTTTAAGGCCCTCACATCAATTAAAGTTAGTGTGTAATTAGCAGTGTTTTCAGTGGAGGCACAATGCCGTTTTGGCATTACTACCACCACACTGTGTTCAGTAAACATGCAATTAGGTTCCATCGCCCTTGTCTAATTCATCAGAGCATTCCAAGATAATGGCACAGGAAAAGACCTTCCCATTACATTTGTTATTTTCGTGGAATCCATGCAGGAGTGCAAAGTTACAAAGCAGCTAGATACATTTGTAATTTCTTACACCAGTAATTTAATCACTATAGGATTTGAAAGGATTTTCACCTCCTTTGCTGTATCAAGTGAAAAGCATGTGTGTTCTTGTCTTATCTCTCCAGAATTACTGCATCAGGCACAAGTGGCTTTTCAAGACTTGTTATAAGGGAATCTAAATTGGCATTTACACAGGAGCTTACACATGGAAATATCAGGAACCTAAAGTAAAAACTGGAGCCAAAAGGAATGTCTTGGATCTCCTTAAAGGAAAACAAAGCAATCCAGTCTTTCTTTTCAAAGGAGAGGGAAGAAAGAAGAAGTTGCAAGTACATTTTTAATCATTTTTAATATGCTTTTTATAAGATAATTCATTAGGGAGAATATTCACATGTAACATGAGACCAAGCCTTAAATCTCTCCTCTACAGGATTTGCTAGATGACATGAATATAGATCTCACTTACTAAAATTATGCACTATTCAGCAGGCTTTCGAGCCACTTTCACTTTCCCCATGGTATAATGGATATTTTCTGATTGTATACAAAGCTGAAGAGTTGCTGCAGGGATGTCTGAGAAGCCAAGTGATTAGTATTCTCAGCTGGGACTTGTGAGACAGACTGAAAATCCTTTTCCAAATCAGTCTGAACCCAGACATATTCTTTCTTTGAAGAATGTCTCAAACACTGGAATAAGTAATTTTATGGTAAATCCAGTGAATATTTATATACTCCCTGAAATAGCATGAGCACAAGAGCCACAGCAATCAGCTCCAGCATTTTTTTCAGCCTAGTGCTCAGACAGCTAAATCCAGACCACCCATATCCTGAGGGAGCAAGTGTCCTGGGTGCGCCCAGCCACCTGCCTGTTCTCAACTTCAAGCAGTGGCAGAAATCAAAGACATCTTTAGATGTCTACAGGAAGATCTTGTAGTTGAGGAGTTACTTTTGAGATGTTGATAGCACTTAAGTAGGGATTACAGTAAGAACCACCACTGTTCAACAGTGTAACTTGCTCACAGTTGTAAGTGGGTGATCTCTGCAGACAAAAACCCTCCACCTTCAGAACCCAAAGGACTACTCTAGTCACTAAACATTCTTTCCATCATGGTGTGCTGTACTTAATAAATTGTATTTCAACTTTCAAAAGTATAAAGAACTGGAAAAAAAAAAAAGTAGTACCATAGGCAAGGATATAAAGTTATGCAATGATAAATTCCTACTAAGAAGAATCAGAAGAAAGAAAAGAAATCCATGACCCCGCATACGTATATAAAATCGACATTACATTCACTGATTTTTATTTATTTATTTTTGTATAAAACCATATTGAGTGACAACCAGATCTGGCCTTGTTCTCTTGCCCCTTGTCCTAAAATGCACTTCAAACCATTTTAAAAATCAACAGGTTCACTCACGCACAGTAATTCTGTGGGCAAATAAAGCAGCTATTATATGATCAATAACAGTTTACAAGGCACTTTGTGCATTAGTGCCTGCTTTATTAAAGAGAAAAGCAGCCCACATCCAATACTATTTGTTTACTGAAGTCCCAAGAAAGGTCCAGAGGATAGTTTCCACAATCAGACAGTCAAAGAATAACATCTGCAACCATGACCCACACTGCAAACCTTAAAGAAAAAATTGCATTTGACAGAAGCTCAGGCTTTGATGTGAAAGCAAGAACTTTGGCTAGGCTTCACTATATAAAATATACTATTACTTATGATTATGCCATCATAGGCAATGAATATTTTATTTCTCTGAAATTACATATTCCTTTTTGGAAGTCTTCTATCAGAATTAGAAACTAGGGTTAAACCTGCTTTATTCTTCCAGTTTACTACAGGTTTTGCATTTTAAAATTCAGACAACTAAAATAAGAACACAACAAATATGCAGAAGTTCTGTTTATTTATTGCAGCCTCAGCATAGCAGCTGTATAAACTGGAACTGTCCAAATCTGAATGAACTGCCTAATGAAGGAAACAGCAAAACAGAAACCTATAACAGCATGAAAAGAAGGGGATAAAGGACAATTTGATATGGTTTGAAACAAGCCAGGAATGGTTTCCTGTTATCTGTAGTATAGATTTCACTGATTTTTGGTCCTACAAACACAGAAATATAAATGTGCTATTTCCTTGCAAGATTGGTGTAATTGGGTGTGATCTTTATGTAGGAATATTCATTTTCCACAGATTCTTGTATTTAAAAACAAAGTAACTAGCCTTTAATTCCCTTTTAGGGAAAAATATTACAGGAACTATAGTTTTTAGTCAGCTCCACCCTAGAGATTACTGAAACTTGGTTTGTTTAATAATAAAGAAATCATCTAGATCTAATAGTACTTATTCTACACATAATACACACCAAAGGTAAGAAATAACAATGCTACTAAATGCAGCAAAGGCTGTAGAACTCGGCCTTTACATTCATGATTTGATCTCTTACATGCAGCAACCAGGCACTTTCTAGTAAGCTGATTCCTGACACCAGCAAAAAATACTAGAGGTGACTGGAAAACTGATCCACTACCTGCTACTCTAGTGCTTGTTTTGCACGAGCTTCCAACAGAAAACACATTCCAGTTCCCACTCCGGCAAATGATGCTAACTCATTCTTGGCACCAAGTCCTACCAATCCTGCATCCACTGTGAAGTGGAAAAGGGCTGAACATCTGTCCCCTGCTCCTTTCTGGGCTGTGGTAAGACATCACTGTCATTTGCCTTTATTTGACCCTCTTTTTCAGATGCAAGCTGAGAATAAGATTCAAGAGGATTCTGCACAAGTAAGAACTGTGATGTCTTAAAGTAGAAAAAGCACTTCTTTAGGAGGTAGGGGTTTGAATGTTAAATACAAAAGCTATAGTGTGACAATTTGTGTTTTATGTGCAAGACACAAAGTATGTTTTGAGTTCAGTTTCAGTTTTCCCCAGAAAATTGAAGACATTTTTTTGCTGAAGGATAATTTGAATTAGCTGATAAAACTGTTTCAGCAGTGGGAGATATCCATTTCTGGAAACTAAAATTGTGTGTGAAAATCTGCTGAGCTGAAAGAAACTGTACAGGACAGAATCTTAAGCGGGAACAAGCCCAGAACATAGAAAATAGTCTGATGAACTTTTGCTGTTGTGTTGTTGATTGTGTTTCATTTCTTAAATCTTTTTAACATGATTTGAAAAGGGTAAGTGGGATATAAACCAAAAATTCAAGTTTTCCTATGTTTGGCTCATAGCTACAATGGTTCCTAAGAGAGAAAAAGACCTGTGTCTCCTGTAATGCAAGATATTCCCGTTCTTCCCATTTTTTGACGACTATAAGATGGCAGACAAGGCTAATGGGTCTTCAAAACCAGCCATTCAATATTATTATAGACGAAGACAGTAAAGAAAAAATATAAGCTAGTGTAACAACAATATTTTCCATGAGGTGTCAGCAGAAGTATCTGAACATATTGCTACAGCCTTGCAAGTGCTTTTTCAGGCTGCTAAGCAGTCACAGAGGAACAAATTTCAGGTGTGCAATGTAAATAACCTTTCATGGTTTATCTTTTAGTTGCTCAGTACTCAAAGTGGCACTACTGCTTGCATCCTCTTTCCCTCTCCAGCCTTCACATGCACTACTCCCTCTTGCCTTCCTTCACTGACAGCACTTTTTCAAAATGTAGCAGGTATTGAATTTGCCAGCTTTAGTTTCCAGCACCTGTAACCTGGAAAAAGTTCATGTCCCACATGTCTTTCATGTTGATAGTCACATAATTAAGAGTATTCAAATTTATCGCATGTCTCCTAGGACAAGTGGTTATTTAGCAGTGAACTCTTATTTCATGAGAATGAAATAAGACAAGGGATGTATCACAGAGTTAGCAGGTATTGCTGTACAAAAGGGCATAAATGCTTTTAAAAAGATGATTTTTAATCTCTATACATTTCAGACCTCTCCCTTTCTCCTAGTGTATTTCCGATCCTGCCATTAAGACAGCAAAATCACCACTCCCCTACCATGTTTAAGGGTCAGAAGGCACATGATCAGCTGCAAATGATATAGCAGTCTTATTTTAAACATGGAAACAAGAAGGGCACCTCTCCAACACCGAAGTTATTTCTCTGACAAATTTCAAGTTTTCTTTCAGGCATGTGGACTTGAATGTTTTAATCTAAAAATCCCCGTTTTCTCTAGTCTCAAACTGTTTTTATTTCAAGTAAAAATGAGATAAACAGAAAGCATGAAAACATAGCCTGAACTTAAGATTGGTAATTTTATAAACTACTGAAAGGAGTTAAAAATTTAAAGTATGAGACATTCTTAGTTAGGTCTCACCATCAGCTTGTCCTATACTACTAATGCAATCTTAAACGAGCAAATTACATAGCTAAAATTTTACAGAGAAATGGCAAAGACAGGTCTAGTCTGCTCCCCAAAGCATTACAGTTTTCTGATTTATGATCAAACACTTAAGAGAAATTAATACTACTTAAATAGATACTTTAAATGAAATAGAAATGTTAGCAAAACAAAAACAAAGCAAAACAAACTAGTATAACCCCATAGCTCATTCTCAATGTGATATATTTATAGATATCTATAGGAACACTTGGATGACTGTAAAATGTCACTTATTTTTGATTTGTAATATAAAATGAGGATTTACTGCTCACCATTCATTGACATCAGACCTGTGTCAACCACTTCTGGTAAAAGACTGAATTTGGGTTCCGTCTTTATCGCAAACAGTTACATGCACACATGTACATGTACATGCATATTCTCCAAGACAAAGAGACTTGTACACAGCAGGATCTACAAGCTACTGCAGCTATCTGATAGTTAATATTACTGTGCCACTAGCCTTATGACTTGAATCTCATCACTGCACACAGCATGCCACAATATACTATTTTAACTGCCTGTTCCAAAATTACCAACTGTTTCTATTTTTATGTTTCAGATGAGGACATAAATAGACAAGTTAAATGTTTCATAGCAATATATACACAGAAAACCTCATTTATAACCAACAAGCCACCTTTTGCGAACTGTGAAATTTGCATTAATGCCAGAAGCAACATACCTATTTAGAAATTGAAATGCATTTATCCTTTACCACACATATTGGATCTTCCATCTGATATTCAGAGAAGGTATTTGAAGAAGTCCTGAATTACGTATTTTTAAAATGTTGCATAGCTTTGCAAGTTGTGTCAAAAGGTATGCCATCATGCAAACAATGTGATTTTTCTGGGATTCCAAATATGCTTCATCTTAGGTCAAATAAATATATTTGAAATAGTCATTTTTAAATTAGCCCAGTGTACACCATAGGAAAAAAAAAAGTCAGTTGCATAAGAAACAGAATAGCCCACAGAAATGTCTACCTTGAAAACACCAAACACCACAGAACAATGCATAACTTTAAAATAACTTGAAACAAAAGGAAACACTATGTCGTGGAATTTATATACATCTGATGATAATTTTCCCAGACTGTTCTTTTACAGTAGCTTATATATTCATGTATTACAGACATTATTTATAATAAAAATGTGATACATGTATAATTATTACTTTTCCAAATATTCAAAAGATCACCTTTTTCTCTAGACCGATTATGCAAAAAAGACTAAATTTAGTGTTATCATTTTTAACAACAAATAAAGCTATCGATTTCTATATCAACAAACACTGAGCCTACTCTTTCAGCAGAATCGAAGTTGAAATATAAATTGTTGCTCACATTAAGGAAGTTGAAATTAAAAGTGTTTATTTCCGATCTTTTTACTGAAGACCTGCCATACAAGCTCCATCATAGAAACAGATGTTGAACAATCACATAGTATTAAATGCATGAACTATCAGAACGACAAAGAGTAAGTTGTTCATTATGAATATGGTTATTATATTTAAGAAGAACAACATTATACTTAGTAATGTGCTCTCATATTTTCACTATATGAATTTCATATTTATTGTCCAGTAAGATGCACTATATTCTAAACTTTAAATACATGTATATATGTGGCCAGACTCTATATTATAAAATTATAGGATCAGAATGGTTAAATATACAACTTCAGCCTTGGTAAATATCATGAGCTTTTATGTGCTTCTTGGTCATCCACTAAAGATCGTTGATCGTACATTTTCAAGATAAACTCCAACATCTTTGGGTTAAGCCACCATCTCACCATAACAAAGGTCAGTCGTCTCCCATTTCCTAAGTCTCCCAATTGAATTTATTTTGACGATACTTAGTGACATACAGTTGACTATGGAGGACTATTGGTAAGTTATTAAATACTAACTTTGCATCTCGCTCAGTTGGCCAGTAGGAATGCAGAGAGCACTGGCACGTCTGTAGGACCCAGTTAACTTTTTATGAAGTTTAATTTCAATGACAAATTTTATATTCCTGATGAAAATGTAAAGCAGAAATGTAAATCATCAAGCAATACAGATCAGCCTTACATGTGAACAAAACTCCACAGTAAATTGTAGGTCTTCAGCAGAGAGCAAGTTTGTTACATAGTTTCTTGAAGAAACTTTAGTGAGCACTCTTTTTAAAATGTGCACATGAAAGGCAGTAGCATACATTTTCACCTAATAAGAGCATTTTTCTGCATGCAAAATACTATTTCTTTCGTAGACATTAGACCTTCTAAAATAGAGCTACTTCATCTGTAAACTAAAAAACCCCTAAGAATGCACAAAAAAAAAAAAAAAAAAAAGTTGAAATTTACTCACCTGCATTAGAGCCAGTCAAGTTGTAACGCGCATTCAGCTTTTTAATAATATTTTCGTGGATCTGATACCAGTCACTCTCTGTGTTGCACCTATAAAAATGACAACTTTCTTAACTCTGAAATGGGAACGCAAGTCTTTCAGACCAGCTTCACCATGTATCTCTACACAAATTCCCTTCTGTCCACAAAACTAATTCCACAGGAGCAAATAAAGCCCAATGAAACTGCCTGTCTCAATGGAAAGGGTGAGAATACTCTTACCATTTGAGAAAGGCCTCATGGAAATATGCGGCAAAGTGTAGGAGAAAGACAGGAGCAGTTATGCTCAGGAACTCAGCCATGACCAAGTTAATCATCTCTATAGATCCATCCTTCAGCTCTAAAACACACAGAAATCTGTCTTGTGACACTCAGAAAGCGACACAGGACTCAGAGCTGCTCCTAGCAGACAGAAAGATCTGTGCCTTACACTTTGAAGTTGTTTTAAATGGAATATGATCTTCAGGAGGTAGTCAGTTAAAGAGCAAATTACATTTCAGTAGGTATTTAGAAAGCAGCTGCTTTTGCATAAGGAAAAATCAGCCACTTTTCACAGTTTAGAATGGAATTAGTCTCTGCTTTTGAGATATTTCTTTTTTTTTTCTTATTTTAAAAAAAATCAGGTGAAGTTTAGAAAATAGAATATAATTGGCAGACGTATAAATTTAACAATTTGTTATCCAGCAGCAAACACTTATTTGACTTTAATGTCCTGGAAGTCTAAATAAGAGCCAGCACACATTTTCACTGTCATGCTACACTGTTTTTCTGCAGCACCAACTCCAGCAGCTCTAATTCAGCCTGGTGGGGGTACAGAGGAGAAGAGAAAGGCTGCCTGGAAGCCTACCATGTCTTCAAGATTTGAGTACGAACTCTGGGAGAGGCAGAACTTCCTCATGCACACAACAAAATGTGTCCCAGGCTTATGTACTTAGAATAGAACCACTCCACAAAATGGTTCTTTCTATAATGTCCAAGATCAGCAGGAAATTACATGTACTGTGTTGCTACAAGTAGAAAATTAAACTTTATTCCAAATAGTATTTATCCACTCTTTAACGAACCGTTCGTTTTAAAATCTATTTTTGATTTTTCATTCTCCAGCATTAACTGCCTTTTACACTTTTGCTGTTCCCATCATATAATAGCTTTCCCTGCCTGCCTTTTTCTATAGTTATAAAGTACTTCCGCTAGCTGCCTAGGCAGCACAAGGTGTTTAAACAAGTCTTAAAAGCACTTCATGTTGCCATAAAAAGAGATCTCCAGAACCTCTTACAAGGATGTGGTAAATGCTGAAACATACACAAAGATCTGAAAGGAGGCAACCTTCATTTTTAATACTATCCCATTTTATAAACAGATCTGTAGAACTAGCCAAAATTTCTAAACTGTGACAAAGAAAAAAAGAAATTAGCTACTACCCTTTTTTGGAATAGAAAAGAGCTACAGCTACTTACTCACACTGCATTTAAAACCACTGTTTTTGATGTAAACCTACTCTACGATACTTCTAAGAAAAAAAACATTCCTTACATGTATACTTTTAAGACGAGGTCATCCTTTGAATCTCCTGCCAGCAAATCTGCTATACTGAGGACTGCACAGCCAAAGGGCCGTCTGTATTGTACATTGCAGGCATTTTTCTTTTCTCCAGCTCCCATTCGTCCTGCCAAACAAAACACACATTTGATGCATAATCCATGGAACTGTCTCCCTTAAAACCACAGAAGGGAGGCAGAGAGCAATCCAGCTCGGTATGGTGATGAGTCTGAGTAGACAATGCCAAGTGTACTCTCTGCAAATCTGGTCCATCTTTCACTATACTACATTAGCATAACAAATGGTCCAGGAAGCCCATTAAAGATGTGGTGATCTTGTAAGGGCTCAGACCAGAATACTGCTCATCCTCTAGTCCACAAACAACTCTTTCTGATACCCAGTGACAGCACTACTCGAGGCACCACCAGATTAAATTTAGAGTTCAGACGTGACAGAGTGTTCAACATTCGCCGTCCAATAACAATTACTTTACTGTGGTTGTTGTTACTTGTGATTTATATGAGAGGTCTTGTGATTGAGCCATCACAATTTAGAAACCAAAAGTTGCCTCCAAATAAGCATCTAGCTAGCAAGGGGATAACTGATCAGCCGCAGAAATCAAGGAGAGATGAAACTTGGGGAGGAAAGACGACAAAGGGCAGGAGAACAAATTATGATACAGTAAGAAGGCAGTCAAGGAAAACAGAGTTGAAACAAAATATTTTTCTATTTGATTTAAATACAGTTCATCAGTCTTCCTGCTGTGTTTCTGCTATATGAAACTGCCCTCTTTCAAACCTTTTTATTCAATTGCATTCTGACAGCTATACATCTTTCCCACCAAGTCTTAACTACAGACAAGAAAAGCCTCTGGCTGGAGTTGCTGCAGGGCAATGCCTCCTCTTAATACTCCTATGCATCACAGCAGTTAGAGGAGTAATTTGTTCATTTACACACCACAGAGCATATAAATCTTATTTTAACTTTTTGGTATTTCAATGATTCATTTACAAACTTGGCTGAGAATATATTTGAAAACTATACAGTAGGAAAAATTCTACTTTTTATCGTTCTTTAAAGCATTTACTTTTATCAAATCTACTTGCGTTACATCAGACCTTACCACACTTTCCCAGTCCTTAGCAATAAACATACATGATATTCTGATGAAACACTAGAACAGCATGAAAATGCAAGGAAAAATTATTCATCAGTTTTAAAATAGTGCTTACTTTGTAACAAGTTGTTTCTGAACTTAGCAGAAGTTAGAGCTATTATATTTCAAACCAAAATACCTTGCAAAAATAGGAAGATATATTTAGTACCGCACTGATGCAGCTATGGAGACCATTTACAAAAAAACAATACATCTACGAGCTCAGAAGCAGAACCAAAGACTCTTGCTTCAAATGAGTAGAACCCAGAGGATAACTTCTTAAAATACGTATGTAACACACACTTTTTGTCTCTTCAGCTTTGTTTTAGAGGACACAATATCTGCCTAGATCATCATGGATTGAAATTGTTATAAGACTTTCTCCACTTCCTTCCCTCTCCCCCTTTTTAAAGGGATCAGGGAGAAGAGAAAATTTATCTGAACAATTTCAGATACACATTAGATCTTACATTCTAAGTAGGTACATTACATTTCTAGGCAAGTTTTCCTGTGAACAAAGGATGCTTGAAATGACTCTCCTTGGAACAAGAATGGACTCCCCAGTGACAATTCCATCATCTTAAGAAGTTCATAAATGACACCTTCATTTTGTTTTGCAACAGTAACAAAACATCCTGCATTTAAACTCAGCAGCACGCTTGAAAAATAACACAAAAGAATGCTGAGAAATCCAAGGCAATTTTCCCACCAGAAGAGAGGTATTTTCTTTACCAAACTCATTCAAAGGCCTAGCTAATATAAGGGACCCCAAAGCTGACCTCAGGCAGTTTTCTTCACCGTTGTATATCTACAAAATGTCAGATTTCTACTCACAGACAATTATACCTACCTATTCGGATAATGTGCACAGTGATATAGATGTCCTTCCTGAGTTCACTGCTACCCAAATCCTGCACGAGATCAGAACCTCATTATTTCTGACTCCTGATTAACATGTGACATTTTAAAAGATCTTTACACATTGCTTTTGCTGCCAGTGAAAGTGATAAATGAACAGTGAGTTCATTTATACAGAATTAACAAATTATCCATTTAACACTCCAGATCAGTGGTCATGCACTTAAAACGACTGTCCTAAAATATCACGGGCTAGAATACACTGTAAGGCACCATAATTGGACAATGGGAGGACAGAAAAGACTCGCTGTGTGCCTTGAACAGCAATGACGCCTTTGTGCAATTCCTAACAGCCTGAAAGTACAACCAGCACTGCACAAACCATCTTTTGGGTATAAAACGCACAAGCAGGAAAATTGATTAGTCCTAGTTGCAGGGAGAAAGACTGCTATATATATACATACGGAAGTTTAGATACCAGTGTCCACATATTGCCAGAAAACATTCAACTTGGGATTTCAGTAATACCCTTTAACCAGCCTTTAGAATTGATATTCATAACAATGTCAACCACAGAATAATTTAATCCAGCCTTTATTTTCAATACACAGCACAAAAAAGATTGAGAATAGGAATAACTCACCACAAAAAGAGAACAGTGTCTTTCAGGCTTTTCTGGACATTTTGGCAAACCATTCCTATTCAGTCTTAAAAAAAATCTTTCACTGTAAGAAAACAAAGATGATAGATATGTTGAACAACACTACAGCAAATTAGATCTCATATTGATCTTATTTCTAGATGTAATCTTCCACAAGATATAAAATAATGAAATAATTTCCTTTTAAAAGCCTCAGACGCACCAAGAAAAAAAGGAAGGGAGTAGATAAGGGTGGTGATTTACTTAATCATCTAACAGAATTACTGAAAACTCGATACAAACTAGAAGACTGATTGTAGTTTGGAAGAATGATATTTTATATCCTAGTACATAGAAAAACGTAAGCAATAAAATCCTTTTATCCTAGAACTGAAATTAGATGTGTATTATGTTGGTATTGATTCTTGCTAAACAAATGTCAACATTGCCACATTCGTATTGAACCAATATTCTTTTCAAAGATAGGAAGATGATTCCAGGCAACATTTTTCCTACTTAACTATGAAAATTTCTTTCTAGACTACACTGATTTTAGCAGTCTTGTAAGTTCCAGCAAGGCAAACTTCATTTTCAGAATTCTGTTTTTGCAATCTGCTGTGGAGTGCTAAGTGCTGCAGCTGATACAAACGCAAATACTGATAGTAGAGAGATACAGAGAATTCTTATTTAAGAGTAGAAGAGGGTATAAGAACCCAGTGAAAGAGAAACTACTCTTTGAAAAATTCCTATTTGATAGGAGGTTTACTATGGAAAATCTCTTGGCAATTCAAGCATGGGAGTAACAATAATATTTCTGCAGTGTGACACAGGGAAAGTGGGAAAAACAAAGAAGTCACAAATGGTAGCTGTGCAGAACTGTTATATATGTTACTCTTCACCCTTTCACCCCTAGCACTAGCTGGCCAGACAGTTGAGTCTGGACACCCTGTAATGCTCAAGTCAGAAAAAAATTCTAAAGTGAGTTTATCGCAACTAGTTTTTTCTCAGTTATACCCACTTCTTCTGCTTATTCCAAAGGCTAAACATGGTTTACCACTGCTCTACACCATCCATAGCTTTTCAAAATGCAGCTGGAGAATCACTAGGAATATGTTGGACAAGATCCAACTCAACAGGGACTAATTAAATCTTTACTGCACCAGCATTTGCATTGTACAAAATCTGGATCGATCATTCACAGAATCAGTCATTCACGTTGAAAAGGACCTCAAAAGGCCTCTAAGTCCAACCTCCTGCTCAAAGTCCTGTCAGCTATAAGGTCAGATCAGTTTGCTCAGAGCTGCATTCAGTCAGGTCTTAAAAACCTCCAGTGACGGAGGCTGCACAACCTCTCTGGACAACCTGTTCCAGTGCCTGACTGTCCTCAATTTTTTCCCTACAGTCAGACAGAGTATCTCTTGTTTCAGTTTATATCCATTGATGTTATTGATCATCTTGTAGGTACAGGTAGGTGACTGGGACTCCCCCTGACACCACCTCTTCCCCAGGCTGAACAAGCCCCACTGCCTCAGCCTGACCTCACAAGGCAGGAGCTCCTGCCCATGACCAACTTGGGGCCTTCTGCTGAACTGACTTCTTGTACTGGAGGACCCAAAACTGGTGTGGTTTAGCCAACAATGAGCAGAAGGGCATGATCACTTCCCTTGCACAACCGGCTATGTTAATGTTTTTATAGCCCAGGATGCTGTTACCTTCAAGAGCACATTTCTTAAGAGCTATGTCTGGAGAATACTTTGTTTTATGTGTGCCAACTACCCAGGCTGAACCCACAAATGCTTAGACTTTTTCATTGTGAGTATTTAAAAACATTTGTGCAATCCTCAGCTATGCAGCTTTTTTATCAGATGGTATAAAAGACAGAACCTAAGAATAGCAGAGTTGAACTCAAATACCTCAAAGTGCACGAAATGCTATTTTCTCAGAAACATTCATGTTTTATGATACAGCCACCTTCTACAGTTTAGGTCTCCATGGAAACTTTAAAACTGAGTTTTAGAGAATGTTTACATGGATATATTTTTAAAGAGAAATAAGTTGGTATTTTACTGCTGATTTTAAAATGTTTTTCAAAATAAGTCTGTCATTTCATTTACATTTAGTTCATTTGTTACATCAGAAAATACAGTAAAAAAGCACAAAGCTTTGTTTATAGGTCTCACAAAGTTATTGCTCATTGAGCAAGAATTATTATTTACATTATCAAAGCAGTTCAAGCTTTAGGACCTACTATGTTGGGTACCATGCAAAACTGAATAAAAAGAAAAAAGACTGTTCCAGCAGTAATGATACAGCTTCTATGCACTGAAACCTGCAGTGCATTTGTATGCATCAACATAAATTTGTCCAATACAAGATGATTCTGAATTTCATCACCTTACCTTCAGTCTGTAGAACTATTTACAAGTTATACATATATATACACATTTCATTGCATTTTTTGCCTTTAAAGAAACCATTAGAAATGTTAGTTCAAAGAAAAATACTATTCAACATGAAAATATCTAAACTATCTTCATAGTTTACCTATGAACTGGTAATTCATAGGTATTCATAACACTGAATTTAACTGGGAGTGTTCTCTTTTTTTTTATTGAAACTTACATTCTGCAGAAATCAAAGGCACATCCTTTGAAAGCTTCCTACTCACTACCCACTTGGACATGAAATTTTCAAGCTCTGCTTACACTCACAGACCATGAGATTATGATTTACAACACAATTAAAAGCCAAAGACTTTTGTCATGCCACAAAGAAATGCACTGATTGCAACAGACATGTAATGGTTATGCAGATCTAATTTCCTCATTTGAATTTGAAATTTTGTTTGACTGAAGCATAGGACCCAGTGGCAATGAAAATGGCAAACTGAAAACAACAAATCCAAAAAAATCTTAATCTTTGTTCGGTGCTACGATGTGTTTCAAGCAAAAATATAGCACCGGTTACAGCTCAGATAAAAACAGATTGAACATTACCAAGGAGCAAATTCTGATAAAGTACAGAGAGCATTTATGTTTATAAACAATTCAGAGCATTTCTATAGAGAAAAACAGGTTAGAAAACGGTTGAGGAAAGTAAATAGCCTTCCTAAAACAAAATAAAGACAGAATTCCCAAGATCTGAAAGCTTGGCTTCAAACAGCAGCAAAAGCTCCGGAGGGTGAAATCTAGGGCTAGGATCTTATTTCACAGCAGCTTTCCCAGCAGTCAGTTACACATACATATGTGCAGCTAACACACACAGCAGTATCCCAAAGCAGAAATACCTTTCCTTTGTATGAAGATGGTTTGATTTTAGTTAGATTGCAATGTATTTTTTATGAGCACCAATCTCACCACATAAATATGTTGCACAGATCTAAACTCTGCTATCTTCCCACTGAAAATAAGGAAATAACTAATGCTGGAGAGATTAATCTAAGAAGGTCAGCAAGGGATTTCTGTACTGTAACTTCCCCTGTATTAGGGAGGCAACAATGTGTTCCAAATCTGCAGGCTTAACACATGAATTTAAAAGGAACATAGCCACAAACTGTTCTATTTTCATAAGTGACCCCTATTTCCTTAATATTAGCAGGAAAATGTTACCAGTCACATGTTAGCAGTCTAGACAGATTGCTTGTTCTATGATTTATAAACACGCTATCAAAAAAAACCCAGCCACATGACATATTCTTGCACTAAAGCTATGTCATCCAATAGTTCAAGCTCTCGGTATAATAACTTCACTTTCCGACGTCTTTATAAATGCTCTCTACCTAAATATAGGTTATAGTGATTTCTAAAGCAAATGATGAGAGACAATACGAGAATATTGCCTCATACTTCACCGGCTCGGGTCTATCACATTCCAGAACACCATCAGGGGATGTTCATTAAGAACTTGAATCCAGACAGACTGCATTTACAGCTAAAGGCTCATTGACTTCATAAAACCACAATCAGACACAAAACGTTACCCTTTTACTTAGTGGTGAAATGCAGAGAAATGTGGTACAACATGTCATAAGTTACTGAAGTAAATAGATAAAAAAGCCTTAAAAGTATATTCTTAATCACAGACTAACTGAATGGTAGATGTGCCAACATGACTTTGCAGTACAAGCTGTTCCACAGTAAGTCAGCCCCTGTCTTTTAACTCTGTTACGCACTTTTGTGAAAACCATACCCAAACTTCTGACTGTAAAATAAGTAGTAATGAGCAAAGGGGGAAAGGAAGAACTAGTAGTATAAAAATAAGATTTCAGCCAATTTCAGATAAAGATCAAAGCACTAACACTAACAAAAATAAATCGAACAAACCAATATTATGATGCTATATTGAAGCTTATCATCACATCTCCTAGATGTGCTGACAACAAAAAAATTTTCAAATGCTAGCTTTATGAAGAGGAGCCGAATTTTCCCTAGGTTAGAAGTAGAGTTAATGAGGAAGAAAGGAAAAAAGAAAGAAGAAAGGGAGATGGGAGGGGAGACTGGTGAAAACGAAAACCAGACATGTAGCTAAATCAGGTTCTTGCTCCCATCTTCTATCTCTTTACTAACAGAAGACAGCCTTGAGAAATTAGCTTTTGTGAGCACACCCTACATTATTTTAGATATTTGCAACTGTATTTTAACTGAAAGGTGCTATTACACGTTTCCTGAGAAGATTAACAAGTTACTTAGGAAAAAAACAATTTTAAATTATTTTTTTTTGTGAGGTACCAGGA
>VXAL01006438.1:0-14619 GCA_013399475.1 Chauna torquata
AGGAAATAGCCTCAAGTTGCACCTGGAGACATTTAGGTTGGATATTAGGAAACATTTCTTCACTGAAAGGGTTGTGAAGCATTGGAACAGGCTGCCCAGGGAAGTAGCTGAGTCACCATCCCTGGAGGTATTCAAAAGACATGTAGATGTGGTGCTTAGTGACTTGGTTTAAAGGCTGACTTGGTAGTGCTAGGTTAAAGGGTTGGACTGGATGATCTTGGAGGTCTTTTCCAGCCTAAATGATTCTATGATTCAATAATATGCTTTAATTTTTCGTTAGCCTTGAAGTGGTCAGATGATCTTTGTAGGTCCTTTCCAACTGAACTATTCTATTCTATTCTATTCTATTCTATTCTATTCTATTCTATTCTAATTCTAATTCTAATTCTATTTTATCATTTCACTATGTTGCTTTCACTTTAAGGAATGGAAGTATTTTCTTCTATTTTGGGCATAATGACTCATCTCGACTTGTGCAAGACCAGTCATGGGAATTTCTCCCTGCTGAAACTGCTAACATCGGAGACTTCATTACTTTTTAATGAAGTACGTAAAAGCTTGCTGCTCAGTAGAGAAAATGAGGTATGTTACTTCGTCTAAGGACCTACCCTGAATTTACTTTCAACTCTTTTGTCAATTCATATTTCCCCCTCTTAATGATATTGATAGAGCATACACAATCAGTAAAAAGGTTTTAGAATCTGAGAGTTCAATTCCCAGTTGAAATTCAATGTGAATATATTTCCAGTGAAATCAATTAAGCTATAATGCATCAGTTGGTTTTGGTTTGGTTTGGTTTTTGCTTGCTTGTTTGTTTTAACTCTTGAGTATGAAAGGAAAGATCAAGACCTTTTTTCTCTTCTTCACTGTCTGCAGTGAGCTTTCCAAACTAACATCAAATGGATTATCTGGCTGTAAGAAAAGCCTGTCTAGCCTAAGTAGCTGGACTACTGTAAGATGTATTTATTGGGTTTACATGGCAAGGTTTTGGTAGCAGGGGGGCTGCAGGGATGGCTTCTGTGAGAAAAGCCCAGAAGCTGCCCCGTGTCAGATAAGAGCCAGTTCCAGCGGGCTCCAAAAGGGACCCGCCATTGGCCAAAGCTGCCCTCCTCAGCAATGCTGGTGGGACGGCTGTGCAGCAGCTGAGAGAGACAGGAGTGAGAAAATGTGAGAGAAAGAACCCTGCAGACCCTGAGGGCAGAAAAGAAGGAGGAAGAGGAGGTGCTCTAGGCACTGGAGCAGAAGTTTCCCTGTGGCCTGTGGAGAGGACCATGGTGGAATACGTTGTGCCCTTACAGCCCATGGAGGACCACACTGGAGCAGATCTCCACGCTGCAGCCCATGGGGTACCCAACATCACAGCAGGTGGATCTGGCCTTAAGGAGGCTGCAGCTTGCAGAGGGAGCCTGCACTCTGTGGAAAAGACTCTTGCTGGAGCAGTTACTGAAGAACTGCAGCCTATGGCAGAAGGTTCCACAATGGAGCGGTTTGTGAAGGATTGTATCCTATGGGAGCGATTTCACACTGGGGCAGAGGAAGATTGTGAGGGGGAAAGAGCAGGAGAGATTAAGTGTTATGGACTGACTGCAACTCCCACACCTCATCGCTCTGTGCTGTTCAGAGGGGAGGAGACAGAAGAGTCAGGAGTGAAGTTGAGCCTGAGAAGAAGAGAGGGTGAGGGAAGATGTTTTTGCTTTGTTTTTGTTACTCACTATCCTACTCTATTAATAATTGGCAACAAATTAAATTAATCTTCCCTAAGGTGAATCTGTTTTACCCATGACCATAACTTGTGAGCAATCTCCCTGTCCTAAACCCACAAGCTTTTCATCTTATTATCTCCACTGCTCCTGCTGAGAAGGGGGAGTGAGAGCAGCTTGGTAGCTGCTAGCGATCAGACAAGGTTAACCACCACCACAATATAATGTAATTTTAAACTGACTTAGTTACAATTAATTAAACCAAAATGAAACACACCTTGCTTAAGCAAGAATATGTTCCAGAAACATTCTAGTTCTGTGAAAACAGTTTTGAAATATTCTTAAAAATAAATAAATAAATAAAATCAAATACAATTTGCAGCAAACATTATAAGGATAATTTTTTACCTAATGGTGGTGCAGCACAAAACCGCTTATCCCAGAAATAGATTAGGATATGGTGGCTGTTACAAATCTGCAATAAAAACATGTTTTTTAGGAAGATATTAATAGCAGCATGCAAATCACCAGAGGAAGAAGATTCACATTTTAGGCTGAAAACATATCTTCTGGGGTTAAGATTTTGCAAAATGTGCTAGGTGCATTTTGGCCCAGTTGCATTTATCTGGTGGTAAAGCCAGCTTCAGTCAGAGTGTCTCTCAAGCAAATAAGACTACCTGTTGCACTTTACAGAAAGTCCTATCAGAACTGTCTAACCTCAGAGCTAAAAGACTGAAAGGTCAGCTACATTTCTGAATACGCAAGGTGTAATGCAATATGCTTCTTAAAAATGCTTGCATTAGTCACTTTTTAAGCAGAAAGAGTTTGATGCTACTTCGTTCAGCATCAATATTTCCTTTCTTGTTGTGTGATTCTAGATTAGGGGAAAATGCCCCAAAGCAGAGAATCAGAGACATGTTAAACAAAGGTGCAGTGGTTCATGACTTTTGGCATCTTACATCTCAATGAATGGTAATGTTTGCACATCTTCATTTCTGATCAGGACTGAAAAGCTACTGAGTATGCAAAATATTCAGTAACCATCTACCTTCATATTGATTAGTTTTAATGTGGGCTAACCTTGTAAATGCTCCTGATATTAATAACAAAGGAGAATCCTAAGGGATAACTTCAACTGTCACTTCTGGCATTGGATGGAGGCAAACAGTACAAGGTAAAGCTCATTTTGACCTTTAATGTTCTGCACAATTTCACAACAGCACCCTTGCCAGGTAACATCCACTAAGATCCAGGAAAAAAAATTACTCTTGAAAAATGGGCATAAAAAGAAAAGACACCAAACCGTAACTGGAAACCTTAATGTGAAGAATGAAAAGACTGGTCTATTGATGAAAGTCTCTCTGAACTGTAGTATTTAGGATTTTTCTCTTCAATGTACATCCAGAAGTATGTCTTTTTAGGAGCAGAAAAGATCCATCGTTGTAACTGTAATCTGAAGAGATGACTTTCTAAGATACTTACGACAGCAGATTGAGACCCTGATGTTCCTCTGCATATGGAGAGTCTGATATTTTCTAAGTAATCTTTGGGTTCTAAGTAATTCTTTAAAGAACTGCCCTGGTCAGTATCAATCCAAAATGAAGAACAGTATTAATAGAAACAGACAGTTAAAGGCTAGGCCAAAGTGTTCCTTAATAAAATCAATGTACACATAAATTCCTACAGCAGCTTGCTTTCTTGGAAATTCGCTTGTTATCTGGCAAATACGGCAGCAACAGGGAAAATGCCTTACATCTATACACTCCTGGCGAATAGAGAAGCTAATATACCAAGGAATTATATACTTGCATGTACCGGCTGTTCCTGAAAAAAGGCACTGCTTAATAAAAAAGAACATTGGATGTTTTTCCAGAAGTCCCCATACAAAAACTGGGACTACATTAAGTGCTCATCAACTCTTTTCAAGATCTGCGTCAGTTCCATATCCTTTCAGATAAAGTCCTTTAACTTTGAGAGACCTATTTTAATTGAACCATGCTCATAACACTCCATAGCACCCTCCCTACTTACATGATTGATTTCTAAGGGAAGGAACTGATGACAAACCATTATCCTGAATGACCAGTTGCCATTTGCTGCTCAAAATATTTAAGCATTAACTCTGTAAGAACATAAAACACAGGAAGTAAGTGACAGACCAAAGAGGACAGAGAAACTGCATCCAGACACCCCATGGGAATAATGAGATGGGAACTCAGACTTCCAGTCTTTGGGTTTATCTTTACTGCATTTACCCTTGGCACTTGCAATGCGACTATTTGACTTCACTTGGCTCTAGCAAAGTATCAGCACTACAAAAGCCCAGTCTGGCCTGGTGGTACTGTAAGATGTTTATGAGGTTCTAGGTCTTATCCCAAATGTTCTACGATAGCCGTAAAATACTAGCTGCTTTATAAAGCTGGCAAGGACATATCAACACGGAGAAATTAGGATTCTCAGGACTTAATGAGGCTCTGGCCTACAGTTCCAGTATGAAGTGTCAAGCATATGACTCATATAATTGTGAGCAAAGCTCTCAAAGTCAAACCCACATCTTTGGGACCCAGAAGATAACCCAGATGTGTAACACTATCATCTTTTGCGGTAGTTTCTGTGTATAAATGGAATGCAGGTAATTCACATGGTAATTCTGTAATGGAGATCAATCCTTGTGATTCATCACGAAGATCAGTCTATTTGGCCAAACCTTCTGGGTAAAACGGTCAAAAAGGAGGGGAAAAAAAAGAATTCAAAGATGCTATTTTAAATTTCCTTCTCACACCTCAACACTTTTCCTCCTCCGATATTCAAAGAAATCTGCACTGCAGTCAGTTTGGACTCAAATTATTTTGTTTCAAATGTCTTGAAAGATGGAATATGCCATATCTTAACTTTGCCAAGTTTCTTCAGTAAATGAACAATTTTATCTACCTATCTATCTACAAGTTACCTGCTTTGCTTTCCTTGCACTATGACATTTTCAAGCACAGATGCAGAACTTCTACAGACAGGTTAGCAAACTGCCTTATTTTATTTAATATCTGCATGTTTATTGTAGTGGCTATTGTGCAGTGCTTCCACATCAATAAGGAATGCTGCAGACATATTCCACACGTGTATTTCACATACCCACACACCTTGTTTCACCAGCACTGTATTGCCGATTCCCAGAGGATATCTATTTTTCTTCAAACACTGATTCTAGAAGACATCACTTTTCTGTAGCCTCTCAAAAAGTTAAAAGCATCATGTAACAGATACTAGGCGTTTGGGTCTTAATTAGCCATGTGTGGTGGTTTTACCCAGCTAAACAGCAGAACTCCACCACAACCGCTCGCTCACTCCCCCTCCTCAAAGGAACAGGGGGAGAAAATACGATGGACAAGGGCTCAAGGGTTGAGATAAGCATAATTTAATTAAAGGGAAAAGAAATAATACAAGCAAAGGCCGCGCGGAAGCAAAGAGAGAAAAAATTCTCTACTTCCCGTGAACGAGTGGTGTTCGGCCACGTTCTGGGAAGCAGGGCCTCAATACACATAGCGGTTGTTCGGAAGGACAGACGTATTCATAACGAGAGCCCCCCCATCTCCTTCCCCTTTCCCAGCTATTATTGCTGAGCGTGACATCATATGGCATGGGATATCCCTTTGGTCGGTTCAGGTCAGCTGCCCTGGTGAAGTCCCCTCCCAGCTGCTGCCCACCCCCAGCNTGAAAGCTCTAAAGAGGAGGCACCACCACCACAGTAGTTTTTCCTTCCAGATGTAATTAATCCACACAAAGATCATGCCAGCTCATATCTGCCAGGACCACTGTGAAGCTGGGGAGGGGGAGGTTGGGGGGCAAGGGTGGGTTCTGTGTTTAGTCCATGAAATGTGTTTTCTTGCTATATACAGGATCCTACTACAGGATTTTCCATTAGGAATGCCAAAAGATGCCACTTAGGTGGAACTGTCTCAGAAAGAGATCATTTTGGCCAAGGTCCCTTTCCTCATTAAATGAAAAATGCCACCCTAAAGCAAAGCAGAACAGCAGCTTGCATTCACTGCCAGGGGCAGGGAGGTTGCTGTGCAAGGTCATCTAGCAACCTGCAGCCCAGGCAAACTGCTGTCCTCTAAATAACAATACCGAGCCAGCTTCAAGGATGCTGACTACCATCCAGCTGAGTTTTCACACAGTCAGCCATTTGAAGTATATACTAAAATGTTTCCTGGCCACACAAGATGCTATCTGTAATCTGCAGGTCCAGGGCACTGTGCCTTGCAGCTGCAGAGGGACATTATACTTACACTGGCATAATTTAGCTCCTCAGGATGTCTCAGTTTGAAGAAAAGGATATCTGAGGTCATCATGTCCTCCCCAAAGGACTAGTGATCAAATATGAAACTACCCAATCCTTTGCTATTATTCCTTAGTGGGTCCATATGGAGATATGTCATCCACCATAGTGGTCTGCAGTAATGGGAGCCAATGCGGGAACTTCCATTATATTTCATCTACAAAACAATGTACAAAGTAGTGAACTCCTCTGTTTTACAATCATCAAAAAATTCAACATAGTAAGAATGCAATTCTTAATCATATGATACACGCAAACAAATCCGTGCAAATCAGTACTTAAAGGAGGCCTACAGGAAAGCTGGAGAGAGACTCTGTATGAGAGAGTGCAGTGATAGGACATGGGGTAACAGTTTTAAACTAAAAAAGGATAGGTATAGATTAGACATTAGGAAGAAATTCTTTGCTATGAGGGTGGTGAGGCACTGGAATAGGTGGCCCAGAGAAGCTGTGGATGCCCCATCCCTGGAAGTGTTCAGGTTGGATAGGGCTTGGGCAACCTGGTTTAGTGGAAGGTGTCCCTGCCTATGGCAGGGGGGTTGGAACTAGATGGTCTTTAAGGTCCCTTCCAACTCAAGCCATTCTGTGATTCTATGATGACATAGCACAGCAGCAGATGTCTTTCTGTACCTGTTCACTTGCATTTAAAGGATGGGGTAAAATACACTTTTAAAGTTTCCCACATATATGTTCATTTTTTTTTTCTTTTCAGTTGTATTTTTCAATTTTTCTTTTACTCTGGAGTAATACTATCAAAAGACAGTGTATTAGAATGAGTGTCTCTAAGGAAGCACAGCCTTACAGCATGAGGTGAGAAAGCACCGTCCCCCATATTTTTTAGAAAATATATATTTTAATTTTTACTTGAAATACAGCAGGTGCAAACTTTCTGTCTAAAGACAGCTCCAAAACAAACAGAGCAGTTTACAGGGTTCCCTGTTTGCATGACATTAGCTACACACCATGCTCTCCTGCAATATTCTATGTGCTAAAGTTACTTCACAGATTTTTTTTTTTTTTGAATATCCAGTCTTTCAAAAAATCAAGCAAAAATAATAATTTCTGTTGACAAGTGCTGATACTGTTCAGTCATCTGAAGAAATCCAGAAAGTCTTCAGTTACATACTAGGGCGTCTCCATAATAAAGTAACTCCTATGATCATGATCTGTTGTGATCTTTAGGGGGAACGTTATTCATGTTTAATTTCTAACTGAATGCTTTATTGATGAGTGCTCAGTGCCATCAAGTAGTTAATTTCAGATTCACTGTTACATTTGATGGTCACAAAGGGAAAACAATAGAAAAGCAACAGAGGTCCTTCTGTCCCTTGCTGAATGATTATTTTTAGAAAGTTTTAAGATAGTAACCTACTTCTTAAGCTACAAGTATTACAAAATATCATCAGAAATGATGATCTCAAAGACCTTTGAGATGTTGCCATGGGAAGCTCTGTAAGTGGAAAGTGCTATTAGTGTGTGAAAGAGGACTTGTTCAGATAAATCTCCCAGTCTCCGGTAAGGCCATTCTCTTTCTACATGTTTTTCTCCTTTTTGAAAACAGCTTTTAAAGAAATGATTCCATGCGATTTCTAGAAGAACTTTGCATCCACAAGTATTCATGGAAGCAATACCAAGCGTATTGGGTTTATGTGGTAAAGGTTTGGTAGCAGGGGGGCCACAGGGGGGCCTTCTGTGAGAAGATTCCAGAAACTGACCCATGTCAGATAAGAGCCAGCTCCAGCCGGCTCCAAAAGGGACGCACCGCTGGCCAGAGCTGAGCCAGTGAGCGATGGTGGTTGTGCCTCTGGGAGAGCAGATTTAAGAAAGGGAAAAAAACTGCTGCACAACAGCAGCTGGGAGTGAGAGGAGTGAGGAACAGCCCTGCAGACACCAAGGTCAGTGAAGAAGGAGGGGGAGGAGGTGCTCCAGGCACCGGAGCAGAAGTTCCCCCGCAGTCTGTGGAGAGGACCATGGTGGAGTAGGCTGTCCCCCTGCAGCCCATGGGGTACCACATGGAGCAGATCTCCATGCTGCAGCCCGTGGAGGAGCCCACGGCGGAGCAGGTGGATGTGGCCTGAAGGAGGCTGCAGCCCATGGAGAGCCCCCGCAGGAGCAGGCTCCGGGCCGGAGCTGCAGCCCCTGGAGAGGAGCCCGCACAGGAGCAGGTGATCCAGTGGGAGCTGCCACCCGTGGGGGCCCCATGCTGGAGCAGTTTGCTCCTGAAGGATGGACCCTATGGTACAGACCCACATTGGAGCAGTTCCTGAAGAGCTGCAGCCTGTGGGAAGCCCACGCAGGACCCATTCGGGAAGGACGGCATCCCGTGGGAGGGACCCCACACTGGAGCAGGGGCAGAGAGTGACCACGAAGGAGCGGCACAGACGCAGCGATATGGGCTGAGCGCAGCCCATTCCCTGTTCCCCTGCACCGCTCGGGGGGAGGAGGTAGAAGAGGGTGGATGGGGGGAAGGTGTTTGTAGTTTGCTTTTAGTTTCTCACTGCTCTAGTCCGCTAGTGATAGTAATAAATTATATTAATCTCCCTATGTTGAGTCTGTTTTGCCCTTGACACTAATTGGTGAGCAACCTCCTTGTCCTTATCTCAACCCTTGAGCCCTTGTCAATCATATTTTCTCCCCCTGTTCCTTTGCGGAGGGGGAGTGAGAGAGCAGTTGTGGTGGAGCACCGCTGCTCAGCTGGGAAATGTGGGTGAACTTAGACTCAACAGATGCTATGCTACAGACATTCCTCTCAGAAGAAGATGAACAGCTGTTGAGTTCTGCTTTGTGGGGCCTAGCTACACCAGCACGATAAAGATCTCAGGAACAGATATATAAACTTCTTGCTTAACTGTACATAAAAAACAGGGTAACTTTTTGGTCACACTACCTTGAAATGTCAATGCATACTCTGTAAACCGATTTCCGTCCCAGTCCCACCCTGCTGCTTCTATACTTCAGCAGATGTCTCCAAAACCTATTTGACCCTATTACTCTAAATGCATAGGGTTAATTGTAACCAGCTGGCATATTAGGCATTTAAATACCTTGAGAGGAAGCCAAAATATTAGACTTCTTTTTTTTATTTCTCTCCCCTCCTCTTTTCTTACTGCCATTACTGCTAAAACATACTTTGGTCTTACAGATGTCAGCAGGTTCTGATGTCATGTGGAATGAATCTTCATGATGTTTTGCTAAAAATGAAAATGTACCAATCAACTCATCTGGAGACCATTTAAAGTTCCACTAACATACACATGCACCACAGTGAGCTCAGTTTTCAGTCTTGTTTGTTCTTCATGTTTCACCTTGACTCCACAGGCAGGTTTTTGCTCCATTAGCAGTTTTCCAAGCCCTGAGAGAATGGTTAAGGGAAAGGTGTAGGGAAAAATACTTTCAGTAACTGCACTTTTCTAAGGTTTCAGTTAGGTTTTATTACAATGCTAACATTTAAGACTCTTTGGAGAATCATCATTAACATTAAATAATAATTTGGTATAATGAAAATGATACAGCAGTAAAGTCATTCAAGCAAGAGGTGTTACAAAGGTTGACTCCCTGCCCTCCCCTTGTTCTCCGGACAGATATCTTCCAAATCCCATACAGTCAAACCAAGTACAAGAAAATTACATCTTATAGCCATGTTTCCAGTCACCTTAAAGATCACATCTTCATTTGTTACATCTGCTTAAGGAATAAGGTATAACAGCCACTTTTTGGTGACTGTGAGATTGTTAAGAAAAATATGAGACGGGACATTGAGTCCTGGAAGCCTCAAAAAGAAATCTCCCATTTTCTGAATGAGTGTCTTAAGACATGGCAAGAGAAATGGTACAATGAATCCACTACAGAAAGAGAGATGACCATCGCTACAGTGAGTATGAAATCAAATCCTGCATGGAAGGCATGAAGCACTGGTCTCTTTAGGGAAGGCAGCCAAATGAACATCAAGTTTCTTACCCAAATTTTCCTGAAGTATAAGGAAGGTGCTCAGCTGCTAAACTGCGTAAAGGCTAAGATTCAGCTGGTTATCCATAGAAACAGAACTAAAGCCATGGGGAGATTTTAAAAGTCAACAACAGTTTGGATGCATTCCGAGCTAGGGGGAAGGTGAACAAGATTTTTCAGAATTTCTGGTGTAGAATTTCAGGGACAGCAACTAAATCTGCTTTCAGATCCAGCTGTAAGGACAAATGGCCGGTAAAACATATATTATTACCATATGCATTGGAGAAAGGAATCTAACTAATTTTTATTTCTCAGGTTAAGTTTGAAGCCTGACACTGTTAAGTAGAAAATCATTCAATTTAGGAAAAAAAAAAGTCATAAAAGGCAATTTTGGCCACCTTCCAAAGTAAAACTGTATGACTGCAAGGTAAACTTCTCATAACACTGAAATGCAGAACCTTCTCAAAACTTTGTTAGTCAAGAAATCATATTATATAGAGAATTTCAAGATCCTCCACTAGACTCAGAAAATAGTAAACCTATGCAGAGATAAAAATGGTTTATTAATAGATGGTTAATTAATAATCAATAACCTGCTTTCCCTGCTGTGGCCTAAACCAAAAATACCAATCAGATGGCTGTTTCTCTACTCATCTGATTGCCATCTATGCCTGAGCACAAAGGTCTTCAGTGAAAGAAAATAGGGCAGGCTCACATAAATACTTAAAGTCAACTGACAGGGAACTGTCGCTGACTGTCCACTTTGAAGGGAGTCATATGTAAAAGTCATATGATTCCACCCAAAAGCAGCAGTAACTTGCTGTCCAAGACCAGTGTAGATGGCATCCAACAGACCAGGAAGAATCAGACAGGAAATCAGACTAATGACCGAGACACGCTTTTTCTGTTCTTATTCCTTCATACCAGAACATTATGCTTCTTCAGTGCTGCTGTATGTACTTACAATTTCAGGTCACACTGGACTTACATTATAGAGCACTATGTAACTATAATACTTCTATTAAATCCTAAATTTTTACTCAGATTTGATGCTTAAGCAGAGGGCATCCTTTCAAACAACTCAAAAGCATACTTTATACTATCTCTATTTGCCCCTTAAGATAAAAAACATAATTTAAGGTGTTTCATGGGTAAGAGGCCATGATACTGTATCTTCAAACAAGAAATTCAAACTGAAGAAAATATATGGTATAATAAGCAGAAGAATGTCATATATAGTCATGACTAGGTGAAACAGATCTTAGGTAATAGAAAGTTAAGCATAATCGTAATGACTCGGTAAGAACACCTGACTGCAGACTGCTTAATTTAGCAGCTAAGAAAACTTGATAGCTCGTAGTGAGATAATGTTTCATTCTATTTTTCAACTTTCTATTACATTTACTTTGCATTCACTGAACTATCGCAATCAGCCAAGTAATAAACGCCATATCATTTTCTCCATATCATATTTTTATTTTGATTGATACAACTTACTGTCTCAGAAATCCACTTTGTCTTAGTCCACAAAAATTTAAACATTACTTAATAGATGATGGATCCTCTGGTAGAACTAAAATGTATGGTAAGCCATGATACCCAGTTAATAGAGTAGCTATTGCAAAAGGTTTCTCATTCTGGAGCACAGACATCTGTTCTAAATATCCTCAATGTTTTAAATTTTCTCCTTCTTGTCCTTAATTCAAAATAAAATTTTAGTCAAGTCCTTAGAGGGCAGAAATATCAGAGGAGCCTAGAAAAGACTGTACCAGGTGATGCTACGATACAATGTACCTGTAAGCTCCACATCACCACAATAAAAATGTGCCTTTTGCCTTTCTTTTTATCTATGATTGAAGTTTGCATAAAAAGCCCATGGAAGACAGCTTCCCCACATACAAACTCTTTGGAAAAAAAAAAAATCACAAAACTTAAAAACTCTGTAGAAAACAAACAAACTAAACAAAAGGTTCTTCTGTAGTTCACAGGAACTATAAGGAAGCCCGAGATAGGTACACTTCGATGTATAATCAAGTAATTAAAATGACTTACCTTACTGATACTCCTTACTGCACACAATCTTGTGGTTTCACAGCATCACCACACTGTATTATGTAAACAGGTATTTCATTACTATTTCTTCTGGCTATGGTTTTCTCTGCAGAAAGTGGTAATAGACTTATTTTGGGGGCACAGTGGAAGACATCAAAATAGCAGTGCTAATCCAAGATGAATGATTAGCACAGTACCCATTTTCCAAGTGGTGAAACTTGGGCAAGAGATTATTTGTTTTGTGCTTGGACATAAAAGTCAGCAGCATGCCATTAATAGTTTCTCATTTATCTAACTATTAAATGAAAATCTCTTGCATTAGCTAGGTTTCTTTGTTATATATACCTGTAAAGCAACAGAGATACGTAGATTGTGTAGAATGTGGTATACAAGTAAATTTCAAGTCACTGGAATTTGGGCACTTTAAGTAATCCCGTGTTCAAAAATAACACTTCATTACTTCAAAATATCCTAGTTCCAATAAACACATTTTAAAATACATAGTTGACCGAAGTACGAAGATACTGAGATGACAATGATACATATTGACTTTGGGGCTTTAGGTGGGAAATCTAAAACCACCATGCAATAAAATGGGCTAGTGAGGCTTTTTTTCAGTCTCTGTTCCTGTTTATGCAAAACAAGTTAACTGTGTGAAGATAAGTGCAGAAATAATAGGGTAGCAGTCACTGAAAGATGTCTACAAGACATACTATTTTAGCAGCTATTATGTTGTGGGAAAGCACAGGTGACAAGATCATCCCTTTCTTGGCTGTATATGTTGAGAAACAAATCAGCAGCAAGGAAAGGGAGATACAGGTAAAATACTATGTCACAAAAGTGCTGTCTCCACCATTTCACCAGCTGATTTAAACTTAGAGCTGCCCACCCCCATCTGAGTAAAATGTCCATAATTTTGCTCAGTTACTAGTCAAGCAAGGTCTTAGTGAAGCCTGTGGAGATATTTCTTGTGTTACAACTGAATAAAGACATCAAGATTTACTCTACACAGAGAAATCCAAACATTTTGTTAGTACTTTAACTCAGAGGAATGCTTTAAGAAGTAACATTTACACATTAATTTTTCAAGGTATCCTTTTCTTCTTTCTTGTATTCAAGAGAAGTAGCAGACTTGCTAAACAAAGCTGGTTTTATTATCTGATAGTCATCTTAAATTGCTCTTAACAGCATACAACAAATTATATGCAGTCAAAATACATTATCTTTACCCATCCTCCGTGCTTTGCTAGGTTGAAAAATATGACTCAGAAATGGCACTATAGTCCTTTTAAGAATAATAATCTAGGAGCCTGCTAAAGTCCATCCTTCTCTTGAAGGCTTTATAAGCAACTTAACTCATAGACACCAGACCATCCCCCCTTTTTGCACATCTGGAGCCCAGCTTGAAAGCACAGCATGTAAAAGGGAAGACACCTGAAATACAACTCCCCAAGCAGAAGAAAATATTTCCTGATCATACTTTTCTGGATTTAACATGAGTCAAAATTTTACTCAACTGATAATTCTTGTGAAAATAAAGTTTACCTGAAAGGTTGACTTTTATGAAAAATAAAAAACATAAGCAGAAATTGGGTTTTACTGAAAACATTTTAACCCTGCCTGTTTACTTTCCAATCAGCTCCACTAAAGACAGGTTTGGCAACATCTGTGAATTAATTTTCAGTGAATATCACGCATTTGGGGAAAAAAGGGAAGAAGAAAAAGAAAACCATAACAACAAACAAACAAAAAGCAAAACTACAACCCCTACCCACATGTTGGAAAGAAAACCTCAGTCTCTCTCGTATGAGGTTCGTTGTGTTTCGACAAGAGACATATATCAAGCTTCTTCATCATTATGTATTCTCATCAAGTAGAAAGTGCCAACTACCGTCATAGGAGAAAGCACAGGACTGTATCAGTGTGAAGCGACAATGCTGTATGAGTCTCCTTCTCTAAACTCCTCTGGTTATGGTTTTAACTAAGATGAAAATCCCCTCAGGATTCAAGAAAATGAGAAGAGAAAACATCCCCTTGGGGCTCTGATTCATATGCAAGCTGTAAATTAAATTAGAGAATGGAAGAATAAGACTTCTATTAAGAAGTAATCAGTAACTGATGACGGATTGACTTAAGATCCATGCAGTTCCTGCCATAAAACAAAATTTCAAAATGAAGCTGCACTGAGAAATCTAGAAAGGAGAGTGACCAGTGGGAATAATCCCTGTAGGAAATAAACACATAAAGTCTTGGAGGACTACAAAAGCCATTCAAATAACTTGCACATATTTCTTTCAATAAGTAGAAAATATTTTAGGTATTTATACTGTAGGTTTCATAGACTTACAAATATAAAAAAAAAAAAATAGTGTTTAGACCTTTTTAAGTCTAGAGAGTACATGAAATTATTCCTAACATGGATTTTCCCATCTTCCTGTACTGGGTTTACATGGCAAGGTTTGGGTAGGAGGTGGGCTGCAGGGGTGGCCTCTACCAGTAGAGCCCAGACGCTGCCCCATGTCAGATCAGAGCCAGCTCCAGCCGGCTCCAAAAGGGACCCGCCGCTGGCCAGAGCTGAGCCAGTGAG
>VXAL01006438.1:14699-45243 GCA_013399475.1 Chauna torquata
GGAGCAGGTGGATGTGGCCTGAAGGAGGCTGCAGCCCATGGAGAGCCCCCGCAGGAGCAGGCTCCGGGCCGGAGCTGCAGCCCCTGGAGAGGAGCCCACGCAGGAGCAGGTGATCTGGTGGGAGCTGCCACCCGTGGGGGACCGTGCTGGAGCAGTTTGCTCCTGAAGGATGGACCCCGTGGTACAGACCCACATTGGAGCAGTTCCTGAAGAGCTGCAGCCTGTGGGAAGCCCACGCAGGACCTGTTCGGGAAGGACGGCATCCCGTGGGGGGACCCCACGCTGGAGCAGGGGAACAGAGAGCGACCACGAAGGAGCGGCAGAGACGCAGCGATATGGGCTGACCACAGCCCCCATTCCCCGTTCCCCTGCGCTGCTCGGGGGGAGGAGGTAGAAGAGGGTGGATGGGGGGAAGGTGTTTTTAGTTTGCTTGTAGTTCTCACTGCTCCAGTCTGTTAGTAATAAGCAATAAATGATATTAATCTCCATACACTGAGTCTCTTTTGCCTATGATGGTAATTGGTGAGTTATCTCCTTGTCCTTATCTCAGCCCTTGAGCCCTTGTCCATCTTACTATTTCCCCCTCTTCCTTTGAGGAGGGGGAGTGAGAGACAGGTGTGGTGGAGTTTAGCTGGCCATCCATGTGAAACCACCACAGTTCTCCAGAACCTATATTTTAATTTAAAACGATTTCATAGAAATCCTTCAGAATGAATGCTACTGGTGTCTTGCCATTTTGATGCAAGTTTACACAGAAAACCAGAACTGTGACAGAACCTTTAACATGTCAGTTTTCTGGGGACTTTGCTTTCATGCATCTCCAGAGACTTTAAAATTTACCTATTTATTTATTTCAGACATAAGCATCAGTTTTGGTAGCATAGCTTTGCATATACTTTGCTAAAGGTTCAAAATTACTGACCGGTGTTTCTGCCAATTTCCATCTGCTTTGCAAAGAGTCATGAATATTTACTTCCGCAAAGAAACTAACTAAAAACCTAACAAGATGACCTGTAATGAGAAGGTCTTAAGATTAATGACATAATCATAGTACATCAAAATCCGAATGCAGCTGAAACAACGTCAGATATCTGGCCCAGATCATCAGACTACAAACGAGTATTTCCAGTATGGTTAGGCATATATCAGAATTTTACAATGTCCGATTCACTGGCATGGATAATCTCCAGGAAGCTTCTGCCGCACACATGCTTATTCCAGAAGCTGCAGCAGTTAAATAACAGGCTAAGACAGCTGGGTTCAATTTAGGTTGCAGATTACTCATTGAGTCAAAAAGACAAATGCTGTTAGGCTAGTGAAAGCCAGCATTGCTATTAATGAACTCAGTTGCCATGTACAGCTTTTTTCTATTTAGGACATTAAGGAAATATTTCTAGAAAGTTGTGGGTTTTGTTTTTTTTTTTTAAGAGACACATTTTATTTTTAAACAATAGCAATTTTCTCTTAAAAATAGCTACTATTCTTAACACCCCTGATTAGTATAAATTGAAAAGATTATAAACACAGGTATTTGAAATTTTCAGCTTATTCCAGAACACTTTGTATAGTCATCAGTATTTTACTGTGTAACTCATTTGCTATTTTCTGCCTAAAATCTTTACACAGGGGGAAAGACTTTAGGGAGGGACTATTGTTACAGATAATGGTAAAATTCATTTTTCTTATTTAGCTCACAAATACATTATAGGAAATAGTACAGTGAAACAAGTGTGGGTGTAGTATCTCAGTCTGCCTACTTTCATTTTCCAACTGTCTCAATTTCAATTTCTATCTACTCATTTTCTGTCAAAATGCTCAGTTGGTTGGTTATATCCTCCCCTACGCAAACAAAGGCAATAGAAGACTCTCTGTCATATTTTCCATAGGATATCTGAAGACAGATTGATTCAAAATACAAGTCCTATGGTTTGATATGATTCCACATAGGCTCAAAGTCAAAATCTCTACCTATTTTTTTTTAGCACAAAGTAATCACTTATCAATTTATCGTTTTAGTGATATTTTTGTTTTTCCTTCCAGATATGGTAAATGTGATATTAAATTCTGCTGAAATACTTGAAGACAGCTTATGGTGGAATGTATTTGTCGATTACTCACTTTTGACTGCAAGAGTTTGCCCCGTGACTAACACATAACCTCACTACCTGTCTTAATTTTTTTAGAATCTCTTTTAGGGTGTAGGCCTCATCCTTTCAAAGGTAACTCTTTAGAAACTCTTGACAAAGCAGAGAGAGGAAAATGACCAAAACTGTTGCAAGAGTATCCAACTGCTTTCTTGCACGATTTATTTATTCATAGAACATATTAATGAATTTTGGAGTGACTAATTCTATTCCACGGCTGAAGCACCACTTCCACACAAAAAGGTGGCATCCATCCATACCTTAATGTATTTTTGACTGACCTGAATCATGCCTCAAAAAATTTCTTTGCAGGTTCAAAGCCTAAGTGATAGCATCCTTCCCTCTATGGACAGAACTCTGTGACAACTTGAGGTTCTTCTTTAAGAGTTTTCACATCTTCACTCATTAATTTCTCATCTTTTATTTCTTCATGCAATCACAATAATCACTTTTCGAATATCTTATCTGTAAACTATGTATCTCCATGCTTGCACACTTATTAATTGATTTTCTTAATACACATCATAGGTCATATCTTGAGATACTGAGGGTGCCGTAAGTATCCAAGACAAGTTAAGAAAATAATCACTCCAGTGCAACATTGTGACTTGCAAAGTTTCTGAATATTCACAGATGGAAACAAACAATCTTTCCAGTATTAATTAGTTTCTGGGTCTGAACCTGAGAATCAGTTAAATTAGTGTGATAATGTTTTTTTGTCCTAAGTTCTTATTTTTCATAATTAAATTCTAGTGGCATTCCCCTGGAAATGCAACATGTTTAACAGCCTCTGCATAACTACAATCATGAATTCCTAGCTTTTCAAAACAAACAAACAAAAATTTGTTTATAAAGAAGCAAGAATATTCACAATGTAAATAAGCAGTTAAATTTATACCAGTGAAAGTCCACAGATAAGCTCTCAAAGATAAGGAGCCCATATTCACTTAAATATTGTGCTCCCAATGCACATTAGTATTACAACCATCAAAAGTCTGTATGTCATGACACAACGAAAATAATTTCTACTAGATCTGGAAGCTTTTGACATGTTATTCACCATCTATAAATAGTTACAGGAGGGCCACAGCCCTACCACTGCTTATGACTTTAATGGAAATAATCCTGGGGGAAAGTAAAGTTTGTTGTCCATGACCACTGGTAACTTGTTATATTATAGTAGCATACTCTCAGATTCTTTGATCTTCCAGAGTATTCACATTGACATTACAATCCATCTCTGAAGTATCATCTTCTAGTAGATAAGACACTTCAGGCAAAATCCGGATCTCGCCAAGGTAAATGAAAGTTTAGCAAATGGGAGAACATTGACAACTATTTCACAGTATCACCTTGGTAACTAAATTCAAGACAGTGGAAAAAAAAAGGCCTTTTTCTAGATGCTTTATATTGGTAAAAGTTGGTCTTAACATCCTTTATAAAAGGTCACATGAAAAGGAAGAGCCATTTCTAAATAAATGGATAAATATGGGTCCTGACAACAGCACCACAGCAAAATGTTTCCTGCGTATCAGTACAGAGCCAGCCCAAGACAAACTGAGTCCCCAGCCTGCGTTCGTGAGACATTACATAACATATACATAAGCCATACACAGATTATCATACCCTGTGACTAAATGCAGCTTTACTTTGCATCAGGCAAACAGAACAAAGGTATGCTGTACTGCTTTATTAGCTGGCAGTAAATCAGTTTAGGAGGGTAGGGGGGCAAGATGGTAGGACAAGGGCTAGTGAACTCTAATTTCTCCGACCGGTTGACCTCAGCCACGAGATTTGCTGCACGCTCCTCCTGAGGCACAGCAAGAACAGTGTTATGCAAGCACTGTAATACTCTTAAATCAGCAGGAGACGGCCAGACGCAGGGTGAAGTGCGGCTACCTTGCCCCCACCCCTCCCAGTGCTACCACTGGCTGCAACTGACATTTGTTAAGTAAGGGGGAGCCAGCATCCCCTGACCACCAGCCCTCCGGAGCCAACCCACACCACAGAGGACACAGGCAAAGAGTCTGTGTGCATATTTGTGGTGGGGGTAGTAACAATGCAAGCCACAATGGAAAAAATGCATCCAGGCGCAGGAGTTTCAAACATCAGTGGTGGTCCTTATAATTTCGTAACAACTTCTGAAACCATGAGTATTACACTCACATACTACTCTACACCCTAAAAAGAGACCCGTGCAAACAACCAATGTGGTTCTTTGAGAATTGAGTTTAAAAGAGTTCAGCACAGTTGCTTTTAAGTCCTACCAGGAGAGAACGTGTTAATTTGTGCAACTGACACAGCGCCAGAAGCATATCTGACTATTAGGAGATGAGGATGAGGACAAACCCTCTACATGTTCTAAATACAGCTTATCAAGTATTGATTCACTTGCGTCTCTTAGAAAAACAATGGAGGATTTTGTCTGCTGTCATTGTCCCAGGGTTTATCCTGGTTTGAACTAACCATCAATAAAGAGTACAGCGTTTTTCACAGGGAGAGACATAATGATTCAGCTCTGATCCACTAATGACAGTTCCCTTCTATCCTCTGTCTCTGCAGAATATAAACTGGCCACAGCCTTAGCCAGGGTGGACTGGGAACCAAGATTAACCTGAACCATCTTGCACTTTTAGTCATGGATGTTCCTCATTTAGCACTCAACAGTCAGCCACAATAGCAATCACCATTAAGCAGAGGCCAGAGCAAAGGTCTCTGACTGAGACTAATAAGTCTTCATTCCTCCATTTATATGCATGTAAAAATGGAACTGATTACTTTACAATGAAAAAGTGAACTTTTCAAGACGTAGTCTTCAATGGGAAGGGCATTCATTTATAGCCAGAAGAGCAATAAGAGGCCAGAGATCTGCAGAGATCTACATTTTCCTTGGTGAATTCTGCAAGAGCCAGTCTTTACCTGAATGTAAATTCCCAGGGGCTTCTGTTTCCAAGCTATTAATAGAGAGAAGGTGAAGGAACAGCAAGCATAAGAAACTGCAGCTGTGTTCTCTGTACCCCCAAAATGCCATGCCTGAACAGCAAAGCGTTATTAATATTTTATTCCTCTGCAAAGATACGACGGTTAAGTGGAAGATAATACTGAACAATACACTTACACTGAGGACATCACTGCTCCTCTTGAGCAGTCTCAATATACATCACTATTCAAAGCACTAGCAGCTCTTTCATTCAGCACCGATCATATGCAAAAATATTAGGATACCTTTTTGATGCAGTGAATTGCCATTTCAACAACTTTGTCCCTAAGCCAATTTCCAGCTACCAGTGGATATTCAGATCCCCACACTGTGTATCTGTTACCAGGCTCTCAAGTTACAACAAAGACAGACTGTGCCATGAGATGCCTGAAGAAGCTGGTACTGAACAAAAATTCCCTCATTTCTAACCAGTCAATACTCAATTTAACTAAGACTGATTTCCCTGTCACTCAAGTCAATTGCAACTCTCCACACTGCTTTCAACTATAGAAGGGATCCAGCCCTAGATGATGTGGTGGTTTTACCGAGTTAAACAGCCGAACTCCACCACAACCACTCACTCACTCCTCCTCCTCAAAGAAATAGGGGGAGAAAATATGATAGACAAGGGCTAAAGGGTTGAGATAAGGACAAGGAGGTTGCTCACCAATTAGTGTCAAGGGCAAAACAGACTCAACATAGGGAGATTAGTATAATTTATTACTATCACTAGCAGACTAGAGCAGTGAGAAACTAAAAGCAAACTACAAACACCTTCCCCCCATCCACCCTCTTCTACCTCCTCCCCCCGAGCGGCGCAGGGGAACGGGGAATGGGGGCTGCGCTCAGCCCATATCGCTGCGTCTGTGCCGCTCCTTCGTGGTCGCTCTCTGCCCCTGCTCCAGCGTGGGTTCCCCCCACGGGATGCCGTCCTTCCCGAACGGATCCTGCGTGGGCTTTCCACAGGCTGCAGCTCTTCAGGAACTGCTCCAATGTGGGTCTGTACCACGGGGTCCATCCTTCAGGAGCAAACTGCTCCAGCATGGAGCCCCCATGGGTGGCAGCTCCCACCGGATCACCTGCTCCTGCGTGGGCTCCTCTCCAGGGGCTGCAGCTCCGGCCCGGAGCCTGCTCCTGTGGGGGCTCTCCATGGGCTGCAGCCTCCTTCAGGCCACATCCACCTGCTCCGCCGTGGGCTCCTCCACGGGCTGCAGCGTGGAGATCTGCTCCATGTGGTACCCCATGGGCTGCAGGGGGACAGCCTACTCCACCATGGTCCTCACCACAGGCCGCAGGGGAACTTCTGCTCCGGCGCCTGGAGCACCTCCTGCCCTCCTTCTTCACTGACCTTGGTGTCTGCAGGGCTGTTCCTCACTCCTCTCACTCCCAGCTGCTGTTGTGCAGCAGTTTTTTCCCTTTCTTAAATCTGCTCTCCCAGAGGCACAACCAGCATCGCTCACTGGCTCAGCTTTGGCCAGCAGCGGGTCCACCCCACCATGGAGTTGGCTGGAGCTGGCTCTTATCTGACATGGGTCAGTTTCTGGAATCTTCTCACAGAAGCCACCCCTGTGGCCCCCCTGCTACCAAACCTTTACTATCATCTGTATTGGGTTTACGTGGTAACAAAGTCATTTCAATTTTTTTGGCTATTGTGACATTCAAGAAGTCAACTGATGACCCCAGATTACTTTGTTCCAAGAATGTACTGAAATGACAGCAAACATACTATTGACATCTTGAACAATGAGGGCTGATAGCTCAAAGTCTTCCAGAATCATAGCATAAACTTAAGTCTAAATTATTCTAAGGTATCATACACTATTATGCTGAGCCAAGCAAACATCTTTCTTGGGGCCACCTACAAAAACTTGTTCCAATATCTTGGACAGTATGTACGAGTACAGGACTTCCACAAGTGAGAAATTCTCACTGCTCTCTCCTACCACTTCAACCCATCACCAGTCCAAAATCTATTCTAGTACCATTCCTGGTTCTAAGTAGTTTGTAAGTCTTAATAACAACTTGTCTCTGTCAAAGTGATTTAGCAGGATCTAGAATGTCAAGGTCACTCTTACCACCAAGGTCACCCAACTTGCCTTAAAGATCACCACCAACTTTCAGCAAAGAATATGCATCCGATCCCATATCCATCCCAGGATATGCATCCATTGTATCACTGCTTTGGGGATGGTAGATAAAGCATAGGCACTCCGAATAGCCTATTGTCTTTTCTATTACAGCAGTTTCACCTCCTTCCTAGTGAAAGATGATGCTAAAAGCTAAACCACATTGCTTTTACTAGAACTCTATCAAGCCTTTGGTCTGGCTATGACAATGCTCTTCCCAGCTTCCACATTGCCCTGTGGGAGCATTCCAGAAAAGAAAAAACAGGGGATAAACAATTAAGCAAGTTTCTGTTTCACTTTCGTTCCCTGTTTAGTCTGCAAAAGTAAAAATTAAACCCACAAGCACTTGGCTGAAGCTCTCGTTTTCCCCACTGAAACAAGTGTTTGTCATCTTCGGAAACACAGATCATTTTGTAGAAAGCTGATGGTGCTATTTGTAAAACATAAATCTTGTAGTGAAAAATATATAAACAAATCTTTTATCTTGTCCTGAAAACGGTGACTATTTTCCACTGGGTCAACAGTACAAATTTGCAGAGCTGGCCTGTTTAGTTGTTAACATTAAACAATTCATCTGAGTACTCAGTTTATGAGAAATTTATGATTCCACCAAAAGTGAAAATAAGTTCCACAGAAGGTTCTACAAAAAGACTGAAGAACCAATGGCAGTGAGTGCCAAGCTGATAAAAAGAATGCTGATTCCTATTAAATTCCACTGGACTTCACCACCATGGCAAGAACTAATCTTAAATGGTAATACTAATACTGCATACTATTACCATGACAAGCTTATTTGATCAACGTTACTATTACATGTTTTTAGAGAAAAGCTGACGTCACAGGTACCACCTGGAACATTCAGCTCTGGGATTCCCAGGGTAAGAAAGACATGGGTCTATCAGAGTGTGTCCAGAGGAGGGCCACAAAAACGGTCAGAGGGCTGGAGCACCTCTCCTATGAAGACAGGCTGAGTTGGAGCTGTTTAGCCTAGAGAAGAGAAGGCTCTAGGAAGACCTTATGGCAGCCTTCCAGTACTAAAAGAGGGACTACAGAAAACATGGGGAGGGACTCTTCATCAGGGAGTGCAGTAATAGGACAAAGGGTAAAGGTTTTAAACTAAAAGAGGGTAGATTTAGATTAGATATTAGGAAGAAATTCGTTGCTATGAGGGTGGTGAGGCAGTGGAACAGGTTCTTTTCTTCTTTCCAGAGAAGCTGTGGACGCCCTATCCCTGGAAGTGTTCAAGGCCAGGTTGGATGGCGCTTTGGGCAACCTGGTCTAGTGAAAGGTGTCCCTGGCCACGGCAGGGGTGTTGGAACTAGATGGTCTTTAAGGTCCCTTGCAACCCAAACCACTTTATGATTCTATGGTTCTGTGTTGCTACTTCTGTGAACGACTACTACTACATACGCTTGTGTCTTTATACACCATGAAACTGGCTTTACGAACAGAATCAGATTTGTATTCCACCAGCTTACTGCGATGTGTGTAAGCCAAGATGAACTTCTCGAAAACTCTGAACTTCTTTCCTTCTCTTAGCATGTGTTGCTAATTCCTGCAAATTTCTGTTTTTTTCAATGCCTCTTCAAGAGCAGTATCAAGAGAGTTACAAAGGAAATAGATAGCACAGAAATACACAACAAGATTTCCATTAGTCTCTGCTTACAGTAGATATTCAAAATAATTCTGAATGGAAAAGAGATGTAAACTGAACAGTGTTCTGGTGGAAGAAATTTAAGAGTAGACTGCAGAGAAAGTTCCCCACAGACAGCTTTTTCTTAGGCTGAAATAAAACAAAAGCAAGAGCTGAAAATATAGGCAGCTTCCCCTTAAGGCAAGGTCATACAGGAGCAATACACTCTGGGACGCTGCCACATTGCACACCCTATGCTGGAAACCACAGACTTGACTAAAAGTGCTCCCAGCCAAAACCGGCATCATTGTTCCAATGTCACTGGTCTCTGCACAAATAAGCACAAAGAACAGTGGAAGACTTAGTTTTCAAATCAGCAGTGTTCTGGGAATGCCTAGAAGAAATGTGATCTTGTAATGTACCACAGACAGGCACCATTAACATTCTGATGTGAATTTCAGGTCAGTACTGGCTTTTCAGCTGAATGCCTTCTTCTGTGATTCCTGAATTGCCAAAGCTCAAAAAACAGAGTCTCATCCATAAAGCCAGCAAATCAATGTACTTATTTTTTACTGTCTCATTTGAAAACACTCTTGACAAACAGAGTAAACTTTCTTTTTTCAGCTATGGACTGTGATAAATCAGAACTCATTTAACCCTTAATTCAGTAATAATTAATCTACTTGCATAGCAAGTACCTAAAACTGAAGCATGTGTACTAAGATTTGAGTATTTTGAACATGGGAATTATATAGAAACAGGTATTTCTGTATAAAGTTAAATGACAAAGTTAGTTATTTATTGATGCTGTTGAACTTCCATAATACCCTTCAAGTTTTGTCTTAATCAGATATGCTGTTCCTACAAAACACAATTATCTTGAATCTTCCATACAGATCAGATTTCTTCATGTGCCCTATGTAGGCCTCAATATATTTTTGGGGGGAAAAAAAAGTAGACAAAACATAATAAGCTTAAAATCCTTGAACAATGAACAATCTCTTCGATAGTGCTTGATTCTGCAAAGCAGTTCAAAACTATTTACTAAATTAGATAAAATAGAATGGAATGAAATGGAATGGAATAGAATAGTTCAATTGGATGGGACCTACAGAGATCTAGTCCAACTGCCTGACCCCTTTAGGGCTAACCAAAAGTTAAAGCATGTTACTGAGGACATTATCCAAATGCCTCTTGACCGCTGACAGGCATGAGGCATCAACCACCCCTCTAGGATGACTGTTCCAGTGTCTGACCACCCTCATGGTAAAGATTTTTTTCCTAATGTCCAGTGTGAACCTCCCCTGGTGCAGCTTTGTGCCATTCCCTCGTGCGGCACCTCCCTCTCTGCTTCCCCTCCTCAGGAATTTGCAGAGAGCAATGAGGTCACCTCTGAGCCTCCTTTTCTCCACACTGGACAGCCCAGGTGTCCTCAGCCCCTTCTCACAGGACATCTCTTCCAGCCCTTTTACCAGCTTGGTTGCCTTCCTCTGGATGCTTTCAAGTACCTTAACATCCTTTTTATATTGCGGAGACCAGAACTGCACGCAATATTCAAGGAGAGGCCGCACCAACACTAAACACAGTGGGAAAAGTTGCATTTGTGCATGCCGCAGACTAAAAGCATGCAATACAATAGTTACTGTGGCTTAGCTGTGCTGTGGTGCTTTTATAATGAACATTATAGAATGTCTCTGAGCTTGAGATGTGTCAGAACTTTAGTAACTGTCATGTGACAAAGATGCTCTCATCTCCACAAAACAAGACTAAAGCACCAATGGTTGCTACTATCATCTGGACAGTACATTCAAACACATTTGTAGATTACCATGCATGAATAATTTCTTAACTAAGTAATTATCACCATTTCCTAAAGTTATTTGTGTGACTATTAAGAGGATTATTGTGCTGTGTCAGCTTTTATTATACAGACTGCATCCCCCATCTGGAAACATGCATCACCATTTTTCCTCCCTTTCCAACTCTAAAAACCTGTATCTTTTAACCCCAGCATTTGTGTTTCGAACATCTGCATTTTTCCCTCTTAGACCACTTACAACTGAAAATTAAATGTCCAAGAGGTCTTTTTCTCCAGTTACTATGAAAAAGCCATTATTTAAGTGAAAGAACTTAACTCAATATCCCTTCCTTAGGAAAATTAAATCTCCAGCTTTCATATTTGCACAGCTACAGAGTTTTACAGTAGGCCCTGAAGAAAAGGGTAATAAATACTCCTATTTGACTTAAAATACTAGTCAGGATGCTTCTACCAGTCTCCCCCACTTATTTTCACTGTTATGCTCATCTCCAACCTGTTATTTTTTTTTCCCCTGAACACAGTGCTTTCCAGAGTGATGCTTCACCAAAGCCTTCTGGTTTTTTTTTTTTTCCTGTAACAGTAACTCTGCTACTACTTGCACCCTGGATGTTGAGGGATCAACACCCAGTCATCTGAATCAAAACTGACTTTACTGACTGAGGCAGCATTACAACCAGCAGCCTCACCACACAAACAAAACAACACTGGATTTGGAACTTACCAGTGAAGATCACAGGGATGAAAATCAGTAAGAGGAGGCTATTGCAAGGTACAAAGCTGCATATATCTACTTTTACTTCATTTACGCATACAGAGAATTCTTATTCCCAAGTGAATGTTTCTACTTTGAGTGTATCACAAACCAAACTGGGCTCTAATTGGTGTTCAGTTATTGTTTACTAGTGAAAAAAGATGCCATAACCCTCCCAGTTTGACTTACCTCTTACCTCAGAACTACAGACAGTTGTTCCCACTACCGCCACAGTAGATGGCATCATTGCTGGATATATTATTTACGTCCACACCAAACTTTTACAGTAATTGTGTTTTGAATATTCATCAACATGTCAGGAGTAGCTCAAAGAAGAACCATTTATTTGAGAATTCAGGTTCAAAAAAATTCACTGTGCAGGACTTGAAGTAGAAAAACGATCTATTTTCTTTCTCAAAATACACAGAGCAATAAATCACAATAAAGTAATAATAAGCATTAGGATTTTAAGATCTTACAAATTTCCATACAGCTTCAGTAATTGGAATGAAGTTACAGAAATTATCTAGACAAAAATACGTTTGATATGCTACATCTATCTATCTCACAAGCTCCTGTTTACTTCAACGTAACAGAATCTGTCCTCCTAGCCTTAAACCAAAACTCTGAGCCTAGATAAAGAATTGGGAAGTACAACTGAATGTTTCAGGAAGCATGACATTTTCTGGATCTGCACAGTACCTGAAGACCAGGCCCTCTGCATCCTCTGAGAATCTGGAAATTTGGTTTGATCTCTAAGATGCACCTAGTCACTGTACTCTTGTGCAGCTTTTTGCAGCCTGGTCTGTCTCCCAAGCTAGCTATAGCTCATTACTGCTTCAGGCTCTTTAACCAGTGTTAGTGACACTGCACAACCATCCTCCTGTCCTTCCTTTTTCACAACCACAACCCCAGGCAGATCTAGACTGCACTTGCGCCAGTACAATTACCTCAGTATTGACTGGGAACTGACTTGACTCCCAACCTGCAAACCAAGAGAACTGGACTAAGACCAAAACCTGCAGTGCCAAGAGAAGCCATTTGCAAAGAAGTAGCAAAGCCATTTTTTCTTCTGTAGTTTGTTTTACTTGTATGGGATTCATAGTGACTTTAATGACTTTACAGCTTGTCACGATGGTACTGTTAATACAACAATCACTTCATGAGTACAGTAATATTTGCATATTGGTACAGTAAACCTCATTTAGGTAGAGCTTTCCTTCCCCACAGCCACTGAACAGCACCCTATGAGCAGGGTCTCTGGCACGCAGAGCTCATTTTGTGAAATTTACCTGGAGCTGACTCCCTCTACTCTGAGCAGAACTGAGTTGCAATCCTGCAGTTTTTACAGAACTACTGCACTGGGGTCTAGATATCACCCAGCATAAATGAGTCATCTCTGCAGCTGTATACATGGTGAACCAATGCAAAAAGGAGAACTGGAGGAGACAAGGTCTAAAGCAAGAAGACTCAATCAGAATTTTCTTGACAGACTTAAGGATTGGTTAAAGAAGTCTCATGCTCTGCTGGTGTAAAGATAAATAGTTAAAAATATAGTATGCAATGTAGAGGATGTGTAATACTTAGTCAAAGCATCCACTACCCATTATTCTTCCCAACAAATCCTGTTTAGATTTAGAAGAATATTATCCCAAAAACAACAATGGAAAGAAAACACCATACACTATACTAACTCTATAGGGGAATTTACTTTATTGATTTTGAAAGTTCTGAGCTTTCATTCCTTTGAAATCTTGCAATTTTATTTTGTATTTTCCTAAAAGCTCCAGATCCTAGATGCAAATGATGATTGGAAAATGTCTGCTTCATACAATTTTGAAGCAAGCATGTGGTGCCCGAACTTGTTAGAAGGTTTGTAAACATGAATACCCAAATGTTCAAACCAAGAATAATGCAAAAGAAGTCCAAAAGTAATTTTTTTAAACTTGTACTTTTAATGCAACCTCTCAATATTATAACGGCCCACTTCATGATTTTAAAGTGTTCACAGTTGTCTATGCTATATATCAAAATAGTACTGCTTGTCTCATTAAACAGCCATAATTTGCAACTTGGATATGTGACATAAAATATTAATCACCACTTCAGAAGCCAGTTTCATCCCTTAACTTGTAACAGGATAATGCTCTGCTTAGCTGGCTTTTTGGAGCTGACTTAATGTCATTTCTGCTACTATCCACATTTTGTCCTTTTGTTTGTGTTTGCAGTGGACACATACACAATGGAAGTACCACTCTTCCACAAAATAATTGAATACAGCAGTACATTTCAGATATTTTGTGCTGGTCAGATGGCAGCAGTAGCTTGTAATTTTCCCTGACCGGTCGCTTCATTCTAAAGTCTGCAGATTGCCAAAGATGGGATGTACATATCTAAAGATCTCCTATGCTGCCACATGAAAAATTGGAAACATACACAAAAGCACATATCTCCTTTGTCTGAGTATAATGTGTTCATCCTCATAGCTGGGAGTGCTTGATACATAATCATATACAGATCTGCAAACAGGGGATGTACTGCAGTAATTTCACTGGTAGTTCCACAAGGACAAGTAAAGTAGAGGAACTTGAAATCAAAAAGGCTTGTATGTCTATGGGGAGACACTAATTGGATTCCAGAATTTTAAATCCATCTCCAAATGCAGAGAAGCAAAGAGTGACTCACAGGCATTTCCGCAGAGCATGCAGAGGTGAAATTAGCTGGGAAGATGAGAGGTATGTATGCAGTAGAACAGGTATAAAAACAAACACGTTTGTAAAGTCAGAAAGCAAATGCAAGTAATATATTTACAAGGTTCCTAAGAGCTTCATAGCTCCTAAGAGCTTCATAGCTCCTAAGAGCTTCATAGCTCCTAAGAGCTTCATAGCTCCTAAGAGAGGACCAGGACCAGAACAGAGGAGCAGTAATAGCCATATACAGCAACACTCGAAAAGCAGCAAACTGCCAGGGCATGTGAAAGCAGGCAAAGCTGTGTCAGTCTCACTGGCACAGCTACTTTTCATGATGTCACTCAAACAATCCAGCAGTAAAATCATGCATACCAGGTTAGCAGTGTATAAAAGAAAAGCCTGAGAAATTCTGTCAGACTGTTTTTTTGTCCTCATAGACACAGGTAAAGGACTGCATGTATATGGAGGATGCCCCTGGGATATGCCTACCCCTGTAGCTATTTGCAGTATGAGATACAGCAGACTGAGGGCAAAGCAGTCTCTGTGTTGTTACTGGACAAATGTCCTCCTGGACCTCTGCTCTGTGCAGGTCAATTAAACATTCCACTGAAAAAATATAACACAGATTATTGGGGTTGAGGTCTTCCACTGCTCAGACAATTCTCTGCAAGTGATTAGTCCATATTAAAAAAACACGGATCACTCGCAATGCTGCTCAGCAACGCCATTAAATCTTATGCGCAGAAAATTCTGGTAGTCCTAAAAAAACAAAACTAAGCTGAAGGAAGAGAGCTGTCATGACAGCTATTTACACAGCTACAGATAAGCATTCTTTCCATAGCATGACAGTAAAGTAAGTACACCACAAAGCTGGCATTAATTTAAAAAAAAGATTTCAAGAAAAAAAAAATCTATCCAGTTTACATGAATGCATTCTTTAAGAAAAAGGGCTTTCTGAAAACTTCAAAGATCCACATAACCTTGAAAATTTTGACACCCGCATGCTCCTACCAAGCAAGACTATAGAGATCACAATGATTCTATAGAACCAGAGAGACATATGGAGAGATATTTATATATCTGCTGCAGTTACACCTATATACTGAGTCAGCTTATTATATGGGTACAAATGAGAAAGAAAATTTCCCATGACATAAAGAAAAAGACAACAGAGCATTTTTAATGGTTTCTTCATCCCACCTGTCAATATGTTTAGGCTTCAGTGCATCCTGAGCTCTGGGATACAGTATCACCAATAACAAGTAGCGGCTAAACAAAACACAAGATATCTAATTGACCCATTAGAAGTATTGGCTGTGAATAGATTTTACTGGCATCACCATATCATTCTATTCTCATGCCTCAATGCAAGCACAAAAGCCACATGATTAAAACTTAAAAAAATCTGACTTGAAGAAGAACAGATGTGAAAGAACAGATCCAGAACAGCGTGGTTCTAACACTATTCAGGTAATTGGGAGTGGGAGCGTCCCTTTTTTCACCTTTTTGTGTCAGTGTAGCACACCATTGCTGTTTTCTTGTGGTTTTTTAATTCTTTTTTTCTTTAACATCTTCAGCTGTGTTGAATGCTGATGATGGGTTAAAAAAAGAAGAAAAAGTAACAATTGTTTTTTCTCCTGAATTTCAGGTTGTTTTTTTTTTCTCATAATTATTTGCAGGGTGCCATTTAGTCCTTTGTGCATTAAGAGAATTTCTGACATTAACAATAATTTCATTTTCCTCAAATTTATAAAACAATTCATGACCAAAAAAGAAAGGCTTCTCAGAAATGCATGGTCAAAACACAAAACACTAAGTCTATTCAGACTGATCTCTCACAAGTTCTTATCAAATCTTCAGAATTCACAGCTTCAGTTCAAAGATCAGGAACAATAATACACTTTGGGTAGGTACAGTAATAGCAATAGGATTGCTGCTCTTTGAACCTGTGCGGACAGCACAGACATAGAAGAAAGATCCTATATTCTTCCCACAGTTTCATTTCCCTTAGTGGTCACAGCCCTTTTATTAGCGGAGAGCAAGATGGGCAGAAAAGGTTACATACCAAGGAACATTTATTTCCTTTCATTGTAGCAAATACCGTAAGTCCAGCCTGACCTCCCAGGGCTTCTCCAAGCCCCACAGCTGACAGACACATCTGGGGGTGCTCCCAGGCATCTCCCATTCTCTCACCAAGAACAAACTTTTCCTTGCTAACTGATACATAGCTTTTGCACAGGTAAAAAGAGAAGCTACCCTAAAGGCTTCTTCTTCTCTGTTTTCAAATCTGAAAGTCACATCCATACACCTCAGGTCCAAGTCTGCTCCACCAGTATGTCTGGAAAATTAAGAAAGTCCACAAAATAAAAGCAAATTCAGAGAATGTCCCTGTGGAAAAGCCTTTAACCTCCATCTCTCAAGTAAACCTATGACAAAACAGGAGGTACACCAACGCATATAAAGATAGAATGGTTCTCACAACATATATTAATAGAGCTATAAATTCCTTGATGGATTAAAGTATTTCTTTTTATGAGAAGCAGTGTTTATCACAATTCATCAACCTTTTGAGAGATCATTGGGAAAGTGTGGTCAGACAGCCCATATTTAAAAAAAAAAATTAATTACAATTAACTCATTCTCAATGCAGAAAAAAATTACCTCTCCAAATAAGCTTTTCATCTAAATCCTCAACTTGCTGAAGAAATTAAAAGCGAAGACTTAAAAATAACATAAATGTACAGGATGTCTCCATCTTCGTCCTACCACATACAACTGATTAGCTGAAGTGCAAATGAAGGATGGGAAGCAGTTAAAATTCACACCATGTGGTTCTGAGGAAATTTATTGCTTGGATGGAAGTATCTGGAAGGACTGAGCCTCTAGAGGCCAGAAGGCACCAGGCTCTCTACTCTTCAGAAGGACGTGGAGTCCAGGGACTTCCTATACTCACCTAGGATACTCCTGTTCCTACAAGGAACTTTTCCTATCTGGTATAGATTAAATCCATCAGGTCTTCTGGCCCCACTGAATACTTGATCAACGTCAAAATCTCATGGATAAATAGTAGGCCTATCTCTGGCTGAAAAACAGTGTTTTTAAAATAATATATTTCAATCACTGGCAAGAGACAGGAATGGCGGTACTATTATCCACCAATACTGTACATTTGGGCAATTCAGCAAATCAGGAATTACGTAGCAGCCCTCTGCAGCCAGACCAGCATACGGCAAGATCATACTCCACTCTACTTACAGGGAAATACTCCGGTTGCATGAGTGCAATGGCTTCCTACAGAGAAAAACAAAGAGATATGTAACAGCAATAAAAATCAGGATACAGTCATTTGTCCTTAGGGCCATAATTACAATAGCAATCCTTCTTGGCATGCCAAGAGATCAAGAATTCCGAGAGTCTCCTCACTAGGCTGCAACTGCTCTTTCAGTGTCACAGGTCTGGAAGATACGTGAGCTCTGATATCTACCTTAGCTGGCCTAAGAAGTAAAGGATCCTTATTCACTCCTTCTCTGTGCACCTAGATAAAAGCTGGGCAGTAGATAATTGTAATAACTAAGGGACATCCAGTGGCAGTGCAAGCTTTGTTGTGAGTTCCTCTCCCTCTTTCACATTACTTTTGTCTCACCAGTATGCCAGAACTGTGAACTCTGCTGGGTAACACTGGGTCCTCTGCACCAATTGTTCCATGCCTATTGCACTGTATGACTTTCCAACATAGACATAGCCTCAGAATTTCAGATGATCTGATACATCACTCAGTATGAAAGAAAGCAAGAGGGAAGGGTATAACCATGTCTCAGTCAAAGATCTGACACGTATTTTAAACTGGAACAGCTCCCAGAGGAGATCAGTTATAAGGAGACAAAATGGCCCAAAGGAATTATTGCTAGGTCTTTGCAAAGGCTGTCATCTGCCTCAAAATTCTTAAGTCTTATAATCATATGATTAGATGAAAAGATTAGCTTTTATCCTTAAAAGAACTGAAAATTCTTGAAAAATCTTGAGGATTTAGAAAAGAAGAGACAGAAGAGAGCACTATTAAATTAGCACCATTAGTTATTAAATGTCTTGGTTCTGTAATGTTTTCTTAATGTTTAGGATTATATGCTGAAAAAACACAAATAAAAAAAAAAAGCTCTGTTAAAAGTGACCCCTGAATGCTTGAAATAAAACAAGCAAAATAACCCAAATCAGCAGAATAGTCAGCAGAATGTTTTTTTTTCCTGCTGAGTAAAGGTATATAGCACATACATTAGTGATCATCTCCTGTCCACCCAGTCAACTCCATTGTTCACTTCCAGAAAGTCTGAAGAGACAAAATTATGGCAAAATTTCTTACAGTTTTCAGTATGCATTGCTTGCTTCCAAGTCCTTTGATATTACAAGATCACTTTCTACTTTTGTGAACTAATTTATTTTACCTTTTAAGTAATATGTTTAAGCATTAAGAGCCATATTATGCTGTTTTATAGCTTAGAGCAGTTGTTAAAGACAGAACCCTTGCATTTCAATAATAAAAAGGTATTAGAACAAACTCCACCCTTTCCAGCCTGCAAACAATACACATTACTTCAGAAGAGCCAAGGGGACACAATGAATTAATTGCTTCTCTTGAGTTCCAGCTCCTTGGTGACACTGAGATGGTTGTAGAGGAAACCAGGTCTGCAAACCCTGCCAGAAATTCTTCAAATGTCAAAGGATGGCAGTGAGAAAGAGGTGAAAGTAGCCCTCCCCTCCCTGCTGGTCACTTTGCAGCAGAGACTTGGATTAAACAGACCACTGGGGAATGGAAATGGTTGTAGAATAGTGCACTGCAGAGAAGTTTTCCCTGCTGGCCAAGGCTGGTGAGAGTTGCTGCAGGAAACAAAGTTGCTGTAACTATACTGTGGTTTCTTTGTTCTTTCTCCCCTCCCCCCCAGGTTATCCCTAGGCTTTTGGGTCAGGGAGGTAGGTTTGTTTATCCATGATAGGTTCCTATCTGAGTTCCTATCTCCCTCCCTCAAGGCTTCCCCATAGCTGAGCACAGGGCAGCCAGAAATGGCTGCTACTTCAACATACAGAAGGTAACCTCCAAGGCCAGCCCATGCAAGTGAAACAGGCAAGAACGCTTTAAAGTGCTCCTAACTCTCAGCTGGGAATGCTATGGAGCAAGGTGGCATTATCTCATACATGCTTCTTCACAACACTTCACATTTCAACACTGCATGTCTTACATTTATAACCAAAAACCACAGCCACTCTTTAGGGCAACAGTGGAGACCCTAAGCCAGAAAATGGGCACCCCAAGCTACTGCTGACTTCTTACTGAGATACAGCAACAGTACTCTGTCCTGCCATGACTACTTGCATGATGGTGCACTAGAGAACAGAAAATCCAACAAGAGAGTCGTAGCCTTCCTCATAAGCCGTTCTGTAACAGTGTAGTGCTAATAAACTTCCTGTAACACAGCAAGCAATTGCAAGGCCTGGTTCCACTCTCCCTTCTTGCTGGCCCACTGCCACCTGCCCCTTCACAAGCTCTCAAAAGCTCTAGGATTCAAGCACGCTTTACCTCTGACTCAGTCATGGCACAGGATTGTTTCTCATACTCCTGATCTGTCTTCATTCTTTACAAAAAAACTAATTTGATATGCATGGCTTCTCTCCCAACTGCTTAATTTACCTTCCTAAATTTAATCTAATTGCAAGAAAATGAATTAAGCACTTAAAGGAAATACAATTCTCAGTAATAATATTTTACAAAGGTTTGAAAGAAATATCAGGAGGAAATCAGAGAAAAAATGTCTATGGCAGTGAATTTGCTTAAATTCACGTAGATGAAGAAGTTCCCCTGGACATAAGCATAGTTAATTTGCAAACACAAATGAGAAAAATATGGATTCAGAATAGTCTGTTTTATTGCAGCTTCATTAAATTTTCAATTCTCCCTTGCTCCAGTGCACTGAGGAAGAAGAGAGAAAAAAAGTCATTCACAGAATGAAAGTGAACAAGATATAAAAGCACCATGTCAGCACATCTCTAGAGAACTTTCCAAATGTGCTTGGGAAGACAGCTTGTTTTTTATAAAAGTTGCTACAAATCCCACGTACCTGATTTTAATGTATGATTTGGGAAGTGGTCTTGTTCTCAAGATGAGAGAAGTAAATCAGTAATTACCTTTATAGAGCCCATAATTACAGCAAAAGAAATGAGACATCACTGAATTTCCTCCTATACACTGGCAGATATTTTTAAATTTAAGACCATCTACATTCTAATTTGTTTTTATCTTAGGAACTCATTTTATTATTAAATTGTATTCTGCAGTAGTACCAGTAGGTATCAATCAGAAACTGAACCCAAGCATGGCCAGCTGCTTTCTTGGCCTTCTTGGCCAGTACATTCGCAATGTGTGTCAAGAAACACAAAACCCTAGCTCCTGGAGCTGAGGTTTTCTAGACCGCAGGATAACTAACACTCGTATGTCCACTGATCAACAGGAGTATGGGGAAGGAGGCTATAGAACTTAGTCATTTATGCTAGCCACTGATCAGCCCAGAACAGAAGGATAACTCCTTTTATCTTAGAGTCTGCACCAATGCTTTCTTGCATGAAAATAACACAGTCTTCTCCCTATGGTAGGGTTATGAAGAAGCAAGAAAAAATGAGACTATCTTGGCTATGTAGCCAGTAAGCCAGATACTGCTTTTTGCATTTGCAACTTACCCAGGCACTTCCAGTCACTGGCCATACCTATGACCCCAATACAGATGCTGTGGCATTTCAAAGAGCCCCAGGAATACTCTAGTGCAGAGCTTGGCTTCTGCCCAGAACACTTTTGAACTTCACCATTAATTATCAGAATGAGTAAAAGATTTCAGCCAGGCACTTTGTTCATCACAAACTAGCAGAATTTCTGGCAGTCAGCACTGAGGAAAATTTTCACATACTTAAGGATTACCACCCTGCTTGGGACAGCAAACTCACCCTAGGGGAAGGAACAAGCACCCGAGTCACATGGGGCTAGAAATCTGGTCGGCTTTTCCCTCCTTAGTCATATTTGATTCCACACACACTGACAGACACCATTAAATCCACGCTGACCTCATTAACCCACTGGTTGTACTTAGCTTGTGTGTGTTTTGGGAATACTGGCCATCTTGTCTCCTGTGCAGGAACAGCACACACTGTCAGAGTGTCCAGATAAGGAACTGAGGACCCTGAATGCAGTGTACCAATGGAGCAGAAAACACCAAGTGGCAAATTCATTCACTAATGCCTGATATTTCTCCTGACTCTAGTCACAGTTACCCGTACAAACCTGAGCACAGAATTTGCCTCTGCTCTGTTTTTGACGCTTTCTGTTGAGAACTCTCCTACTCTTTCATCCTCATTCATCTTCATTTCAAGAATCTTACTCCCACCCATCTTTACAGTTAAATAAAAACTACAATACTCTGAAGAGAACACCAAAAGCTCTACAACCTATTTCAATCATCACAGGGGTTTTTTTGGCCATCAAAATGCAGCTACTCTGAAACACGCCAATCCAGACCTTTGAGGAGGTATTTGACATTTGTGAAAATCACAGGTCCAAATAACGCTGAGTTAAATTATTTTGAATTATGACATTGCAAAACAAAGAAAAGAAGTTATCTGCCTTTTGATATCAGGTATTTGTAGTTTGTACTTTAATAAGAGAATCCCATTCCTACAATGCAAAGCTTAACTTTGCTGCCATGTGCTCCTTTTGTAGCTGTTTACATAGACAAGACAAACTGGTCAAAACTAACAGAGGAAAAGGTATTTTTCTTCATAAAAAGAGTTAAACATCCACATTAGTTATTTCAGAAGTATCTAAGCTTGCATCCCCTTTCAATAATTGTCTTTCCCTCCTCCGGAAATTCATATTTTCCCTGTCTATACTTAAGACAAGCCAGACATACTGCATATTATGCCAACTGCCTGCAACAGTCATATTCTGACAGCAATGCATTTGCCTCATATGTAGTAAAATGTTTTTCAGCACTTGTGTGGAAAGGGAAGGAGATTTCCCCTCAGCCTCAGAACTAAATAGTCCTATTTTAAAACAAATTTAGAACATAAATAATATAGGCACCATAAGATCCAGCCATCCTTCCTGAAAGACAAACTTCTATTTGTTAATGCTAGCACAAGGCTCCTTGAATTAGACTCCAATCTAATCAGTAAACCATGTGCACATGTGGTTATTCTGCATCTCAAGGCACATTTCTACACTCAGACTTTTTGGTTCCTAAAAAATTTTTGCGTATTGTTGAACCTTCCTCATGCTGCAGCTGTTTTAAAAGTTCTTATTGCCTTTCATAACTGCAGGAAGTAAAATCAAATCCCTTCTGTTCCTGGCCAAAGCAAGAAATGGGATGAAGCAGCCAACAGAAAACTCAGTTAGGACCTGCTCCTAACTCTCCTAGTGTTTCAACGGGAGGAATAGCTACCTTTAACTAACTATGCTTCAGTACCAAGGATAGTATTCCTACAGAAACACAAATTCAGCTGGTGAATTAGTTGAGAAAAATATACCAACTGGTCATCTTTAATGCCTTGACCAGTTGTACGCAAACACTCTGATTCCAATGGAAAGGACGGGGCTTCATTTGCTGTCCTCAAGTCCTTTTCCAAACAATATCAATTAAGTGGAAAAGCTACTCTTACAGTGGCAGGAAGAAATCCATCCATCCTAGAGTTATACTTGTAAAATTGCAGCACTTTAAATTTGGTCCTTAGATTATGCCGTAACTTTCCAGGACAGACAAGCTGCAAGTGACTCATCTGGTAAGACAAACACTAGTTTTGACATTAATGTCTTATGAATTATTAACTGGTTTACTGCATCTACACTGATTTTGCCTGAAAAGGAATTCTTGGCACATTCATGAAGGCTGAAAATTGCACAGACTAGAGAAGAACTCAGCAAAAATTATCTAATCAGCTAGTGCTGTTTGAAAGACCAGCTCCTGTTAGTCTACTGAATATTACAAAAGATGAATTCAAGAACAGTTTTCAGGAGAATTCTCTTTATAGGGAAAAGCAAACAAACACACACACACCAAACAAACAAACAAACAAAAAACCCACCAACCTTAATCTCACAGAATCAGAGAACCATAGAATATCCCAAGTTGGAAGGGACCCACTGAATCCCAGCTCTGCACAGGACCACCCAAAAATCAGACCCTATGTCTGAGAGCGTTGTCCAAATGCTTCTTGAACCCCGGCAGGCTCAGTGCCATGACCACTGCCCTGGGGAGCCTGTTCCAGTGCCCGACCACCCTCTCGGTGAAGAACCTTTTCCTGACATCCAGCCTGAACCTCCCCTGTCACAGCTCCATGCCATTCCCTCGGGTCCTGTCGCTGTCACCAGAGAGAAGAGATCAGCCCTGCCCCTCGGCTCCCTTTGTGAGGAAGCTGCAGGCCGCCATGAGGCCCCCCTCAGCCTTCTCTTCTCTGGGCTGAACAAACCAAGTGACCTCAGCCGCTCCTCATACATCTTGCCCTCTAGACCCTTTACCACCTTTATTGCCTTCCTTTGGACATTCTAATAGTTTATGTCCTCCTCATACCATGGTGTCAAAAACTGCACACAGTGCTTGAGGTGAGGCCACACCAATGCAGAGCAGAGTAGGACAATCATTTCTGTCAATCAGCTAGCCATGCTGTGCCTGATGCACCCCAGGAGCGTCTCTTTTGGAGTGTGTTTCTCCATCACCCTACTTTGTTGCGGTGGCACTCTTCCCCACAGAAGCAGAACAGAAGTGATGCCTGGTGCTGATATTTTGAAGTGGAAGAAAAATGAAGTGTGAGTTAAGTGTTACTGAATTTGAACAGCCCAACTGAAATTACATCAATATTATTCCAGCTGTTTTGTGGCCAATGAACTCAGCTAGTGGCACCTATCTGTTTTGAAGTAGACATGGATTCACTTTACCAGCCCTCCCCCAAGTGACGTGCCTGTTACCTGAATCAGAACCAGTGTTTTAATTTCTCATTGTTTCAGGAGGCCTTTTGGCATCACATCAAGCCACCTTTACAGGATGCCGCTAGTAAGGTTAGACTTGCTGCTGCTTCAGCAGCACCTCTGCTGGGATCAAATAGCACCTCTTCTTTGGTGGGTGAATGGAGACAGGGAAAGAAGGTGAGGGCAAACTATTGCCCCTTCGTTTGACCCATACTGCAACCACTACTTCAGCCAGTTTCAGTTTAAGAGGATTCCTTTTAAACTGCTATTTAGCCATACAGATATGGCCTCCAGAATGTGCAGAAGAGCATTATCAGTATCACATCAGTTACAATGACAAATCCACAAATCATCCTGTCTGGAAACTGCCAGCAGTTTCCATTTGCAGACAAATTAGAATTACACTGAACTTCAAATAGCCACTTATTTTTTATTTTATTCCATGAAGGTCTACAGGGACTCCATAAAGGAAAAGCTTGTGAAAAACATTAACACAGTAAAAGTGAATTTCCATTTTTTTCTTCTCTTCAGGACAGGAAAAAAAAAAAGTTATTTTAATTCCTCTCACTTCTGTGACGGAGTGGATGGATTCCTGTAACATCTAATATAACCTCAGGTTTTAAAAAAACCTACTATTTCTTCTCCAAGATTAAATGTCGGATTAGATAAGCAGTGGAAGGCTAGGCAACTCTGCTGGAGCAAAGATCATCACAAGAACTCTGTGCTTTAGCTTGGTGCTCTTTCCTCTGCATATAGCCATATATTTAAGAGCGGATCAGCACCACTGCTGTCCATCAAGGGCCAGCGAGAAGAAAACAAGGACCAGAGTCACAGAAGCTGCCAGAAGGCAACACAAAGCAAGATCTTTTAGTCCTAGGAGAAAAGGGTGTTGGAAGGAAGCTTTGGTAGCCTGTGAGGGTACTACAGACTTTGACTGAGAAGAGGGCCATGGGTCTACTTAATTCCAGCCACTTCACACCAAATACTGTCCATTCACAATTTCTCTTTAGATTTACTTACAGAGCTGCAACAGTTCACCATGGCCTGCCAAACAGATTCTCAATGCTCTCCAGGCTATTGAGTTTTTGAATTCAAAGACTCCACTAGCACACTACTGGGTCACAACAGTCAGTGTTCAAGCTCCTCCAGCCTCCACAACATATGTGTACAGTCACCCCAGCACCTCGCTTAAATGTGTACTTGACAGTTATGTAGTATTGCAGAATATTCTGCAGAGCAACCTCTGCAGCATCCATTTCTGCTAAACCTGTGCATGCTGTTTCAGCAGTTTTTATGAAATGCCGTTAGCGTGCTAGTCACAAGGGCACATTTAAATCTTAAAGACATTGTTGTGCATGAATGACCAAAAGCAGCCCATTCTTCCTACTTCCTTGCTGTGTAATACTTCCAGTTGAGATGAAATCAAGATAATAAAATAAAATTCTGATCCAAGTCATGTTTTGAGCATAGCATCCACAGATACTCTTTCCAAAGATCACTGGGAGAAAAACTGCAAATGAGCGTAAGTCAGTGCTTCAGCTTTATATAGACATACATACAAAAAAAATGGGAACTGCATATATCAGGTGGAAAGATAGTGCAGTGATGGATAGTTAAGAAATACTCCAAAAAAAAAAAAAAGGCAAAAAAAAGCCTTTATCTTTTTTGCATACTAAGCAGCACTTCTTTCTATTAGATTTAGAAAGAGAGCTAGAAACTGGAGCAGACTGTTTAAGCCATCAACAATTCAGAAGGGTTACACAATATCCAAGTAATGGACAATTTAGATTAAGGTCAATTTCTTCACCCTTTCAATTACATAATATCAATAAAAGGACATATGGGAATGATGCCAAATATGAATAGTGCCTCTGGCAAACAAGCCAAAGTGCACAAACAGAAGGAATTTCCCTACCTGCAGTTGGATATATTCCCCTCCACAGATAAGTAAATAACTTTCTTAAAAACAGTCTTTATTCCTGGATCAAAAATTTGCTCCCTTTCCCTTACCTAAACATGTACCACTCTGCTCTGAGAGAAAACAAACTGACGGTGGCACACAGCCCTCAAGGAGGGTTTTCTAACAGCTAGTTTGGGCTCTATCCTCAGAGCCACGCCACCTCACAAATGTCTCTTTTTCTTCTTTCCTCCGTCTGCTCAGAACTTTCCACATCATGGGAGGTGGGGGCTTCTTAAGTCCAACGCAAGCAACCCAAAGTGCAACGGCACCACTAGGAAAAATATAGTACTGTTCAACTTCCCAAAGTAGCCCACATACCTCTACATAAACGGGAACTGACCAGAATTTGGTGGGTAATGCTGAGCAGAAACATAGAAGGAGATAGGCAGTCACAATGCAAGTCCAGCTTCAATCAAAGTCAGAGGCAAAAGACAGGTGAAGTGCTTTCCTTGGAAAGGTCTATGCTGGCAAGCATTCACAGGTTCCACTAAATACAGTGGGACAGTCAGGTATGTATTATAGAAAATGGGGCTGGATGGGGATTTAGGAAAACACCAATATCAATATGTCATTTTCCAGGTTCTCTGTCAGTACGAAAGAAATGGTAACAACTGGTTAGTTGCACTTTGAGAGTTCAGCAAGGATAGAAAACATGTTGTGTCTAAAGAAAGATTGCTTCACTGACTGCAGTGAAAAATATTTTACACAGTTCTGACCAAGGAACTTAACAAAAAAAAAAAAAAAAAGCTAGATGAACCACAATACAGAAAGCATTTGAAAAGATAAAATTTTGTCATATTCCCACTGATTTCAATGGAACCACTCACACGTTTATGGGGTGCGCACACTCAGAAGGTTTGCTGGATCCTTCATAATAATGTTATGCTCTTCCAGGACACATTCAATACAGATGTTCAGTGTTTTCAAACTCTGCCTCATCTCTCATGTGGTCTTTTTGCAAATGAACCTATGCAGACAGACTTGAGCCAATGCAGAATCCCTTTGAAGGCCACAGGATTTTGTGCTACATGAGTAACAGCATAGTAGGACGGGAGCCTTATTTGCTTCTTACTAAACACTAGGGTCAACCTCTTACTGCGCACTTCACAGGCTGTCTTGTTAAAGAGGGAAGCATGCTACTTTCCACCTAAAAGGCTGGGCATTTAACAAGCTACTGACAACTGTCAGCGGACTGGTAGTAGTTTCTTCAGCTGTTTCTTCTGGAAATAATCCTGTTTCTGTACAAAAATGCATACAAAGGCAGCTTCAGTCTTAGTGTTAAGACCAATTAAATTGAATCGTGTTGTATCATAAAAGCAGAATACAGTAGTAGAAAATAAATCACGTTACTGGCCTTCTGGATCAATTCAGCCCATTTGGACTGCTCATTAAATGCCAGTCACATTTATTCACCAATTCCCAGCGAAATCTAGGATATGGCCATTCCCAGCATTTTTGTTCCTTTCTTTCCCTGTGAAATTATCTTAGTTTTGACTGTGCCTCACAAGTGTCATAACATACAGTGAATGCAGTCATGTGGAAACAAAGCTCATGCTATTTGAAAACAACTCTCTTTAAATGCCCCAGCCTGTCAAATCTGCATCACCCAAAACTATGCTGGTGGTTTTAAAGCCATACACAAACCTATAGGATGCAATAGTCTCTCCCTCACACTGGCATAGCACTAACAGCAAAGGAGTTTGCATGCCTAAAGGAAAAGAGACCTTTCAGTGGCACAGCATTTAGTTACCCATTTTGGGGTGGATGGGAAGGACTTAGAGCAATCTTCTTAGTTCCAGCATGTTCAACAGATTTGCAGCACAGTTAACATTCAAACATGGTTATTCTTCTTCCTTAGGTGCTCTGTGGCTAATAGACGTAAATGAATAATCCAGCCTGCTCTACACTTGTCAGTCTTAACACCCTGTAATTTTGAATGAATGTCAAGAGTTCCAGACTCACCCTTGTTTTCACAAACTCAGGAAGATTTCTTCTAATGTTATGATGCTGCACAGAGGAAAAACTATTAACGTGTTTTGTTTTGTTTTTTTCTGAAAGACAAAAGGGTGAAGGCTCCATTCATTCTAGAAGGAAAAAAGGTCCCACTTGCTTTTCAATGACTTGCTGCTGCTGCAGCTGGTGCAAGGAATTTGACAGACATTAAGTTCTTCGACATGATTTCTAGTTAAAAAAAGAGAGTGGCGGTAATTAATGCAGGTGAGTCTGACCTTTTACAAGTCAAAAAATGATGAATGAAATCAAGACTTGCACAGTATAAAACAATCCAGACACGGAAGTCACACAATTGCAAGTTCTGCTAGGGACTTACTGATTAAATAAAAATATTTTTATAACATTTAAATTGTGCCACAAGTCTTTAAACTTGCAACTGGAACTGTATTTCATAATAATAACATTTTATGCTCATAATGCACCTGTGTGTCTAAAGGCTGCTACTTTCACAGCATTAAAGATAGAAAGAAACTAAACCAAAGACTTCAAAATGCTTAACTTGATTAAAGACCACAGCAACCTCAGAAATAACTCAAAATTGTTCCTGGTGTGACTTAGGACTCTAGCATGACTGGACATCGTACAAAGATCTTACGTGAATAGGAACCAAGGGAATGCTTCAGAATCTTTAAAACTTCCAATTCATTTGGTCCTATCTGGGAAGCTTCATTCATACTGGCAATGCCAATCCATATTCCACCTGGAGATTAATCCCTAATCAAAAGGATTACTCCCTGGAGTAAGGTCAGCACGACCAGGTCCTGGATTTCTCACTCATACTGAAAGCAAGACAATAAACAGATCAGTCTTGCAACCTACTTGGGAGACACTCTTATGCATGAGTGTGTCTTCATGCCCTGCATACAAACAATCCATGAAAGTCAAGGCTGGGCCCAAAAATCCCTGGGTCATCTGATACCAGACTGCTAAATCTGGCATCAGAAATTTACTATTTTGGTTCCAGCCAGCTAAAACTCTTCCTTCCTTCTAAATGACAGTATTGCTGACAACCAGTGTGAGAGTGTCATCTGAAGGACGGAACAGCATTCACAGACCTTTCACACCATGCTCCCTCCAGAAAAGATGTTTGCCCCTGCTGCTGTGGAGGCATGCCCATTAACTTACAGCAATGGTGAATCAAGACATACTATTAGAAAGTGAACTTCAGCATGCCTAATTCTTAAATATGGATGACACAGACACTGCGATTCTTATTTTTTGGTACCAGACCTCAGTGCAGCAGTGATGATTCCTGGGCTTCTAATAGCACTGTAGGTAGCAAGGGGAGATAAAATGAAGTAGCAGCAGAAGATGGACACTGCAGTACGGGCTCAGTAACGCTTAACCGCTCCTTACTGCGTCTGTCATGAGTACAGCAGGTTTCTGTGAAACTATTTTACCAATGATGCAGCATGATTTGGTACGAAAGGTGAGACACAATGTCACCCTGTTCCTGCATGGGCCTATGCAGGACTTGACAATTGTAAAGACAGCAAGAATGAGAACTGGGACTAATTCTCGTATTAGAGATCATTCTTTTCAGCACATTTCCCCACAGAGCAACAAGAGATGAGATGGATGAGAAAGGGAAAAGCACAGGTGTTGAAAAGCCTAGCAGCTGCTACACCTTGCGTGTCTGCACCTACAAATTGCTTACAGTGACCTGAACTGTTACCCAAAGATGACTGCAATGACAATTGGTGGGAAATAATTGGGAGTTTTGTACTTAGTTGCAAACAAAATAAAGGAGCATCACATGGGCCTCTGTGTCAAATCTCTAAATCCAAAGAAACTCCCTTGACTTCTATGAAACCATTTTAGATTCATCCCCAAAGCACACTGAGTCAGAACCTGATTCAGAAATTGTACCCTTATGGAGCTGGACGTACAGGATTTTGTATTATGAAACAAATCGAAGCCTGGTGAAACATCCACGCTGACCTTCCTGCAATAACACACCATGCCTACAGCAACACAACCAAATCTCATTATTCAGATTTCGGCTGTACTCTGGAGTGGGGGGGGGGAGAAAAAAGTCACATTTATTGCTGACTTTGAAAGTCAGACTAAGCAAACGATGGCGGTCTCTTCCCTGGCAGCCATCCCGTTGCAGCGGAGCCCCCTCCGTGCCCACACAGCCTGCGGGGTCAGGCAGGGAGCTGCTCCCCTGCCTCCCACACCGCCCGCCCGCCGCAGCGCGGCCGAACGGCAGCCCCTGGCCCCGCACACGCGCGCACCCACGCAAACATCCGTGCATGCCCACGCACACCCGTGCACGCTCACTCACCACGCGCAGCCGTGCACCACGCACACACCCGTGAGCAACTCCCGCGCACACCCGCTCCCCTTGCGCACCCCTGCCCACGCACGAACACCCGTGCACACGCGTGCATACCCACGCAGACGGGTGCACGCTGCACGGCCGGACAGAGCC
>VXAL01006438.1:45555-65581 GCA_013399475.1 Chauna torquata
CGCCGCCGCGCGCCTTAACGGCAGCTGCTAACGGCCGCTCGCTCGCCGTGGGGGTCCCCGGCGCCGGGGTGCGGCGTTCCTCGGCCCTTCCCGCCCCGCGTGGGGCTGCCCGGGGCAGGAAGGTGGCGGGTGGCGGAGGGACGGTCAGGCAGTCCAGGTGCCTGAAGAGGCGGCGGTAGGCGTGCCGGTTTGGCCGGGCCTGGTTTGCCTCAGAGGGACGGTGCTCGACTGCCAGCGGTGGTCTGACTCTGGCGCGCTGGGTTGCCTCAGCACGCGTGTTTTTCGTCTCCCATCGCAGTGCCAGAGTGACATGTAGGAAGCCAAACCTAAAGCCTGCCTCTTCTGACCCGCTGGCATGGCTCTTGGCTCGGAGGTAAAAAGCCTAGAACCCAGGCAAACATCAATGTCATGCACGCTAGCAATTCAGTCAGATGTGTTATAAACACTAGCAGAAAAGTAATTAACAATTATTAGGCTTTGCCAGCAAAAGAGCATAAGCAATGTGAGCAGTGTGATCCAAATGTAATGATCCTTCTCTGCAGGCTGGACCAGTCGCTGCGTATGTATGCGTGCTGCAAATTAGCCCAGCCAAGATGTGCGCTCACACAGAGCTCTTACCAGCTGGCTGAAAGCAGCCGTGCTACGTTGGCGTTGTAACTCCGTCACAACAAACGTTCGACACGAGCTAGATACGATGATTCACACTAGATGGGATGAAAACATTTTCAGAACCATGTGGACTTGCCATGGCGTACCACACACGCTTGGCGCGCCCAGCAAAGCTGCACTGCTGCACTGTGCAGGCCCACGTGTTATCTCATCTCTGCGAGGTGTAAGGCACCTGGACCACATGCCCGTGGCTCAGAAGCACAGCACTCCAACGGGGCTTGCAGCGAGGGACAGGATCCTGGATGTGAGTCACATCAGTGCTTTCGGAAGCATTACCGACATTGTTCATCATGAAGGGCAAACCAGGACTATCACCCTGCTCCTTGTGGAATGGGCAGTTGTACCAGCCTAGTCCTGGGCACACTAGGAGGCATTGGTTTCTGGCCTAGTCCCAAGCTACGTAGGAACACTTCCATCCGCTTCCATGTTACTATTATTTTGAAGGATGAAAAATGAGACCATGAGGAGTGGAAATTCCTTGTGCTAGCCATTGTGCGTATGACAGAAAGCTCCCATTGCACATAGTACTTGGGAAAGGGCTCTGTAGTCTGTATATACAGTAAGAGGTAGAATATAGACCTATGAACACTAGAAATGTTGTCATTTTAGTTATATATGTAACGTTAACAATGATTTTCCTGTTACTGAATCACTGTTACATTTCAGGATCTGCAGGTTGCCACTGCTATTTCAAAAGAGTACACTTTGGTTCATTAAAGGCTTTACGTGGAGATTACATGAATGAGAGACAATGTGGGCCTAGAAAAAGTCCACCAAATTCAGTTTTTAGGTGATAAGCTGGAAATACAAGGCATCATTTTCTAGAGTGTTATGCCCCTGCAGCTCCCATTGCATGTTGATTGAAATCACAAATATGCTGCCCATCTATAAATTAGCCGAAATAGTAGTTGGAAGCCCTGACTCACATTGTTACTAGTTTTGTGTAGCTGTATTCTCACAGCTGAATCTAACACTTTTAATTGTTCTCACACTTTATTTTATTTTATTTTATTTTATTTTAAGAACATCTATATTCCTGGGAGCTGGAAGTATTTTATTAAAACACAATTTCTGCCTGTCAGTGTCAACAAACTTACAACTGCTTTGACTAAATTAAATGGTGACATTTATTGGCCAAAGAGAACTTCGTTTGGTATCTGCTGTTCAGTATATCACGTCATTTGTGACTTCTCTAGGAGAAGTCTATGTGAATAATGCTTTAAAGTCAATTTCAATGAGATGACTGCTGTTTTTAATAAACTGTAGTGAACAATAACAAGATGTTTGCTTATAATGTATCATATCTCATTTTGAAATATTTAAATTTACGTATTATATATATATATATACACATAACAAGTTAAGAAAATATCGTTGTTGCATATCCAAGCAATAACCAAATGCAGTAAGTTTTTTTTTTACGGGCAACCCTAATCCTGTCTTTTATGCATGCTGTTCTGACTTTGGGTTGTTAATCACTGTTTTCTTATATAACACATAGTTGATTTTGCAAATTTGGAACAGCATGCGACTTCTAGCAGTATTTGTTTGCATTTTCTGATGATTTTAAGAGCAAAAATCTTTACTAACTTAAACCTGCTGTGCAAGTACAATGGAGAGTAATACATAGGAAATATATGTCACAGGAAGAATTGGGTTTTTGAGTACCCAAGAACTGTAGTGTGACCTTGTAAATATTGATAGTGTGGTAAAGATCATACAAGAAACACTTTTACTAATCCGTATGATAATATCCTTACAGAGAATTTAGAATGACAAGAATCTTCTCTATTTCATCAGTTGGCCACTTGTGAATTCTTTAATTTTTTAAAGAAGGCAAAGAAAACAGGCAAAATAAATGAATAAATAAAATAAATAAACTCCCCTGCTTGATTATCAAAACAGCAATTAATTTGAGGTAGTTGGTATGTTAACCTCCTGACTCAAGATGTCTGATTTTCGGAACCCTTACAAGTACATGTCAGACTTATTGGGACAGAACATTACTGAAAACCGTAGCTTGGCTTTCTCTAGCAGAATGAACAAAATTTCACAGTCTTTTTCAAAATATAAGTGATCTAAACTGCGTTACTCAGCAAGATGTGGTGGAAAAGTCTTTTGTGGCTACCTAGATAGTAGCATTAATTCCTTATAAAATGTAGCAATTTACAGCTCGGTACAGTAGTAATCTAAAGCATGATGGCAGAACAAGTTTTGCATTAATGGTTGAACATGACTATGATCAATATTTTCTTTAACACACAGTCTAAGACTTGTTCCCATTCACTTTGCACCTTGATTTCAGTCTAACATTTTTGTTATTTCCTTTGGGCACAGACAAATTAACATGCCCATTTTTTCTCAAAGTCCTCATTTCATTCTTTTGCAGTGGTGTTTCATTCATATTGTCTGGCCATTCTTAGCTTAATTCTCAAGTTATCCCTTATATTTTACTCCAAGGAACTTAAATCCATTTTACAGAGAGAGAATTAAGGGGAAACACAAGTAGATCACATTCAGGGTATTGGAGTTTGATGTATTTTCCATTGTCAGGAGATCAAGATGCATAGCAGAGCTCCAGAAGACTTCAGCCTCAACAGATACAGAGATCTAGGCATCTTCCAGCAGTGGTATGAGAGCTCCAATGTTCCTTTCATAAGTAAGATGTTTTAAAGATGCAGTCTACTGCACAGAACAGCTCTAAAGCCAGTAAGAATTGAATCTGCTTTAGTCAAGAGGAAGAATGTTACCATTGTCTCCTGAGTTAGCTTTGTAAATCTCACACTCAAATTCTGAGCAAGTTAAATATCTTTTTGAAACTATAGGTTGCTACTATGCAAGGTGATCCAGCTATTTTCATTCTGAAAGTCGTTATGTGAAAGAAGTGGAAAAATTCTGATTAGTTTCAGTAGACCCTGAAGAATTTGACCCCTATGGTTTTTTTTGATACCAGCTCCATCTTAGAAGTTTTGTTTGTTTGTTTGTTTGTTTTTAACTAGTAGTTAACTAGTATTTTCAACAACACAAAAGGACATTAGGCATAATAAAATCACTTGATAGGTTGCCCATCAGTATAAAAGAAAATGCTAAAAATAAAAGAAAAACATTAGGAAAAGGCACTTGAGCCCAAGAATTCAAAAATTCCAGGAGAGTAAGTTGTGGCTACATATGAGAGATTCTTGCAGAATATGTATTGGAAGCAAATCACTCTGTTCAGCACTTATTCAGTAATAAAGTTGCCTTGAAAAACCAAAGGTCAATGTCATCAAACAAGATGAAACCATCAGGCATGCTGAATAAAACTCTTTTGAAATGAATCTCATAGAAATACCACAATGTACTTACAATGTTCACTCACATTTAACTGGGGAAGTATTTGGATATTTATAAAGGTACTTATGGTGTCCTGTTGATGATCTTACATGAAAACTTTGTTGATATTATCCTCACATTACTTGTGGAAGACAGAAAAGTATAAAACAACCTTACAAATAGGAATCCAAGCTCCAGGGAAGGTTCAGTCAATTACCCACAGTTGCTCAGGAACTGGGTAGGTCAGCCAGAAATTAAGCCAGAAACGGAAACTTATATATCAAGGTCCTCGTTCAAGTCCTATTCAGCTACTCTGCTCTAAGTCAGCTAGCAAAGATAGGTGAGTTCAAAGAATGTAAATCAGCAGGCACTGACTGATCTTATGAACATAAAACCAATTACTTAATTGACCAATTTATAAAAAAGAGTGAAAAAGATAGAAGTGACTGCATTGTATTACTCTGTCCATCATCATGGCCATTGAACATGCAAGTAAGACATAAAGGAAACAAAAAGAAATTCCATTATCCCATTATCTCTTAAAAAATGAATTCCTACATTGATTGGGAAATATCTTGGGAGGTAAGATGGTACACAAGACATATGCACTAAGTCCCAAGGAAGGGAAGATGGAAATACCCAAGAACAAAAGTAACAGGACAGAAAAATGTCCTTAAACCACATCCTCTTGTTGAAATTACAGGAGCCATTTCATTTCACAGAAAACAATAAAATAAAGCAGGATTAACAGGTTTGTTTCTGTCATTGAAATGTTACTGTTCTTCCAAACATGATCATAGAGAAAATAAATAGCTGAATTTTGGTGTTTGTTTCAAGCATATCATAAATTATCCAGATTCAGTCCCGATAGGTTTACCCTTCCAAATCATTCAGTTCCAGTCTTATGGATTTAAAATTTCAATTCTCTTTCTTGGTAGATGACTGACAGATGATGTTTCCTATAGAGAGTTCTTCTTTGTAAAAGGTTCCAAAGCTTAATTGGACACAGTACCAATACTCTGATAGTATACTTCCTCAACATGTGTTTATTAAACCACTGCAGATTTTTTGTCACCGTGTTCAACAGAAAACAAGGTATGTGTTTTTTCCTTAGTGCCTTGCAAAGAAGAATTTTTTGTTTGCCTTAACTGATGAGAGCCTTTTTTGACAGCATGTTTTTTATAACATTATTGCTGAGCACTGTGCTGTTCACAAAGATACTTAAATAGCTCCCTGCCATGTCGAGGGAGGTCTGTTCTTACTCCTGGTATCCTGCAAATATGTCTTGCTTTGTCCATTTTAATTCTGTATTTGAAAAATGCAGGACAATGCAATCATGAATCTTGTCATTGTGGTTTACCACCTGCGGTAAGCTAATATGTTTGTGTGAACTACTGCACTGGTTATTAAGAGAGAGCATGGATGTGTTCTTCTCAAGCTTCAAGTCTCCTTTAATATCAGCTTTGCCAGTAGTTAAGTAAGTGGTTAGATCCCTCATTCACGGGACGCTGGCTAGTCTGGATAATAAGTAGATCTTTAAGACATACAAATAAAACTAATTTTCAGCCACTATCATCTACTGACTAGCATTTTTTAGCTTTGCTGTGTAGCAGCAGCCATTGCGTCGTAACAACTAAGTAATACCAGAAAAATGCATGCAGAGAAGACACAGTCCTTTGGCCTCCTTGATTTAACACTAGTTTGTAGCTAGGACAGCTGGCAGCATGGAATAACCTAGCTGATTTCAGAGATGCTGGAGCATTTTACACAACTGCACTGCTTAAATGTAGGTGTCTTCATTGGCCAGAAGTCTTGGGACTGGTATTTTGGATATCTTCGAGTTGTTTCTTGTGCAGCCAAGAGGCATACACACATGTGCATGTACTTGAGTGTGTACAATAGAATGAGAAACCTACTTTAGGTGTCCAGCTGGCTTGGATTCTTAAATCACTGCTGTTGTATTCCAAAATTTAATCAGCAGACAAGTCTGGCTTAATTGTTCAGATTCACTTGCTTGCCCATTTGCAGTAGACTATCAGCTACTAAGCGGAGCAGATGTAAGCGTGTCCACATCACTAATTCCCAGGAGGCAGAGCACAGCAAAAAGGTAAGCATCATTTGTTCTTGCCAAAACTAATGAGGGTTCCTTGTGATCTGTGTGTCAGTGGGCAGCCCCTCACAGTACTGTATCAGCAAGCCTGTCATAAATAAAGCACTGCAGCAAGCATAGTCTTATTTCTGATAACTTAAATTAATGTAATATATACAGTGATATATTCCGTCTCTTGGTTCATTACAGATTACATTACAAGTAGATAAATAAAGATTTGACAGAAAGTGTGCAGAGTGGGAACTCATCAGAACTGCTTGCATAGACCAATACATATTTATGTTGCAAAATTCTTTGTTTTTCATTTCTGTGCTATAATTCAGTTGTACCTAAGTGACCATTTTATTTTTGCTTTAATTTTTATTCCATTATTTTGTTTTATTATTTTATTTTATTTTTGTTTGGATGTTTTAATATTTTAATCTTTAGAAACTTCTGTCCTATTATTTTTGTCTCACTCTGGCACACGTGGAGCTGATGCAAACTAATGCAGACCATCTAAAGAAAATTCTGGCTCTTCAGACTACAAGGCTTGAGAATCAGTGACTAGCAAGTTTTTCCAGATGTTCTGCTCACCTTTCAAAATTCTTTTCTTTTGTGGAAACATGGGTTAGTTAACAGAGAACAAAACATTCCAGACAGGTGAAGTGAGAGGGATTTACAGAAATACTAGATGGAACTGGGGAACTGCCAAGGTACTTTCTGGGAGGACATTGTTAAGGTGAAAATATCTTCAGAGATTCAAATTACCATTGCTGTCAGCATGAAACAACCACAGTTTCATAGCAAATGATACAAGAACATGAGCTTTAAAGAACAAACAGCAGTTTCAGCTTTGCAGCAATAGCTGAAGCAGTGATTTCTGATTCAGTGATCTGCCATTAGCTCTTAACATCTGTCAGAACAAAATGCACAATTTCTTACCCATATATGTATGTTTCACAGTATTACTATTAATTATGTGAGGTTTTGTGTAAGAACTGGTCCTTCTGTCCTGTTGAAAGTCCAATAATAACTGTGATAGGGTAGCATTAAAATCATTTTGTGTCCAGTTGTTCACAATGTTGTCCACAGGTTTGAAGGCTATCCCATCTGTGCCTATTTGATGCCCTGAGAACCCATGACACAGATTAGTCATGAAGTTCACGGATGTTATGAACTATTCCCAGAGCTCCTTAATGCAAGAATGATGCTAAGACATTGATGCAAACATATGGTTCCACAAGCTTGAAACTTTACAATAGTTTAGTCTTTGTACAGAAAGACTGCTTCTGAGATTTTTGTGTAGATCAAGTAGGCAATACATGGGACAACAGAGGCAATGAAAGAGTAATTGATGTATTCAAAGTCTTCAGCTGAAATAAGACCACCGTGGAACATCTGGCTTTTGACCTGCTGCATTGGATAGTTAGGAATGTGAATGAAACACCCAGATCCCTCTCTCTCCTTCTCAAGCTTTGTGTTTGTTGTTGGTGGTGGTTGGTTGGTTGGTTCATTTGTTTTGTTTTTAATTTTCACTAGTTATGTAAGGATTATCAGCTCCATTAAAAACCTTGTAGTAATTATCACCTAAGAATGTTATGTGTTGTAGCACATAACAGATCCTTGCCAAGTTCTGAGCTAGGGACCTCAATGACAGACACATGTACCTTGAGTACTCTAGCCATGATATTTAAGTTGGGAAGAAAGAGTCCTTTGCTATGCAGTATGCATCATGCCCCCATTAAAATGAATGTTCCTACACTTACTGGTTTTAGTGCTATAAAAGGACCACTTCTAATAAGAGGCTGGGATGCCCAAGGTTCTCACTCCTGCATTAATTCCCATAAGTGAACAAACTTACACAGGGATCCAGGCATTGGAAAAAGAAGATGAAACACAGTGTCCAAACCAGAGCTTGGCATCACCCACACTGCTTTCACTTTATAGATTCCTCTCTGTTGATTAAGTAACCAGTGCATCTCTCTCGCCAAGACGATTAATATCCCATCTTTTTGCTTCACAGGAGGGGCTTTCAGAATTCCACTGTAGGGCTTTTTTCCCATTTGTGTGACTGAATTCAAGTTATAACAGAGTTTGTACAGGAAACAAAGAATTGACCTCCAGTGTATCTCCAGTAGCTATAAGGAAGTTATACAATGAATGAAATTGGTTTATATAATTGATTAGGAATCATACTTTTGGACTAACCTCAAGTCTTGAACTAGAGAGTAAAATAAAAAGTAACAAATTTTGCTGCTTCCATAAAAACAAAACAGATAACAACCAAGTCCCCCACCTCCGCTGACTACAAAAACAAGAAACAGTTCTGGTCATATGCCTGGGAAACAAAGATTACTCCTTAATTCCCTATAACCTCTGTTTCTTTGCTGCAGGGCTTCTTTAGCATTTTCCTCAAAAATGTGACACAGGGTAATTCACCAAAATGTTGTGGGATAATCAAGCAATATTTTCACATAACCTTTTCTATACCTGCATGAGAGAATCAATGCGGCCTGAGCAGGCAGAGTGAAACATGCAGAGTTCCTGTATGCCTCTTCTGATCTTGGACTGCATTGTGGGGGGAGACAGAGACTCATAAAGGCAGGCAGCAGTCTCCTGCCAGAACACAATATTTTTTCGGAAAGGCTCCAGTATTTAGACTTCATTAGTCCCAGAAGTGCAGTAATGTAGATAGCAGTACAAGTGTTCAGTACTCCTTAAAAATGAATCTAAATACCCAAAAGAAATGGGAGTAGAAAGTCAATGAGAAAAGAGTGAATACTGAGCACTATGCAAACTTCTCAACCCATCTGTCTTTGAGCAGCCTAAGGAGGTTGTGACCATTGCCTAGCCTGTTATTTAGCTTTAAACATCATTTCTGGGATTCTGTGGTACATGTTCTATCTAAAGCACTGGCTAGCTCCCTTCATTCCTTTTTGTCTGCATTATAGTCAAAGGTTACAGTTTTGTGTTACCTGTACCACCTCCAGCGTATATACCTAAAACAAATGTCTTTGTCCCAGAGTACAATAACTTTTGAGGCAAATACAGAAACTAGCTAGTTCTCATGAATCTGCTTATGCCAGAGGTTTAATATCCAGCTATATTGACAACCATTTCCACCTGTAATTTCAGAACCGTGCATTTTTTTTCCCAGCCTATAACCATATTTCTCTATTCCTGTACGGAATAGAATCATAGAATCATCTAGGAATGAAAAGATCTTCAATGTCATCAACCTGACCTACTGAGTCCCATCACTAAACCATGTCCCTTAGTGCTGTATCCATACATCTCTTAATTACCTACAGGAATTACTTCACCACTGCCCTCGACAGCGCATTCTGATGCTTGAACGCCCTTTCCATGAAGAAATTCTTTTAATGACCAATCTAAACCTCCCCTGGTGCAACTTGAGGCTGTTTCCTCGTGTCCTATCACTTGTCACCTGAGAAGAGATCAACACCCTCCTTGCTGCAACCTTCTTTCAGGTAGTTATAGAGGGTGATAAGGTCTCCCTTCAGCCTCCTCTTCTCTAGACTAAACAACCTCAGCTCCCTCAATGGCTCCTCATAAGTATTTTTTTCTAGTCTCTTCACCAGCTTCGTTGCCCTTCTTTGGACACACTCCAGCACCTCAGTGTCCTTCTTGTAGTGAGGGGCCCAAAACTGAACACAGTATTCAAGGTGCAGCCTCACCATTTCCGAGTACAGGGGGACAATCACTTCCCTAGTCCTGCTGGCCACACCATTGCTGATACAAGCCAGGGTGCTGTTGGCCTTCTTGGCCACCTGGGCACACTGCTGGCTCATGTTCAGCCAGCTGTCAACCAGTACCCCCACGTACTTTTCTGCCGGGCGACTTCCCAGCCACTCTTCCCCCAGCCCGTAGCGTTGTGTGGGGTTGTTGTGCCCCAAGTGCAGGACCCGGTACATAGCATTCTTGAACCTCATACCGTTGGCATCGGCCCATCGGTCCAGCCTATCCAGATCCCTCTGTAGAGCCTTCCAACCCTCGAGCAGATCAACACTCCCACCCAGCTTGGTGTCATCTGCAAACTTACTGAGGGTGCACTCAATCCCCTCGTCCAGATCATTGATAGAAATATTAAAGAAAACTGGCCCTAATACTGGTGACTGGCCACCAACTGCATTGAACTCCATTCACTGTGACTCTTTGAGCCCAGCCATCCAACCAGTTCTTTACCCAGTGAACTGCACACCTGTCCAAGCCATAAGCAGCCAGTTTCTCCAGAATATCTATATGATCATCTGTGTAATATTTGGACCACCACTAATTGCACAAAAGAAATATGTTAGGCAAAATAAATGCCTTATACTATTCAGCTGTGGATTAGACAGTCCAAAGACACAGTATTTAGCAAACTCAGAAGCATTTCCCCAGTTTTCCCAATGGGATAGCCTTCCTGTACTTTGTGTTAAAGTGGTGTCACGCAGCTAAACCCACACAGGGTTGTAAGTACAACTCAGACTTGTGTGAAGGTGCTGCAGTATGGCAGGGTATGGAAATCTGTAAGGTAGGAAGAAATGGACGTTCTCAATTCATGTAACTGTATTATATTTAAAACAAGAACAACAACAAAAAAAAATTGTAAACATGCAGGAATAGCATTCCTTGCACATAGTGCTAGACATTTTGGTGGGTTAGCCTTGGCTAGCAGCCAGGTTTCCAACACACTGCTCTCTCACTCCCCTTCCTCAGCAGGACAGGGGGAAAAAAGAAGATGGAAAAGCTCGTGGTTCAAGAGAAGGACAGGAAGATCACTCACCAATTACCATCACGGTCAAAACAGATTCAACATGGGGAAGATTAATTTAATTCATTGCCAGTTAAAAATGGAGGACAGTGAGAAAGAAACAAAGAAAAAAACTAGAAACACTTTCCCCACCCTCCCAAACCTTTTGAGACTCAACTTCATTCCTGACTCTAAGCAGTGATGGGCAGATGGGGAATGGGGGCTACCGTCAGTCCATGACACTTTGCCGCTCCTTCCTCCTTACACTCTTCCTCTGTTCCAGCATGGCGTCCCTCCCACAGCATACAGTCTTTCACAAACTGCTCCAACATGGGTCCTTCCTAAGCGCTGAAGTTCTTCAAGAACCTGCTCCAGCATGGGTCCATAGCCTGGGACCCATCCTTCAGGATACCAGACTGCTTCAACATGGGTCTCCCACAGGCTGCAGCTTCCTTCAGGGCATGTCTGCCTGCTCTGGCACAGGGGCAACTCCTGGTCTCTTCTCACAGAAGCCACCCACACGGCCGCCTTGCTACCAAAACCTTGCCATGTAAATCCAATACAGATATAAACAGCAGAAACATGTTAAGTTGTCTCTGTTTACTCTCTTTTTAATTAACAAAGTGAGATATTTACTTCTAGAGCAGAAGATACCTGATTTAGCCATCTGTTTTCAGATGGCAAGAATTGCCTTCCAGATATGCCTGTTCTCTCAATGGACTCAAAAGAAAAAAATAACAAGACAACCAGTACAGATGTAGACCTTTTACAATGCAGTTGCCTAAAATTAGATGTGATGGATCTCACTCAACATCTACATTCTTAGAGGTATTGAAACCCAGCTGAACATGGCCCTAAGCAACCCACGGCAGCTGACTCTGCCCTGAGCAGGGGGCTGGACTTCACAGCCTTGAGAGGTGCTGCCAGTGTCAGCCAGCCTGTGACTCTGTAATTCATTCTCTGATGTTTGGTCAGTCTTCAAATCTGGAAGAAAATTTCTTGAGATAGTAAATAAACAACTTCAAAATGTGTTATACCTTTGGAAGGAAAAATCTCTTTCTAAGCATGCCTTTTCCTCATGGCCTGTCAGAGGCATCATCTGTGGATTTGTGCTCAGCACAACATACCTGTTTGCTCTTTGCCGGTGATGTCATGTAGACTACTGATCAATAAATTCACCTCATTTATAGCAGGGATTTACACTGAGGTTCTTCTACACTGCCAAAACAACATCTCAAAATCAGTAAGAATCAAGCAGCTATAAGTATTCAAAGTTTTTAAATAATATTTTTTGCTGAACGTCTTTCACTTTTTTAAAGGAAATGTTAGGTGAAAATGAGGAAGAAGGACTGCAGGCTGATAATGCTTTGGGAGGGCGAGTGAATTAATAAAAGGAAGAAGAGATCTGGTTAACATGTTAGGGAATGGATGTTGTCTCCCCTCCCAGTAAAACAAGTGTACATATGCTTTGCTGAAGTCCCAGTAAGACTTCTGAAAGAGGCAAACACTGTCTGTGTAAACAGCATAAGTAAGTTGTATTAATGGAGTACACATAGTATTTTGTTGAAATGCTCATAGAACATGTTTTATAGGTAGGTTATTAGAAAAGAAGGATAAGGTTGAAAAAAGTCAGAGAGGTTTTTTGTTTGCTTGCTTCTGTTTTCACATTTAGAAGCTTTGATGACTTTGTGCAGAAGACTTAGTTTTCCAAGTATGCCGGTTTGGATATCTGAAAAAAGGGAGTGCCTCTCCCTGCATACTTGAGAGACCTTCTAAAAGATGGATTAAGCTTTGAGGGGAGCAGTCCTTCCTCAGCACATAACGGAAAATCTAATACCCTGAACAATCTCCCCTGAACTTTGCTTCTCTTATTTTTTGGCCTATGCTTCTTAAATTAATTGTTCATATTAAAAGGAAAACTCATTTTAAGCATCCCTGGTCTTGTGTATACTTTCCATCAGAAACTGAATTTTAAGCCTGGTGAGAAAGTCACGCTTGCTGTAAAGGAGGTGGAAGCTTCACTTTCTTCTGCCTGGACTGCATTTGGGTTATTGAAGTTACATATTGAAAAAGGAAAGGAAAAAGAAAGAAAAAAGAAAAGAAAAAAAAAGAAAAAGAAATAAAGAAAAAGAAAAAGAAGAAAAAGAAAAAAGAAAAAGAAGAAAAAAGCAGGTTCTGCAATGAACTAATTCAAGCAGTAACAATAGCTTCTTTAGTTTCTTCTTCTGAAGAGCAGTGGCTTGCCTTAGGCCTGTTCTGAAGAGAAACATTTAAATGTTTTAGATGCACCTGCCCATCTGTTGCTTGGTTTGTCAGAGCCCATTAAGGTCTCTAGAACTGCTCAAAGTGCTTCTGCCCTGCAGTTGCCTCTGCCGCAACTCTTTAAAATACCAGTACTGGAAACTGACCTTGGATGATGTAGCTCTGTACTGTCATCAGACCATACTTACTGAAACTAACATTTTAAATACTCTGTCAACATTAGTGCATACAAAACAAAATAGGCCAGCTGCTCCCAGATGTTGATGGAAAGCCAAGAGTCTGAGCTGATAGTCAGAAATGAACAATTGAAGGAAGCACTTAGTGCTTCCCCGTTCAACATTGAAGACTTCAGGCAGTGCCAGGCTATAAATATCTTCAGCTCAAGCTGCTTAAGGTCACTGCACTAACATTAACACTGAACAATAATTTACAAATTAAACTCTCACATCATCACAATCAGTGAACCTGCTGAGAAAGCACAAATCATAGAATAACTGTCACTGAGGAATTAAATCCTTCAGTTGTATATTGTGATTCTGTGCTCAAAGAAAAATAGGCAAAAATTTTGCAGTTTTGTTCTCATAGCTCTCAACAGGTTCTTATTTTAGATCACTTCCAAAATCTTGGCATTGTGCTTTCTGGAGTTAGGATGTGGGAAAGGGCCAAGCATAATTGTTATTCTAAGGACTCCTTACAAAAATCCCCAAACCCAAATCGAAATCTTTCCAATTCCTGTTCAGTGTGATCTCTCCACTACGTTGCTCCTAACATTACATTTATCATGTCTTTAGATAGTTCCAGTTACATCACTATATGAAGAAGCTGAAGAGGTATAGTACATCATATAAGATAAGGTACACAACTTGTATTAATCATCCAAGGAACAGTCCTGCCCATGAATTTTCAAAGCAATCACTGACAGCCATGAAAGCCATCTTTTCTTGTATATTTCCTCCTTCTCCTCCTTCACCAAACAAACCATTTTCTTACTTTTCTTTTGTTCTTACATAATCATTATTCCCCTGGATATTTTAACTGGTGGCTGCCATGTTACGTGTTTGTCTTAATTTCTCTTCTTGACAGCTTTTTTGCTCTCCAATTCACATTAGATTTGACTGCTTCTGTACACTGTCTTTGCACTTTGATCTTTCCAGATCCTTCCCTCCAGCCACAAGGATGTGGTAGGAAGTTACCTGCATGTGGTGGGAGGATATCATTCTTTCTCATAACTGAGAGAAAGGAAACTAGAAAAGCTAATGCCAAAATCTTCCCACAAACTTGGTTAAAAAAATAGCCTATGCTTATGGGATCGCTCAGAGATTAAACTGGGGGATTAGTGGTTCCAGATACATTACTATCATCTTAAAAGAGGTTGGTTACTGTTGTGCCTGGTACCATTCAGCTCACTAATAAGATTTTCATGTGCATGCTTCTGTCAAGTAATGGTTACCAATATTTTTTTTTTCATATGAAATATAAAAGCCAGCGTATGGAGAACCTTCAGACTGAGATTAACACATTGCCTTACTTAGAGGATGAGGGCAAGATTAGTGAGAGATTTTGGTTGCTGCAAAATGTATTCACCAAATACAAGAAGTAGTGCATAACCTGTGCAAAAGTGACATAGTCATTTGCAAAGGAAATCAGAAATCAGTCAGAACTCCAGGATGATTTTCTAAGTTGTCTCGTTTGATGAGTGCAGTGATCTCAATCTGAGTGGACTTTCCAAAGAGAAAATTGAGTGTAACAGCGAGAATGGTTTTCCAGCTTTGAATGAAGATCTAGTTTTCAGTGGATAAGCACCTATGATTTTCAGATGTAAATAAAGAAAAAGCAAGAAGACTTTTGGATCTGCCTTTTAAAATAAATACATGAAGCATTGCTGTCCTTCATTTCTACTCCCTTTACCTTTACAAACTTTGTGGCAGTGTCCTGTGTGTGGATTTCAAATTTAAAAACCTGGTTTGAGTTAAGAGCAATTTCAACATCACTAGATAACCTCAAGGTAACTCTCCTTATCTGTGTGGTGATCTTTGCAATTGGGGCTGTGACTGTTGATACAGACATCAGCACTATAGTATTTTCCTTCAAGAAAAAAAGAAGTTGTTTGGGTTTTTTTTGTTCGTTTAGTTGGTTGGGTTTTGTTTGTTTGTTTGTTTGTTTTTGAGACTTGTCAAAGTAAGTGTCTGAAAGAAATAAAGGTTCCTTTCAGAGTAAAGGAACCTTTAGTATGGTAGAGTAAGGTATGTTGAAACTCTATGTCCCATAGGTGTTTTGAACATTGCTGTAGTTCTAGCCTGTGTATTTTTTTCAGTGAGGCTGGGTGATCACTATTTTAATGCCTACAATGTCTAGAGCACCTGCTCAAATTAGGTTTTAGGTGCTAATTAAGCCAAAGCTTCTTGGAGGCAGGAATTTCTCCATTGGGCTTAAGGTAATTTGTTCCTTTGTGAATATTTCTGCCAGTATTTAGGACCTCATAAGGCATTTCTACAGGAGGGTAAATTTGCAGGACGCACTTGAAGAGTTCCATGGTGCACGTGCTAAACTGTTTCCTTTACAGGGCTGTGAGGTAACTTCTACTAAACTCTGCAGTGTAGACATGTCCACAAAGCTGGAATCAGAGATGAAACCATCTGTATACCCAAAGCTTAAATTGAGGACTGTGTTTTTAACAGAGGGACTTGCCTCTTTGCCAGTACTAGCCAGTACTACTTTGTCCATAGTATACAAAAACTATATAGTTTTCTAGAGGTTCCAATCAATTCTGCCTTTGGCATCTTAACCAGCATAAGCACTCTAAGCGTGCTTAAACAGATTAGCACTTAGCAACCAACAAGGACCACTTTGTCATCTGTGTTCCTCAGAGTTGAATCTTTATTCCATCTAAATCAATGGGGGAACTGACATCTGATGCCAACAGAATCCAACCCATATTTTCATTCCTGCAGCACAGGAGAACCTGCATTTACAGGCTCAGCATTACATCTGGGTCTGGACAGGCTGCCTTGTTACATAAAAGCTATTGCAGGTGAATACAAAGTAGATCTCTTGCAAGAAGATTAAGCCACGAAGATAAAGTCCCTGTCACTTCTTCCTCTTCCCAGCTTGTGTTTTTCTCTGCCCTTCCCACCCTCCGCGTGCTGTGACTGGCTGGATTTCTGCAGCTCTAAAGCAAGCTGGGTCAGGAAAATGATATAGCTGAAAACCAACCAAATGCAAGAAAAAGGTTCAGTTTGCTTTCACCCACATAGCTACCAGCAGTACCCCAAAGGGACATGCAGCCAGATCAGGTTGTGATGGAGAGATCATTGCTTTTAATGGCAGCCAGCATTTCTGCTGGTTTAAGGTGACTGCAAAACCACAGCCTGACCAACGCCTGGTCACCACTTAGTACTCAGTGAGAAAAGAAACCCCAACAGGGAAGATGGAGCAGTCAAAACAACACTGTAGTTTAAAGTTGTTGTAGAAGGGGACCATATCAGAAATAAATAAATAAATAAATAAATAAATAAAACTTCGCTTTATAAGCAGAAAAGAAGACAGTAGTTGATTTGGAAGCCCATAATAAATTAAACATCTTTTAGTTTTGTTGGGTACTGGCAACTGCATTCTGTGAAACCAAGGAAAATAGCATTCCATGTAAAAGGGAAATGTAGGAAGACCATTCTATTTTAAACAAAGTACAAGTGAAAATGAAAGTGGAGAAGAGTGTGTGGCTAACCTCATCAAAAAAGAAAAGGACTCTTACTGTTTTGGAGGGCTGAACACATACTGGGAGAGCAGCTCAGGAACAGATTCTGGGACAAAAAGCTCAGAGAACATTAGTAGGGCAGGGCAGGGAGGAGGAGAACACAACAAATTCCTGACAGAACAACAAGACTTTGTCAAGGACAGGAAGTCTCAGTTTGTTATGAAGCTAAGTGAGAGTTCGCAGCCCTCTGTAACTGAGCGTCCAAATACTACAAGAAACAACACCTAAGGATGACAGATGTTTTGGTTTAACCCCAGCCAAGTGGGCAGCTGAGCCCTACCCAGCTGCTCACTCACTCCCCGCAGTGGGATGGTGAAGAGGATCACAAGGATAAAAGTGGGAAAACTCATGGGTTGAGATAAAGATAGTTTAGCAAGTAAAGCAAAAGCTGCATGTACAAGCAAAGCAAAATAAGGAATTCATTCGTTACTTCCCATCAGCAGTCCACCCGTTTCCAGAAAGCAGGGCCTCAGCATGTGTAATGGTTGCTTGGGGGAACAAATGCCATCACCCTGTACCTCCCCCCACACCCCTTTCTGCCTCTCTTCATCCAGTTTTTATTGCAGAGCATGACATCACATGGTATCCCTTTGGCCAGTCCGAGTCAGCTGTCCGGGCTGTGCCACCTCCCAGTTTCTTGTGCACCCCCAGCCTCCCAGCTGGTGGGGCAGTGTGCGGAGCTGAGAAATCCTTGACCCAGTGTAAGCACTGCTCTCCAACAACTAAAACACTGGTGTGTTGTTAGCACTGTTTTCATCACAAATCCAAAATGTGAGCTGCTATGAAGAAAATTAACCAAATTACCCAAAACCAGTACAAAAGCTTAGATGGGTAAAATTTACATACAATAAGAAAAACTGGAGACATGTATATGGTCAAGTCAATTCTTAACATACAAGAAAAGCAGCTTAGAAATAATATTCATAAGTTTGCAAACATCAGTAAACTATGTTCACCGTACAACGATGACATCAGCCGTGTTTTCAGATGAGTTCTTCTGGCAGTGGAATAAGTCTTCACCATTGTGGCACTTACGTATCAGACCCTGGAGGCAAAAATAGCATCACAGCAGTGCAGGAAGTATGGTGGAGGAGGTGAATAAAATTCAGAGCTTACTCTGGTTGAATAATACAATCAGAATTTAAATAAATTAATTCAATTTTATCAATTTTCTCCTTCAGCTTCCATTAGTATCAAAAACAGGGTCTAAATCAGCCCCATTCATGGGTTAACCACCCAGAAGGTATCCTAGACTGCTGCTCTCTGGTCGTATATTCTTGTTCAAATTCAAACACCTCAGCATTACGCCATTCTCAGAGTGAACTGTATCATTTATCCTGTGACTTGTGTTTCATTAGGGATCAACAACTAAGGCATAGTGCTCTTCTTCATTAAAAACTGCTACTTTTTTCTGATTGTCTTCTCGGTTTAGTTGGTGGGTTATAAAATGCTAATATAATTATTAGTAATTAATAATTAGTAAGTTGATCAGAATAATTACGTTCAAATTGTTTTCTCCAATAAATTACTTTTTTAGCTATGACACCTGATTTTTTTCATAAGCAGAATTAGGACAGCTCCCTTGAATGGGCAACTGTAAGAAACCTAGAACACATCTAATACCTAGAGCACATCTCATACTGAGTTTAACTCATGGCAGTTATCAAATAGGTTATGTTTTTCCTTTTGGCTTAAGGTTGTTGTTATGGCAAATGAAGGCTATAAAAAGATATGCTCATTAGGAAGAGTCTAGAGTAGATAAGGGAGAACATACACATGTATATTTCATTAAGCCAATAAAAATGATATATAAGCAACTGTAATGTCAGAAGCAATTTAGTGCTACTCAGGGTTGAACTCTACTAAAAATTTCATGAGCATAGATCAGGATTATTTTGTGGGACCATCTATAGACATGTTACAATTGATTTATTTTCCTCTCTCTATTTTGATAGACTGCTGCGTAGCACTTAAAGTAAGCGTCATTGGATATTTCACAAGAAGGGAAGTTTGTTTTTCTATTCATCCACACTTTCTTTTAAACCGAGTCAATGATTACTTAGGAGACATCAGCAGCTGATGAAAAGGTGAAGCATGCTTCACTTGTTTGTTGGAAAGTCACTCTATTTTTAGTAGTATCCCAGGATTTATGACTTCAACCTACAGACCATAACAAGAAACAGGTTCTTTCTGGTTTATGTGTGTAACATGTCACACAACAAACAGCATGAAGTAAAGCACACACAAGACAATGAGTCACTGCTGTTTTGCAGCCAGCAGATTTTAGAGCACTAGAGCTTAAAAATGAATGGCCATTTTTTTTCCCTGAAGTTTCGAGGGATTAGAGAGTGAAGGAGTGAATCACCGATGTAAGATTTCATTACTGGACAATTTAAGTATTACGTTAGAATTGTGATAGTTTTGCTTCTTGCTTTATGAATGATTGACGTCCTCTTTTTTTTTTTTTTTTTAACCATAATCTATGTTGGCATGTTCTTCTTGGAATTGTTTGTAACAGATATAACATAACTATTCAAAAGTGCTTCTCAGGTTTTTTCCTTGCTGCAAATTTTTCCCATTGTTGTCATAGTATCTGCACAGACTTCCGCCTCTTTGAGCATATCAAAACAGAATCACTAGTCATTTAGGCTTAGGTTCCTGAAGCACAACTTACCGGCACAGATCACTGTGCAGCAAAACAGCATGACAGCAGAAGTAGAAGGGAGCAAAAGCTGCATGGGTGTCCAAATCAGCTAAGAGAAACACAAAGTCCACAGGGTGTGATATCTGTTTATAATGACACCTGATTTTTAAGGACCCGTTATGGTTGGGGCCTGCTGTAGGCCACCTGACTGAGGGGAGCCTGTTGACGAGGCCTTCTTGCTTCAGCTGCAGGAAGCATCACGCTCACTGGCTCTCATCCTGATGGGGGACTTCAACCACCCAGATTTCTGCTGGGAGAGTAACACGGCAAACTGTAAGCAATTGAGGAGACTCTTTGAGTGCACTGAGGGTAGCTTCCTGGTCCCGGTACAAGACAAACCAACCAGAGGAGAAGCGTTACTGGACCTGCTGCTCACCAGTGCAGATGACCTCGTTAAAGAGGTTCACATGGAGGCAGTCTGGGCTGCAGCGACTGCACCCTGGCTGAGTTCGTAATCTCGAGGAATATGGGCCTGGC